>WAAD01013200.1:1331-108907 GCA_013389945.1 Fregata magnificens | reverse complement strand
CCCCCCCCGCCCCGTCCTCTGGAAATGAAAAAAATTAATGTCAGAACCTTCGATGGAACGAAGGTGCTGAATTTTGGTCTATTTTTTCTGGGGCGTGCGAGCCTGGCGGCAGCGATACCACACCACCCCCGCTTTCAAATTTCAAGTGTGTTTCTTCCCTTTCGGTCACACACTTCCAAAATTGTCCTTCTCTCTGTCAGCAGCTAGAAAAGCCCGATGGAAACAAATCCTTAAGCACGGAGCTCCTCTTCCCATGCACGCGTCTCCTCATTTCCCGCCTTGGCACTGATGCTTGGGCACGCCAAACCCTGCTGCGGCCGTGCCACGGCACGCGTAGCCGTCACGTAACCCCTGTGAGCTCCGGCTCGGGACCTGAGACTGTGTTCCCCTGATTTTTGGGAGTTCCCACTGCTGGCCGAGGCAGAGAAAGGTGATTTGTGGGCCTGGACGAGAACAGCCAGAGTCCTTGCAAACCTCTGGCGGAGAGCTCCATCGGCGAGGCAGGGAGGTGTGCTGTGCCCGCTCAGTTGCCTCTGCCATGGTAAGGGTCACCTCCGAGCCTGGGGACAGTCACCTCTGCAGCACACTGGGGGCCTGAGCTCTTCACAGGTGGACCCTTCCCCTGCGTGCACGTCCCGTGCAGCGCGCCCGTGCGCCGTGTCAGGGCCGGGGGATGCTGCTACCAGAGCTTTTGATCCTGATGCCGAAGGAAAAAAAAATGGTGTTTCCAAACGCAGGCAGAAGTGATGGTGTGTTGTAGCACGCAAACTTTTAGTAGACTAAGTGAAGAACGTGTCTCTCACCTGCCAGCTGGCGATGGCATGGGTGCTAGGTGGCTCCACTCTACAAACTTGAACAAACATCTCAAAACGAAAAGCAGGTATGTGTTGGTATTCGTAGGTTTCCATCTCTTCCCTTGAGGAACATAGTCCTTACCGACAGTGAAACCAGATCGTCCTGTGTACTCGGAGGAGGTTTGCCTCAGGTGTAGAAAAAAAAGCATTATTTTCTTATATACGTGCTGCTCTCCAGGTAGCGAGGGAAATTACCGGCTCAAGGTGAAAGGAACTTGAAGGTTTGCTTAAATGTTTTGAGGGTGTTTGATAGAAGGTGACATTTGAAACAGCACGTATTATTATTAAATGTTATAGCTCAGAACTATTATTGGGCCATATCCTCAAGGTTTTACTCAAACCCATGTTTTTAAACACCAATGTCTGGAAGTTAAACTAAAGTGTATTGACATCAAACACCTTAGGTGTTTGGTTTGCTTTTCAAAAACATTGAACTTCTTGCAGGGTAGGGCCTCTGGAGGCTTTCGACCACTTGTTTCGAGGTCTGGCCTATTGTAATTGTATTTGGGTTTTACCTGCTATTTTTTCCAAATGGTTAATTCCATCACAAACAGTTCTTAGCTGTAAGCAGTAGCTTTAGTTCAAAAGCGGAACTTGGTATTGGGGTTATTCATATGAATCCACACAACCAACAACCTCTTCCTCTGAGGTAACCAGATAATCAGCAAGGTTAAATACTAACAAAAATTATTATGAACTCATATATGAATACCATGATTTTTTCCAATATTTACTGAATAACTTGCCTGGGAAATGGGTCTTAGTTTGGCTCTCATGGCTGATTCTAAGCCTCCTCTTACCAATACCCCTGAGACTCTCTGGTTAATTTTGTGGCACAAAATATTTAATTATGTGCTCTGCCAAGTGAATACAAGGTCTCGAATTGAATTTCATCCTCCCTGGGCAACTATTTTAGACACTTCAGTAGAACGTAAATGCACATTTTATGCGTGCCAGATCCCGGCCCCATATCCATCAAAGTAAATCTTCAGTAGTTCCACTGAAGGCTTGGAACAATCCTAAGTAATGTTATTGAGGTCAGATTGTGACCCTGAAGCTCTGGCAGAGACCCAAACCAAGAAATTTGTGTGGGAAATTGGGGAGGGAATAAATTAGCACTTGCCTATGCTGTTTTGTGGGAATAAACTGTTACAAAGGTGTGAGCTAAGATGAAAGCTCCTAATCGTGGTGGATATTGCTTTCCAGCTGTTTTTGCTGGAAATAGCTCTGTGTGTGTCTATGGGATGGGTCCTTATTTTCTGATGGTGCTCTGTCTCAAATAACAACCAATTTTACTTTTACTTCCCCTGGCTGTCCCCGTCCCCCCTCACTCCCTCCAAAGACAAATCGCTTAATCTTGTAAAAAGAAAGTCCAGGGGTAGGTTTCTAGTTTGGCGGTTTTTGCTCTGGTGAGTTTAAACCTTCATTTTCTTTCTACCAAACAAAAGTGGCAGGTCTAAATAGTATTAGGTAATTGTGGTTGTCATACTGCACATTGTACTGCGGAAAAAATTAATTGCTGTTTTTTTGCCCGAGGGTTTAAGCAGCGGTCCCTTGGTCTGACTGGGAGCATGTAATTTTCCTCCCGATGGAGACTGCGTACCGTCGAGCAGCATGAAAGGATTCCTGTACAGCTGCACTGGCTGAGTGGGCGGGCATCTCATTCAGTAATAACATCTAATTTATACAGCCATGAAAATCTACAGCTATAAATAAACAGTTCTGACTGACTTTGCATACTTACTCAAAATAAAATGAGAGAAACAGACTGGAAAGAGAAATCTAGTGTAAACGTCATAAAGGCCAGATCCTTACTCAGTATACCTCAGTAAAGGCTTTTTGAAATCACAGGGAAAATGCGAGTTCGTGATCAACGATGTATGCTTTCCTCCTTACACGGCATCCTGTGCATCAGAGAAAGGAGCAAAGGAAACCCAAGCTCCCAGCAGTTGTATTTTGGGGACAGGCGTTCCTGACTGCTTTCCCAAAGCGCGTGACTGGGATCCAGCCTCTCCATGCAGGACGTAACAGAGAGCAGTGCCTCTTCTGAGCCCTTTTCAAAGAAAGAAACACCTCTCTCTCCCCCCCATGATTCTCCTCTCCTGATGGACCCCTGTAGCCCAGCAGGAAAACCACCATGCCAGACCCCAAAGGTAAATCCTGGCATGAGCAGGAGCCAAGGGCGAGATCTGCCGTCCATTTCCCGGCTGGACATAGAAGGCTTTGTTTTGAGCTTCTGACATTTAAGCTGTTTGCACTGGACTATGAGGAAAAAAAAAAAAAAAAAAAAAAAAAAAAGGAAAAAAACCCCCACCAACCCTCCCAAAAACCCACCCCAACCAACCTCTACAGGGAGTCTCCTGAACTTTCTCCTCTTCCCTAATTCCCTTCATGGTTTTTCTTCTGTCTGCCTCTCTGAAATATTTGCTTTGACCAGCATCTTTCAGCTGAATTCTTTCCGTGTTCTCCTTTAGCATCAACAGAAAAGGCGGGGAGGGGGTGTAATTGCTTACATTCCCCTTGCGAAGTTAGCTGGAGCCAGTTATCTAGATAAGCTGGGAATTATTGAATGCGCGCACGTCTTTCATTGAGTTAACTTAGTTTACAGTCTAGCCCTAGTATGTTAACTTCCCAGACTAGAATTTTACCAGGTGCTTAACATGTGAGAAGAACAATCTTATGTATACACATTATTTTTTTTATTGCTCACAGGCAGCTTACAATGTGTTTTGTTTTTACTGAGCTCCAGCAGCATTTGAAACATGAAAATAACACCCCGGTGAACTGTGTGCACAGTAGCTCTAAACTAGGGGTTTTGGCAATGAAGATGGAGTTAGACATTTAAGTACTGCAACTAGTTTCAAATCCTCATTTAGATGCAAGGCTAAGAGCAGAGATCTTTCTTTTTCATGTTGACCATTAAGGAACACTTACGCTACTCTCGGTTTTGCCTGTTTATTGGAGTTTGCAAAGCAGATCTCCAGCGTTTTAGATGTTAACAAGATGTTGAGGCTAATAACAGAAATCAACTATATTGAGCAAGATTAGTAAACATGTGAATGGAGTGTAATTATATGGCAGGCAGCTTTATGTTAAACAGTGCTTTAAATTAACATGCTTTCTGTCAAAGCAATCATACAGTCAGTATAATTAGGTTACTTTTGCTGCAGGATTAACTGAAACCAAGGAAAAGGAAGAAAGTGTTGTGCTCAGATTTCCTGTTAAAATGGAGGGGAGATATTATGCATATTAATATTCCGGAATGTTTCTTGTTAGAAGAACTTGGCTTCATGGTGAACTTTCTGAGCAGACATTCCTAATTACAGTCCTTGTTAGCCCAATTTGTTATCTAGCTAGCTTGGAAGTCATAGCACTGTTAAAATTACCCCTCCTCTTAATTTTTTCCAGACTTGATGAAGGGTAATCCAAACAAGAGCTGGCTTGCATTCACAGGTCTTTTACAGAGTGGTGCCAAGCTCATGAGGGAGTTCGTTTACCAGTGACGAGTTTTAACCATGGACACATCCTCACGTACATTGTGCAAGAGATGAGAAATCTGTGTAAACAGATGAACACAATTTTCTTATTCATAGCAGTTGCAGTTATCATGTCAGAGGCAAACATTTCATATTTTCCACCAGTTTTCCATATGTCTGATGACATAATGGCTTCACCAGAAGCTGCAATGCATTGGAGAAAGGATTTATCACAGCTGCATTTATTTTCCTCTACTTCATGGCTTCAGCGTTCATGGAGAGATTGTTTGGCTTGAAGAGGAGGGTTCACTTGCCTTTCCGCCTGTAGTCCAGTATTACTATTGAATCTCCTATTTGGAGGCAGAGGAGAACAGATTATTGGAAAAAAAGGCACAACAGAGAAGTCTTCTCACAGATCGAGCACACTGTTGGGAGGAGGATGTGAACCTGGCCCCAGCCTCCCAACATCCCTGGGGAACCGAACCTGCCTGGGAGTGGGAGTAAGCCGTGAGTGCATGGCTTGGACCAGCTGCTAATGCCGAAGTGCTGCGGGAGTCGGATGAGCCTGGGATTTCGGTAGCAAGTAAGGGATTACTTAACTAACGAGGAATGATTTGAAATCTACCATGGGCCACATCCCTCGACAATAATGGTGCTTTGCTAGCGGGCAAAAAGTATCTGTCACCAAACAAGCCTGGCTTGGTGCAAGAATATATGAAAAGCTTTAAAAATAAAGCTCATCTGAAAAGGCAGCAGATGATTAATCCTGCAGCTAAGATATCTGGAGCACCCTCATGTGTCTGGCCAGGATGGCAGAGGACCTACCAAAGACCCACAGCTTTCTGAAGCACCAGCTAGAGACCGGACGTGCTACCGTGGGGCACCAAGTGTGGCAATAATCAAATATATTTGGGTACCCTTATCTGAAACCGTCTCAGCCTCTTTTCTTCCCTGTTGATGATCATTTACTCACAGGGAACCCTCTTCTAAAGGTGCTTTCCTTGCCCATAGACCCCCGAGGCTCTGAAACACTAATTGCTGTATTTTATTTACCTCCATCCTGCATAGCATTTGGCAATTGACCTGATATGGGACAAAACCCTGGCATTTCTTCCTTCCCAAATGATCCTATATTTTATACTGACCAAATAGAAATTTTAAAGATGAGGGACAAAAACNAAAGACTAGCCTAGTAGGCCAGGGACAGCATATTAACAAGCACCTGTTAATGTCTGGCCTCCAGTGATGAAATCGTAAGCCCTGGGATGCCAGAGCTTCCGATCCAGTCTCCCTCCAGTGGATCATCAGATAAACTTGTCAGCAAGAGTAGGGCATGTGACAGATGGTGCAGGTTTCCTTCAAGTAGCTAGACTCCTCTACCCGAGGGGTAAACTGCAGCTTGGGGGAGTGACAAATATGAAGGACATAAATATGCCGTCACAGGTTTGTGGCACAACTAGGATGAATGGATGAGACAAAAGTAAATATTTGTATTTAGTTTGCAAACTCTGGGCTGTAAATCCTCTCAAATTTGAGTTTCGTTCATCACTGGCAATACAATGAAATTGTCAATATAAACATTGTTTGTTCACTGAAAGAAATAGATATACCCTGGACTCCTATTCTTTGTTTTTAAAGGCATGATAGAACAAATGAAGATATCTTCTGGAAAGGAGTCTCAGTTTAAAAATCCCTCCTGGACACTGTAATAATGAAGGGTGGAACCTGTGTCTGGATTGATAACTACCTGCAGAACATGAGCATTTTAACATTCATAGAAAAACTGCTGTTCATAAGCCTGTACCAGTACAATGGTAGAATGACTTCGTACCCCACACAGCTGCCCTTTGCATCCCTTTATTTGCCACTCAGTTTTTTGCAATCTCAACAGCTGCTCAGAAGAATGAGAGCATCGAGAATTCAATCGTATTACAGTATTGCTTTGTATTGCACAGATTCATGCGCTGTCACGCAGGCTGGGTTTCCCAATAGCTGACTACAGGGTATTAAGGGAGCTTGGTTTCACAAGCACTTAAATACAAAAATAAAACCCAGGGGAAACAATCACTTCCTAAAATACGTTATCTGTTTCTGGAAAATGCATTTAATGCAAAAGTACTCCAAAAAGAAGAGGAAAAATACATTAAAGAGAAGATTGACATCTAACTTCAGCTCACCCTTAGGTGAACACGTTTCAGCAATCTCTTCGCAAGATATTCAAGAGCTCATAGAAGATCTGGAGGAGCACATCCATCCGTGCACTGGGCACAAAGAAGTTACTCCACCATGAGTTTCCTCTTTTCCCTGAGAGCAATGGCTCTTATTCTTGTTGTACTGCTTTATCCCTTGCTTCACAATATCTTTAATTTTGGCTTTGCACTCCCTGGTGTTCCTCAGCTAGTTGCTGGCCAAAACTTCCCCTTCTGGAGGACAGTGAGCATCCAGGCATGGGTCTGTTGGAGCTGCTGCCTGCTCTGACAGCCAGCCTCCCTTTCTGCCCTGTTTCTCTCTCAAAGGACAGTTCCACCACCTGGGGATGAGCGTTTCTCTGGACTTGGCAGAGGCCTTGTGGCTGTAAAATCTCGCAAGTGGTTTGCCCAGTGTCCTTCAGCAGGCATTTAAATCACTGGTGGAGCGGGTAGCTGTTGCTAGCTATAGCTCCTATCCATCTGCATTTCAAATTATTGAAATGAAGCAGCTGATGAATGTTGCTTTGGGGTTTTTTTCAGGTGTGTTAGGTGGAAGACAAATGAGTCTGCTCCATCTGCTGGTGCCAGAGAAGAGACCTCACCTGAAATGTTGTTCTGTCTGATGTGGAGAGCTTTGATCCGAATTTCTCCCGCGGATCTGGTTGTCTCACCAGGAGCAAAACCCAAGGGAAAACTGCTTTGCTTTATTTTTGAGGGTTCTAGTTTGACTGGTCAAAGTAACATGAGGTCAGTTGCCTACGCGATGTTTTCTACCCATCGGGAATGGGAGAAGCTGTTGCACTGTTCATCTTTGGTACTCGGACCATGCAGCCAAATTCTTGGCTGAGGTAAATTTATGGCAGTAAAAGAATCAGCCCATTGTTTCCAATTATCCTCTTTGGAGTTTCTGTATTGCTCAACATTGTCTAGTACTCCAGAAACTCTGGGATTTAAAACAAAAAAAGTCATTACTGGTACTATTTTCTGTGCCTCTCAGGCTGTGCAGCTGGGTTGCCTTAGTTACCACCAATCCAACTGTGCAAGGGGAGGGAGAGGAACATGAGAGATAATACATTTTTAAAACCTCCAATACTGTATGAAATAGTTTGTCTATAAATAATAAAGCAAATTTAGGGTCTGGCATCTTTTGGTTGTTCTGAAAAAGAAAAACAAGGTTATATTATTCGACAGTCTGGATTTTCCAGCTCTCAGAAATGATACTGCATCTCGTTGGTCAAGCACAGGACATAGCTTTAAAAATTACTTGCTTGAAGCTGAAAGCTGCCATCCATAGACTTTGGAATAAGCTGGAACTGAATACACCTTTAAGGGTGAAAAAGAGTAAATATTTATATAGCTGGTTTTAGGAAAAGTGATAGTGGCCTGAAGCTATAAAGGAACATGGAAGGGAGCACATATGAAGCATGGTATGCTGTGGGACAAGCTTCATTTGCAGCCTACAGTCTGCCACAGGATCTGAGTCCAGAAGGAAACCAGGCTTGCCACTCACATGGAGCTGTTTGTTAATCACTTCTTGCACCTTTGAATAACCACAACTTATCTGGGCACAAACTCAGCAAGCTTTCTTCCTTCAAGTGGGAAAGAGAAAAAGAAGAAGCTGCCCCGGAGCCTTTGGGGCAAAGCCTGGTCGCAGCAGCCCAGGTAGGGCTCTCTGCCTTGGCAGAAGCCACCAGCATCAGCTCTAATTGCTTGGTGGCTACAGGTGTTATTGGAGAAGGTGTTTCCAGATGTGCCTATAGGAAGCTAGTGGACAAATGCATTACTCTGTAACTCAAAGCGTGCCTTTGGGGGACTGAGCAGGAAGCAAAAGAGAGGGCAGAAGTGCCCTTCCACGTACCCTTTCTTTTGGGGGAGGGAGGAGGCGGGCAGGGTGGAGGGTACAGAAAAAATGAAGAGGTTTGTCCTNTGGTTTTTTTTTTTTTTTTTTTTTTGCAGGGCTATTTTAACTGCATCATCTCCCTTATTGTGATGGAAAGGTGAGTCAGGAAAGGGTAGGATGAAAAAAAGTACTTGGAGCCATTTTTGCTGTGAGAAGAAAGGTATGTTGGATTTGCGTCTTCATTCAGTTTGCAGCTGTTTTTACTCTGGCAATGCTGAGCTGAAGATTTGTCTCAGTCAGGAACATATTAAGACTCTGGCACATTGTAATTTGGAATAGCTTCCCTCTGGCTGTGTTTCAATGCTTATTGGGATCTTGTTATCAATACCAGCTTAAGGAAGTCCTACCCTTCTCTTGGCTGGACACAGCTGGGAAATGGATCGAGAAAATGATCGAGTTGAAAACTGCCCCTGCTTGCAAGAAAGAGGCATGTGCGGTGGAGCAGGACGGAGTGAGGGGCGGTGGGCAGGAGCTTACTGAGAAGATATTGCTGTCAAAGCCCCCATATTCTCAAACCGCAGCCTCAGATACCACAGAGTTGTCAGCTATTGGGGTGCAGCTTGCAGCTTCTTTTATCGGTGTACAGCAAATCCAGGGAATGCTGCCAGTCCTGGGGGTGAAGAGCTGAGGATGCACGTGAAGTAGCAAGAGTTTGCAAAAACATGGGGAGCTCAGGGGGAGGGTCCCGCACGTGGATGAAAACACCATGTAATTGGTAAGGCCATGATTTTGTGGCTCCTTCAAAAAATATCAAGTATGCATGGAGCAGCAGACCCACCACACACAGGAGCCTCCACGAATTGCAAGAGCACACCAGATATCAATGGAAGATATCATGTTTGCTGTGTTTATCTTTATTTTCTGAGATTACATTCATGCTATCACAACTGGGGGTGCTTTTCAGCCTTTCTGCGTGCACAGAAAAGAAAGTTGAGTGCTTGCCCCAGTTTCTTTAGAAATCTCTTAAATTAACATCTCTTTACAGAGTATATTTAGTCAGTGGTTCAAAACACCTAATTTTTGCAGTTAATTTAATCTCTGCTTGGCACGACCTTTTGTCCGATCAATTAACACCTTGGAAATCAAATTATTTTAATTCTGATTATCTCCAACTTATGCATCAGGCATACTCTAGGCCTGAAATGACTAATACGTACTCAGTGATGAAAAAATCCGATACCTAGATGTATCAGATATCAGATCTCACATAAAAACCTATACTGTCCTCTAGTGATGGTGTGGTCTTTGATTAGTAATAGTTACTATTTATGCGATGCCTCTTAAACCAGAGCTAGTGCAGAAAGGCTGCAGATCTGTTTTCATTTACCAGCAATCCTCATCTAGTATCAAGTTTATGCAAGAATAGAATTCGGCCAAAATTTCCAAACATGGACATGTAGAGCAAGCGTCTTATTTGCAAAGGTATCAAGCGGTGAAGCTGGTTATTCCGCACATTTGAAAGTCAATCTGCTGCTTTTAGGTAGCTGAGTACGGATGGTGAGAGACTAGCTACAGACACACTACTTTGGCTTGACAGGCATGTGAGACTTCACAAAAATGGATCAGGCATCAAATGTTCCCTGAGAACAGAGGGAGGTTGTCTTATTTATTTTCAGAGGTGTTTTTACAGCATTTTTTCTTTCATCAGAAAGCTAGTTTAAGAAATTGCAAATGTTCACACATTTGTCCTAAATAAAATACACACGTTTTCCTGACAGAAACACTTTCATCCTCAAAAACTTAATCTTGAATGAAAAAGGAGAGAGGAAACCAGAAGGGAAGGTAATAATAGTGATGATAATAATAATAACAACAACAACAACCACCACCACCCATGCCAAACCCCCAGAGCTGCTTCATCAGTTCTTTCTTTCTCCTACCTGTTGAATGTGCCCTCCTAAACTACATTTTTTTTTCCTAACTGCCTATTTGTCCAAGGAAGCTGCTTTTCATTTTCTTTAAATCACTACTGATTATACCACTACCAAAGCAGAAGGGAGATGTTCTCAACAGTTTGTAAAACTTTCTGAAGTGCTGTTTTACTCACGGAGCTGCTGCGATGCTTTCACTTGGATACACTAATACCTTCCTATAAATTGTCAGTAAACAGTGCCATTCCCTGGCCTGACAAACACCACGTGATGCAGGTGTAAGAGTTTTAGTCAGAGAGATTTGGCTTCTCTGGACCCTTGTTTGAGAAGGAATTCAAAATCCAGTGATTATGCTGGCAAAAGGTGCTTCTCAAGCCACATTAGAGAAACCTGGCCCAGCCTTTTATCTGGTTTAGGATTCTTGCTCCGATTTGTTCTCTGTTTGTTAGTAACTGGTTAGGACCTGGCAATCTCTATCAGACACCCAAATGCCACCCCCCCAGTGTACAAAGGCCCCCTTCCTCTCCCCACCTGCCAGGCAATCATGTTTTAGATAATTTTTTTTGTATGGATAGAAGTGAAAAACAAAACTTGGACTGACCCCATATCATACGGTTGAGGAACTCCCCGAAGTTGTAGAAAGAGACGATGATGGCAAGGCTACTGGCGAAAAGGGCTGCTAGCCCAGCTGGGCTGAACAAAGCAAAGAGAGGATATACCCACTCTCCTGTTACAGAATAAATCCACAGGACCCTAGGCGAGGAGAGAAATGACCTTTGGTTAGGATCATTCAGTTAGAAGAACCACTTCATAATTTCTAACTCCTGAAGGGCCAAGTTATCAAAACAATCTCGATACAGCGAAAATTAGCTCAGCTGTCAATACATCTCCTCGGCATTTGGGCTATTTGCTGTGAAGCACACTTGAGTTGCTGCTAAATTAGATGGCTTCCAGCTCAGGTTGAAACGCACTCAATGTTCTGCTGTCACCCTGGTGGCATTGGCTATTAACGGCAGTAAAATAACAGTAAAATAGCAAAATGCTCAGAAATAGGAATGTGCGCTTGGCTATTCTAAGTGAAGCTTGTTCAAATAAGCTCTCACGTATGTGTTTGCTCTTCAGTTACAACAGCTTTTCAGCCCCCATCCAGATCTCAAGGGTCTGTGGAGACAAAGTGCTCTTTCTCACTGTCTCTATCCTGCCGCTGTTGACCGCTGTTTTGGGGAGTGGAAAGAAGTTTTCAGGAGGCGAGAGGGCAAGGGGAATTCTCCGGCACCTTTTCTCTCGGTCTAAGAGGAGGAGGAGAGGAGGAGCAGGTAGGTAGGAAACAGATGTAGCTGCTTTGCTCCTTTGTGCCAGAACCATTTGCAAAGCACTGTTTGGAAAAGGGAAAGAAGGAAAAGGAAGAGGATAAATATGCCTGCTTTATAGGGCTTCTTTTCTTCTACTTAGGCCCTCTCTTTCTGCCTTTTTCTTCTCTCAGAAAATGTCTTGTAGTGGCTGTCAGTTCACTGATATTATTTTCATTGTTTACAGCTCGTGAGAGTGGCTGGTAGCAGATGCCTGTACTTAAGAATATAAAAATGGTCTTTATATATTAAATATAGGAGAAATACATTTTTATGGACAAAATTATATATGTTTGTGTTAAATGCGTAAAGAATATAAAAAAAAGGGCGGGTCACCAGTGATTGTTATGAGGATGTGCCATTCTAACGACGGGCAGCACTTCCCTAAAAAGAACCTTTGGGTCCAAAGAGTTCTAAAAGGTTTAAAAAGGCTTAATTCCTGATTAAAAACCCCACATCTGAGGAGTACGCCATACTTTCCACCACTAGTGCTAACATGGGAATGCAATCCCACTCTCTCTGATGGCACCCAGCCTGCCACCTCACACTGAGCATCACGCCTCAACGAGAAGTGACAAACAGGCCGCCCTACCAGCCTGAAACTGTGTCACGAAACTGAGGAATGGGAGAGTGCTAAGGGGAAAAAAAAAAAAAAAAAAGTCTGAAAAGATGATTTCTCCTTTCTCTAGTCAGAGAAGGAAGAGGTAGGGCATAAAAAAGGTGGATTTTTACCTTGCCTGTAAAGAGAGATTCACTAATCCCCACCTAAGGGGTAGAGTGGGGGAATGGAGGGGGTTGGTAGTGGAGCTGTCTGGGCTGAGCATGGAAATGTTAAGTGTAGAGACTCATTTTCATGATTTAAGGTTCTTTCATCAAACAAACAGGGCTGTGAAACAGCTAAGTGATTTAAAAAAAAAAAAAAAAAAAGCCTGCACAAAAAGCCACAGAGAGGCTGAGCAGAAATACTGAAGACCGGGTGCTAACTGGAGCCCATGCAAATGGCAGCATGTGTTCTTCACTGCACAGGGGTACTATTTTCTTAATGTGTCTCAAACAGTCAAACAGAGAGTGACAACCGCTTTTATTTTATATAATGAGGAACTAGATTATCTTGATATGATTTGGCCAGCTGGCGTGCCTCACATGAAGCACTCCAACCCGTATTTTCAAACCTAAATAGATGACTATGCAGGAGCACTAAAGCACTTTCAGCTTTCTGACTTAGTGGGAGCTGTGTGTTGCCAGGTTTTTTATCTCGGGGCATACCTCCAGATTCCTGAACTGACTGATTTTGATCACAGAATGGTTGACAGTTTTGGGGTTTAGTTTTTGGTGGTTTTTTTTTTTTGCTAGGGATTTCATGAAATGCACCCCACAACTTGCAAATACATATTGCTCATTTCTCATGGGTAATCATCTGTTAAATATACATGCAGGATTCAGAGGCTTATTATTCTGAAGATTTCATTTCACCAAATTTCAATTTTTACCAAGATTTCACCTTGGCTATCAATCAGTGACTCAGAAGGAGACAATGCCCAGAATTATGGGGAGGATAGACTGAGATAACAGGCCTGGTTATAACCAAAGTTGCCAAACTGCTATAGGATAGAGGACAGCATATAGATGCCAGGGAGAGGCGATGTGCTGTCATAGTACAGCTGGGGGATTTATCCCGTCCTCTCACTAGCTGTTCATTAATGTTAACGGGACCACCGCATTCACTTGAAGGGAAAAAAAGTATCTCTGGGGAATTACTAAATGGGAAAATCCAGAAAGGAGAAGAGAACATATTGGCCACATATGAGCTCTCCGAGACTGTGGTTAATTCAAAATTAAAAGGTTGTGAACTGAAAAAGAGCATGCAGTGAAGGTAAAATATTTTGATTCCTAACAGAGGTGGAATATGGACATATTACAAGAAAGCCATCAGTCTCTACATTTAATTTGGTTTGGGGTTTTTTGTATTTTAGTTTTGTACACAGAGTGCAAGCTATAATGATTTCTATTCCCTTGCAAAGGTAGTTTGAACTTTTTTCCAAAGACACACGCAAAATTGTAAAGATGATGATTTATTTTGTACTGATCTATTACCACTGAAATGGGAAAGGGCAGTCTATTGTTATTTCCTTTTTAAGATTTAAAATGCCAGTCCTAAAATTTATGTATTCTTCACTGTTTTCAATGTGATGACTCCAGGAGTAAGGCATTACTTAATGCAACCAGGAGGTGCAAGAGCCATCCTTGCAAGAACTAACTAACACGCCTAACGGTTCTCTTAGCTCTGGTGTCCTGCAACTGAAAGCCACCTTTCCTTTTTGAACACTGTGGGTATTCCAAGTTATGGTGAAGCCCCGCTCAGAGGCAGGCACCTGGTGCAAGGCATCACCGGCTGCTTGGTTTCTCTACTGCCTTGCAAGGACCAGTCAGTTCTTAGCCCATCGACACTGGGGAATGGGAAGCGCAAGGAGTCTGTTGTTTGTGAAACATAAGGTGCCCAAATGGGGCTCTTAAATCACCAGGTTGCAGCACCAACAGTAAAATGTGTACACGTGTTAAGATTTCAGTGCACAGGCTAAAAAATTTTTCTGTTAGTTGAAAGCCGTTGTCTGTGGTTGCAGGGAACCAAAAGGAGGCAAAAAGAAAGCAGACAGGAGGTTCCTTGCTGCCTCGGGAGGAGAGAAAGCAACAGTATTGAAATCCTAACATCTTTTATTCAGTTATCAGGACCCTGGGACACAGCGGACAAGCGCTCTAAGGGACCACCTTCCACTCAGGACCCCAGCAGCACCATGCAGCATCAATTCAGAGAAGATACTGGGAGGGCTCAAATGTGTTCATGCTTGCGTTGATCCCCATCCTTTGATGAGAATTTGGGTCCTGGCATGAGCTGTGTCTCCTGTGGAGTGAAATTGCTCAGCTGATAGGAGCTTTAGGGGAAAGCATGGCACACATGACTGCAACAGTTGCCCGGAGAGCCGACTGGTCTCAAAGACACTAAAAACCAAATGCTGTCAGAAGACAAGCAAAACAAAGCTGGCGTTAAGCAACTGGGTGAACCAGAACATAGGAAAGGAATTTAGGAAGCCATGGTCATAATCCTATTAGGCTCTGGGCTAGATTAGGATAAATGGCTCCTAACTTGGTTACGTAATGTAGCAGTGAAGTCCATTGCTTCCACAGCCACTCTGATGGGTTTCAAGTCACAAGAGCGTTTCATCTGTGCAGTTTATTTTCTATTCCAGATTTTCATTCAGGCAGCTGAAGGTAGTCTTTAGCTGAGAGTGAGAAATGGTGGGTAGGAATGCGAAGGATGGGTTCCCTCATAGTCCCAGTGACTTCTCAGAAATCTTTGTATGAGGACAAGTCACCTCCCTGCTGACCAGTTGTTCTGTATCCTTCACCTTAGGGCCCGGGTGTTTCCTGAGCTCTGGAAAGTGATATCGCAGCGTACCTTGAAACTATACGGACCCGTTCCTGAGCTGAGTATCAATATAAGGCACCCTCAGAGTGGTTTGAAGTGTTGGCAGCTGCCCAGAGTCAGATGGAGCAGGCAGTGCCTCCAGACCCCGGCACTGCAGCTGGGATGCAATGAGCAGGAAGGGGTGCAAACCCAGCTCCAGGAGTGCATGGCGCACACACACAGGAGGTGGGTGGATGGCTATAGGCTGGCAGGGGGGCTGGTTAGATATAGTTTATTCTCTCAGGATCACCCTCCAACAGGTTGGAGATCATCTGTGGCACATTGCTGGAAATGTAGGCAGCATCCACTGGTGGAGTGGGAGGTGGTAGTGGGGCAGATGCCTCCTTGCTACCCGTCAGTTTGCACCTGGCTCTGAGTATCATTTTCTATCATCTCAAGTTTCTAAACCCAGCCATGTGTCCCTGCCAAATGCCAAATTGAGTTTTACTCCTCTCCTGTCCCCGCCCCCCCCGCCCCGTGACCCCCAGACCTTTGAGATTTAGTGGTTTTGCAGCGAGCAAGACAGCGAGCAGAGGTAAATTTGATGGTACTGGTAGAAATAAAAGCTCCAGCCCAGCAGAAATAACTCAAAATACCCCTGAGTTTATGGCAATTTAGTTGCTTTTCTATAAGAGGCCTTAGAAGAGCAGGAGATACTATGTATGGTCTCAGGACTTGTATTGTGTCTAAAGAAACCTGCTCTGCCTCTGTCTGGAAATAGTTTTCATGGGGCTCAGCTGAAGTTTAAATGACTTCTTCACAGAACAGACTGCTGTCTCCCATGTGCCTGGGAGGGAACTTAAATCTAAGTACAGCATTTGGCCTTCTTTTGCAAAGTAGATCACTGGACGAAAATGTTTCAAAGTATGTAATTCTTACCAACTGATATACAGAAAAGCGACAAATCCTAATAGGATCAATCCCTTCTTCTTTGCTGGGTAACGGTGCGGCGTGGCAAGGATTTCCAGGACAGCAAATGGCAATACAGCTGTGTGCTGAGGAGAAAAGATAGTCCATCACTGACCGGTTGCAGTGCCTCGCCTTCGGTCATCGCTGATCACGAAGCTCAAGAGCCTGCCCGTGGGCAAAGAATTATTTAACAATACAGAATGTAATTGTATACAAATGCACATACTTAATTTTTTTTTATAGTGAAGGAGTATCCCTGCAGTAATAAGCACAGAAATTTTCGTGTTAGTATGCTGTAAAAAGTACTGTAATGAGGTCTGCCTGTAGAATGATCTGCGTTACTTTATAATAGGTGAGCTTTCCTTTTACATTTTATAATCCAATAAATTTTTTGGTAATTCCCATTAGAGTACAAAAGATATTGAAGTCTATCGTTATGTGTGCTTGAGGATGTCAAAAGTCTCCTCCTTGAACTCATTAAGCAATTGCTGAGCTGCCTTCATGTTCTCTTCAAGGCGTTATCGTACTTTATGTATTGTCACTTATTATTTACGCCAGTGCAATTGCAGTGTGTTGTGCTTCTCTTTGTCAACTGAACAACGTGGTAGTAAACATACAGAGGACTTAAGTTAGCTGTGATTCAAGATGATGAAGGAACTTCAAACAAGCTTAACCAAGAGTTAGTAAAGAGTTAGCTTGCTGGAGAAGATTTTTTCCTTCTCTCTTTTTTTGTCAAAGAGTTTGACTTGTACTAAGCAGCTTCAGTTTCAAGGGTTTTTATGATGATAACTGAGCATGGAGGATTTTCAGCACAGGGCAGACTGCTTGGTGGCACTGACCATTTTGTGGTGGGGAGCTGCCTTCAAGAGGGGTGCCCACCACTGTGGGGAGATGGGGAGCGCAGCAGAAGTCCTTCTGGGCTCAGATGTTAAACAGACAACGTGGGGCTCTTGGGATGCTAACGCCTCAACTCGTTGGCTGATTTGTGGCAACTTGAGAAAATAATTTGTTGGGGTGAAATTTCCCCACTAAAAGATTTGTAGTATTCCCTGTGCAAGCAGACAAGAACTTTAACTTGCAATACCTAGGACAGAAAGCCTAAACAATGCTGAGGAACAACACAGCAAAAGCAGTCAATGAGGTGCAACAGGACAAAACTATAGCAACAACTGTAGCTGACTAGTTGGTTAAATTCCTATTAATTAAACAAATATTTTCATGGGTAGATGGGGGGGTAGGGCAGCAGAGAAAGACAGACAGACTTTTAAACAGAAAACCCCATCAAACTAATGATTTTTTGTTTTTCCCTAAAGGCACAACCTGCTGGGTGTATGATACGAAGTTTCCTCTTGTCCCAGGGAAGTGGTTCTAGTACCTTCAATGTACGTACTTGTCAGAAGCTGTGCTGGGTATCATCTGATATGGTAGTATGATGTCAAAGTTTTATTGCTGTATATTTATAGCATAGGTTGCCACAAGTACACATGAAATTCTTTAAATGCACATTGAGCTACATGCAGCATGCATGAAAACATTCTTTACCCATTTTTTTAAGAGGCAGACATCCACTTTTGTCTGCCGCTGCCAAGTGACAGCTCACTGGAAGCTGCACGTCCTCCCTCAGGCCCTCCAGCGCACCCCCAGGAACTGCCGTTCATTCCTGGCTGTCCTACTACCAAAATAACCCTTCCATCTCAGTTATCATTTTTCAGAGAAAAGAGATAGAAAAGATTTATTTGATGTTCCAATTCCTCTCACTCATTGGCACTGAGATTTTCCTCTGTTCTGTTTCACAAAGATATTCTTCAACTCTACAACCCACTTGGTTGATAGCAGAGGTCTTGTTGTATCAGTAAAAGTGATTCCTGGATTCATTTAACCAGAAAAATGTCTTCGGTGCACAGTTTTCGTATATAATCCTTGTAACTTTTAGTCAGAAATCTATGTGTTAAGCTGCTTTTAGAATGATTAAAAAAAAGTTTATTTTCTGTAGCTGGTCAACAGTTTGTCTTTGAATAAAACCAAAATGCCCATCCAAGAGAGCAACAATGGAAAACTTGCACTTTGTCCTCACTTTTAGGCTTTAGCCTTTCGTGGTGGATTTGTCCATCATGCGAAGTGGATATAAGTCCCGGTTTTCATCTGACATCCACTGGCCTGCAAAATTCCTTTAGGATACATGAAATGTCCTTGCTAGTCTTTTAATTAATTTAAACACTTTTAAGAACTATAGGCTGGTTGTTCCAGCTGTATTACTGTTGTCCTAAGAGGGATTTAGTAGGAGTGACCTGGTGAAATAATCCTTTGTTGAAGTGAACAGTTTTTAGGTGGGGGTTATTTTATACACTTATTTCCTTAGTTTGGGGCTTTTTGTTCTCAGAGTGAATGTTAAAGAAGTACAAGTCAGCAGTATGATGCTGCTTTAATAGAAAAAGTGTGGGGCATTTTGGGGTGGTATTAACAGGAATATTGTGTGTAAGAAAAACCTGCAAGTAACTATGCTCCTCCACTTGAATTGATGAGGTTTTGGCTGGCACTCTGCCTCTGATTTAGGGCACCTCATTTTGACAGGTGCCGATCATTTGGAGCATGTCCAGAAAAGGACAGCACAAACAGCAAGGAAGAATGAACAGGAAAGCAGTCCAAAGACAGGCGTAGAAATCAGGAATGAATGTGTTGTTGCATCTAGAGAGAAAAGGAAAACAAGAGAGGTTTCAAAGGCTTGAGAGGTTGACACAGTGATGACCGCAATGGGCGAGTTCTCCATGTCCGGCGTGGGTAGGACCAAGGGTGATTGGCTCAGTTGTCCTTAAGAGAGATGTAGCTTTATACTGGGAAATACGTAGCAAGGGCAAGCAGGGAAACGATCACCTAGTGATACTGGGCAAGCCCTTTACAGGAGCAGCTAGACAAGAAGTTGAGTGTGATTCTGCCAAACACCCTCTGGGCACCTCTGACCCAGCCTCAGTTTTCCTCTGAACCAGCTACCAAGGGCCGTGCAGACTCCAGAGCCGGTGCAAGTGCACATGTCCAGAAGCAGAGGATGAAAGCATGGAGAAATGGGGGCTCTCCTCTTCTGATGGGAGCAAGCTATCATGACTAAGACCACCAACGTCTCCGCTCGCTTAGCCAACTTCTTCTCTTTCTCAGTTCATACATCTTCGCGCTGCCTTACAGTACGTGAATCCCGCAGGAAAGGGGGAAGAGGAGAGAAAAGCACAGCTTTGCACCTCATTTACAATTTCTCATTTGCCTCACGGGAGTGAGCAGCGCTGCACTGGATGATGGCCGGCAGCACCCTACAGTGGCACACTAACAACGTGCAGACAGCATCATATGGTCACAGGGAGCAACAAGCTGGGGGTGGCGAGGGGGAGCCCACTGCTCTAACACATGCATTGGCACTGCAGATGAGTAGCAAACTGGTAGTGGTTGCGAAAGACAGTTGGGAGCTCTTCTTTTTATTCTGTGTTGATTTAGAAAATGCTGATTTGCTTAACTAGTCATTTTTTGGCGGGCTTCTCCACTTACGGAGGAGTTAGAGAAAATACTCAAGGGCCCGTAAATCAAAAGAAGTTTGAAACTTACTGGCAAAGCTGGAAAATTTGGCTGCCTGGGAAATAGTCAAGAGTTTAGTGGAAGGGGTAGGTTCAAATTTCTGCTCTGCCTGATTCGCAGGGACTTGAAGCCGACCTTCCCCCTGCCTGGAAGAGTGCTTCCACCTCCAAGAGCAGCGAAAGCATTCAGAAGTGGGGCTGTCTGCCTCTTCTTTTGTGAACAGTTTGTTAAAGGTCTTGGATCTATCCTGATTTGGAAAAAGAGGGAGAAAAAAAAAAAAGAGATTTGTGGCATAGGAAAGCTGCTTTCTTCCCAAGTCCAGTGATGACACTGGCACATGACTTATTGAAGTGTGTACTGTGTCTTCAGTACAAATAATTGAATCTTTTAAAAATATTTTGCCATATGTTAATCCAATTTTATTTAGTAATAGATTATTAGCTTATTCCTAGTTAGAGAGAATCACTGTGTATATTAACTAGACATGGGGTTTGTAGGGCCATTTAAACTTGCCGTGCAAATGCCTTCTTGACACAGATTTCTACAACAGTTCTCAGCTACTTCATGCACCCCCAGGACGAAAATTTTTTGGTTTAGCATTTTTCCTTTGTGGATATAAAGCTTCTTTTTTTTTTTTTCTTTCCCTGCTTCCTTCTCATGTACACATACACCTCAGGCCCGATAAACACATGGGAAAATCTTCCCCTGCCCTTCTGCTATCCCAGAGTCTACTGGTGACTTCACGTATTTCCGCTGAGCCGAGTTTGTCCATTAACGGTAAAATCACGGTGGAAGTTCTACCGAATAACCGAGCATGTTTACAACAGCAGATGCATATTTATATAGCAGCCACCAGAGGAACACGTGGTTGGCTAGGGGGTGCAAAGCCTGCCCTTTGCCTACGACATGCAGTTGGCTTTCCAAATGATTTCCCTCTCACAGCCGATAGATGTTGACTTTGGCAGCATCGTTAGTGATAGACCATATATCATGGTTAATCATATCTGCTGAAAGGCTTTAAAGACTTCTCGTATCCTTCTCAATAAAAAAGACGTATTTTCTCATTCGAGTTATTTTTACCATAGGTCTCTAGTGCATGGTCATTAAATACAATTTCAACCCTATTTAGTTGCGTTTTATATCCTTAAACTGACGTATGTCTGAAGAGTGCACCATTTGTATGGGGCCAAACTAAAATATACAGTTTAGCCTCTTGCTTTAAAGAAAACTTAATAATTAAGCTCAGATTGACACAGATCAAAACATTGGCAAAAATTGCTGGAAACAGTGACTCATTTTTTATTTCAATTAACAGTTTCTCAGTTTCACATGTAAACAGCGAAACTGTCAAAAACAATTATCACAGAGGGAGAAAAAAACCTATTTCACTCCAAGGTAAGAAAAACGGGCTAAAACAATAGCTGTGTGTACTGATCAGGCTATCAGTGAACCGAACTGAACCAGAGAGCTTTTTTTTTCTCTTGGCAGGAATCCTGTTAGTACTTATTTTTATGTTCTTTGAAATATTAATATATTTTCTTGTCTAATAACCTCTGTTTGTTGAGGAAAGCTCTTGGCTCACAAATTTTTTAAGGACAAAAGTACTTTAAATGCCTTTTTTTTTTTTTTTTTAATTTATTGGTGCAGTGGAAAGATAAAAGTTATGGGACTTCCAAAATTATCAGAGACATGTTGTTAACTAATCACACTTACAATCTGAATTCTGATTCCAAACATTTGATTTAAAAATCCCCAGTGGCTCTTTTTGGCATTTATTATGATTTTTAACTTGGATTTGGTTTCTTTGCTTTTTTCCTGACAAACTCAGGTAAATCTGAACTAGTTATAAAATTGCTAAATTCTTTTTGTTACTTATAAACTCTGGCATATAACTAGGGGGGAAGAAAGTTTCTTAAACGTGTGCTGAACTTTATCTGAAATATTGGCACGTTAACTCCTCTCCTGTGGAGAAGAATGAAATTATAGCATTCTCCTGCTTCTTTATTTTTTGTTTCCTAGCCTATGTTTTATGTTTCCCAGGATACGTTTCAGGTTCATGACTTTAAACTGAGATAAACAGTCCTCTCTGGATATTATTTCCACTGTTTGGTAAAACCATATGGAATTTCTACTTCCCATATTTTGAGTAATTTGTGTATTTATTTGACGTTATATCCTTGTTTTGCTGTTGAGAATGTAAGTAAAAGCAAGTTTCCTGGGGCTGAGAAGACAGGGTTGGGTAGAGTTTGTGTTCAGCTGCAGGCTGCAGCCTAGGCTGTGTTTTAAGCCCACGAATAATCTCCCCAGAGCTGCTGAGATCACTTGTACGCCTAACGTGTGCGTTGCAGTTTGACGCGGGTTGACCCTGTTTGACTCCAGAGTGAAGGAAATGATGCCTCGGTTGACCATAGCTGTTTGTTTCTAATTTGTCTGCATTTACGTACCCTCCGTGTCTGCTTTCCATTAACGTGTGAGACTTTAGCGAGGGATTTTTCACAAACAGTTACCACTGGCCAAACTAAACTCCACTGGGCACAGTTGGACACCATCAAGTGCTGTTGAAAAACTGCCCATGTTTCTCCTTTCAGACAAATTCCCCACAGAGCTTGTGTGCTGACAACCGCTCGTGGCTGATACTCATGCTTGTGTCTTCTCTGTCGGTATGTTACTGCAAAGAAAAAGTAAAAACCCACTTCGGTGCTCTCTTATGAGGCTCGTGAAGCCAGTCTTCGTTGGTTGACCCTTGAGGTGTTTACTCAGTTATTGAGCTCTTTGTTGGGAAATGTCCTCTTGTCTATGGAAATTGCCTTGGGTTGTATGCTTTCATAAACAATTACAGCCTGTGTTATCTGAGCATAATAAAACTAAATGGCTTTCTGTCACCATAACCTCTATTTAGTTTTATAGTCCTCATAATTTTCTGAATCTCTGTATGCTCTCTCCTTTCTTGGCTTCATTTTGGAACAAATTCCCTCTTTTGATTTATTTTGCTATGATACTGCCTTCATTCAAATGCCTCCTTTAAAATTTTCTTTTATAATCTGTCCTTATATATTTTTCTTCCTCTCTTAACCTCTCTTTTATTTTTCAGGGTGGGAGGGGTGTAAGCATTATTGACCATTTTATTTCTTTAACTAGTACATTGCCATATTTAGTTAAAGAAATAATTCTCTCTTAGAGTTACTACCTGTCTTTTATATTCTCAGCCATCAGTGCATTTTCAGGGAACCACCAATTTATTTTACGGACAGAGCAGGAGGCACAAGGAGTCCTGCTACCGAGCAGGTGTGGTGACAAATTAGTCAGGAAGCTATCGCTCAATTTAACTCCAGCAGCACTCCTCTCCGAACTGTCAGCTACTCTCTGCTTCTGCCCTTTCCAGGTCCTTTCATGCTCATCTGAAAAGCAACATTATTTTTTTTCTGCTTTTTCTGAGACGTGTAGGTAGGTTGGGAGTGTTTTTGTGAAAAATGGATGAAACATCAGACCGATTGTACGATCAAAGGTAAAAGAGCTTCAGAGATAACATTTCCTGCATGCACGCATGCGTTTTTGGAAATAAGGCCCTGGCTGAATATCCTATTGCTTACTAGCAAATGTTTTGTCTCCGTGTCAATGCCAGAATTTTAATTGCATTTCTCCCTGACATTAGATATGTAGTCTAAGAAACTGATGTTGGACTGCAGCTGGAAGCTGACATGAGACTGAAGTGACACATCCTTTGCTGTGGAATACTCGTCTCCAGCTGTTCCTTTGCAGGGTGGGTTACGGAGACTGCACCTGTGCACGCCAGGGTAGCAGCGGCCAGGGAGGATTCCCTGCCATAACATTTGTCTGTGAAACACATACTTTCTCCCTGAGGAAATGGGCCTATGTCAACAAAAATGGAAACTTCAAAAAAATATATATGTAGTGCTGGGAAAAGCTATGCATCTTTGCTCTTAAATGTGTGGGGTGATTAATTTTGTGTGCCATATCCCTCACACACACATTCTTCTTCTTTGCCAAAAGCTGAATGTAATTGGAAGCCTATGAATGTCCATAGCTGTCTGACAGCTTAAAATTGAGATACTGTGAAATGCAAACAAATGGAAATGTTTCTCTCTTATGTAAATATGCAAGAATTAGTAAGCATTAAATACCAGTTGCAAGGAGAATCGTTTAAGACGGTCAAAGATGAACCTGGGGTGGTTCTTGTGTACGCACCTGGAGCAGGAGTCCAGTTAGAGCGGCCTGGACAAGCGGGTTCTGCTCCACACACTGATTTTGCACCCCCTTGCTTGGTTAGTGTTGCAGCAGCTTCCTAAAATAGCTGTAGGAAGATGTAATCCTTCACACAGATGCCCTCACATAGGACTAAGAGTAATTTGTATTCATATCACTTATTTTCTTTTCCAGATGGCAGTAAATCATACCGATCCAAAATAACATTTCTGTTGATGTAGTTGTGTCCTCACTAGGGAAGGTAATGGTTTAGCTAGGTGGGCAGAACACAAGCAGCTTGAAGATAGCAAGAAGCTCCAAGGTGAGAGGGGACATGGCGAGTCTTGCCAGTATTCTTACTGGCAGGGCATCGGTGGCTTGCTTCAGTGAGGGAAAATTACTCGTATGCACCCAGGTTGTTCTTTGTCTCCCTTGCATTTTCTTTTTACATTGAGATACTGCTTAGCTACATTGGGGCAAAATGCAAAGGAGCTTGAGAGGCTCAGGCCATGTGGGGTCTGTTGTCATCTTTGCTGAAAGTCTGCCAGGTAAGTAATTTTTCTTCTGTGCCTTCATTTACCATCCCTCCTTTTTTATTCTTAGTTATTTAGCTTACAAGTTCTCCAGAACACGCACAGTTCATAACTGTGTGTCAGTAAAGTGCCCAGGACACTAGAATGCTGATTTTTGTCAAGGTGAGAGGCTAACACGGCTACAGAATAAATTAGGAAAAGAGATGGCTAAACTAAACTTAGCTGCAGCCTGCAAATAAAGAAAATTGTGGTTTTTACAAGAAGATTTGCGTTTTACAAGAACTGTGCCTTACAGACTGAAAATACAAACCTCCTTTATAAAAAAGACAATTGTACCATTACCATTTTTGTGAACGCATCTGGTCAATGGTGATGTGTATCTTTTCTTTTGTTATAGATTAAAATGGTTTTGAGTGATCTCTTCTGACCCCCCGTTGCCCCTCTTTGTTTAGTGTTCAATTCTGTCAGCCCCTTCAAAATGTAGTGTTCCCCTATACTGCCATTAAGTTGAATAATACATGCATATGATTTAATCCAAGCTGTCTCCCGCAGTTAGTTGCCTTCTGGAGAGTATCCAGATGTTGCTTGAAAAGAGATGACTGGGAAAGAAATAAACAATTCCACTTGACAAATTGGCCAGCATATCTTTGTCTCAGCCATCTTCCACTTTGAAAATCTTGTTCAAATAAAATAAGCGTGCTTGGGACATAAGTAGGGTTATTTTTTTCACCCATGAAGCTCAAAGCTTTGTATAAAGGTGGTAAAACATAATTATCCGAGGCAAACAGAAGTGGAAACTGAGGTGCAGCCCTATGGTTAAACTTAGTCGAAAGGTAAAGAGAGAAACCCAGGCAGTCTGGAGTATTAGGCCTCCTTCAAATATTAGCAAGATTCCTTTCTGCATTAGCCATCCTTTCTGCAAAACAGAAAATGTTTCTGCTCAGAGTGCAAAAACATGCCTAAAATGTAATGCTCTCTGTACAGCTCTGGGCTACCAGGTGGGCAATGAGCCTTTCCCACTGTAAGAGCAGTAAATGTGAGAAAAATAAATGGCTAGTTCATTTTTGCAAGGAAGGTGCTGCAGCATCACTGTGAAGTCAGGGAGCTTGGTATTCCCGAAGTGTTTTTGCATGATCATTTTTTAGGTTCACTCTTCAGTTACATAACAACATATGCTTTCCCTATTTACGACGTTAAAATAGACCGAGAGAAAAAAAAAAAATACTCCCACTGCAAATGATATGGCACTGACATCTACTACTGATACACCGATGTCTTTTTCCACCAAAGCCAGCTAGATGCTGCCTCAATCTGCCATGAATTGTCTGTAATCTCAGAGCCATAAAGTATAGCAATGTGCAAGGAAATGAACCCAAAGAAAAAGCGTCTGCTTGGCAATCAGAACTTGGAGATTGTCCCTTAAAGTGTCGGCAGCTCCGTGGATCTTCCTAGTTTTCCCAGCAGATATTTTGGGTTGGAAGAGAGAAATGCCTCAGCTAAGCCTGAAGGCACCTGTTGGACGGTGTCCCAAAACGTGGGGATTGTCAATAGCGGGGATCAGTCTACGCTGGTGGCAGATGTTTTACGCTCAATGGAAGGAAAATTTCCCACCCAGGAACTGTCAAGCACAAGATGTCTGCAGTGTATTAAGAGCTTTAGAAATAAAATACTAGGTTGTGATAGAGCTTTGCTTTATGTGAAGTTTCTCTCTCATCAAAATAATTTTGAGGAAGAATTGTTTTCCTTTTTTAACACCTGTTTTTGACATTTCTGAAATGGAAAAGCTTTTCGTTGTTATCAGAATGACTCTGTTATGAAATGTAGATGTAGGTAGGGTAAGAAAGAAGTTAACACGAATATGTTTGAGGGATTCCTGCAAAGAGTTCTTTCACATGAAATAAAAATGTGTGTTCTAGCGTCTCTCAACCTTCCCATGTCATAAACAAATGTAGAAATGGAAAGGGCAAATTCTCAGCTGTGTGCCGGGATTAAAAGAAGCAGCAAAGCCCGTCTCCTCTCAGCTCCACCCTGTGCCCTCCCCTTCCCCAGCACCTCTACTACTGCGAAGATTTTAAACTTCGACCAGTCGCCCATACCAAATCCCAGACCTGAAACCAGCGTGCTGCTGAGGACAGAAGGAATCTTTCTTTTTGGTGGACGATGGCTTTGAGAGACAGCGGTGCCCGTTTGCATCTGTGCAGAGGTTTGGACAGCCGCGTAAAGACCCTGGTGGAGATGAATGGGTGGGCAGAGAGCAGGTGATAAGGTTAAAAGTGCACCATGGCTGCAGTTTATCACTCGGATATCAGTAATGCGGACATGCCAATGTGTGTTTGGATTCCAGGCACACGTATCTGAATACGCCTGCCTAAATCAAGTGGCTGCTCAAAACCCTTAGCAAGTGTCCTCAGCCAGAAACCCCGAAGCCTCCCGCATTTACCTTCAACGTGCATCGGGAACTGCTGTGGTGGATTGCAAAGTGTTGTACTTAAGCAATGAACTCTGGAGAGAAATGAGCCGTCTGTGCGATTATTTCATACTTTCTGGCTTCTCTGATTCAGTCTAGCGCTGAACCTCTCCCTTCTCTCCCCCTTCCCATTAGCCCCACGAGGCCTCCCTGACCTTACAATCCACCCACGGTTTCCATGTTACTGTCAGCCTCCTTACACTTGACTGATGAGAAATATGTGATTATTCAACACATCATAAAAACAGCCAGAGCAAATGAAGGAGAAATCTGGAAAGTATTTATAGAAAATCTGTAAACAATCATTGCAATTCAGCTATTCAAAGCTGTGCACACATTAGCTTATTAGCTGTAGAGCTGTCAGATGTTCTTTGGTTCTTTCACCTTTTTTAAAAATTAAGAACTGCTTCGTTATACTCCCAGCCATTTTGTATTTCATAGACTTCTTTTTGCAGAAACAATTTATTTTTTGAGCTACAATAACCGAGATTTTTTTTTCCCCTTATTACTACACATCATTTCATTGACTTCAGAGCTTTGACAAGCACCAATTCACTGACATTCCTTGTGTGCTAAAAGGCTTCTTGAGGCGACTTCAAGTACATGCATCTGTTTGCTGCGTACAGCTCTACATCAGATTCAGATAAGTAGGAAGGAGGAGGTGAGAAAGAAGAAGCCATGAAACTCTTCTGGAAAGCGACACAATGCAACGGTGGCACACGCGTTGCAAAGTCTCTCTCTTCTGCAAGAGGCAGGGGTGTTTCTTACTCACCATAGCGTGATTTAACCAGAGCGGGATGACTCCATCAAGGCTTTTGGGGTAAACCAGTTCTCGATTGTAGGTATACAGTGTCCAAAAAGATATAGACACGAACTGGAACCAAAACACAAAATGAAAGACATTTCAAAATGAAAGACAAACATAATTGTGATAGGATTTGGCTAGTGCTTTCATTTCTGAGACGGCAAAACGTCTCCTACATGAAAAATGGTGATATTGCCAGATAAACTCACGTGTCTCACATGTTACAACATAAAGAAAGGAATTTACTCTGAGGTGCAGTGTTCTGTGTTGATACTGTGAGAAAAACCTCCTTTATAAACTGCCAACACTGACATTTTCTGTGGAATACTAGATTAGCTTTAAACTATTTTTTTTTTTTTTTTCCTTTGCAAATGGGATCTTTTGATGGTCAAGAAGGTCTTCTCAAGGGACTGGCTGTCAAGCCACAGCATTTGTTCTACTCAGTAACAAAGTAAAACCAGATCTTGGTAAGACAGTTGATATAAAACTTTCCCTTATCTTCACAATTCATCCACCTAATTCCTAAACTGCAGGTGCAAGCTGCACTGCGGGTACCCATTTTTTTTTCCCAACAGAGGAGGATTTACAGTGGGAGAACTTAACTGGAGGAAATGAACCCTGATATGGGTTACTGATACCTGGAAGCTGATTTGCACTTTTTTTGGCCTGGCTTTGTATCTGAGCACACTTTGTGCTTGGGGTTGGACATGAGGGCTGTGAGATGCTGGAAGAATGAGACTACCCTGTGCCTCTGTCCTGCAGGCACGGTGAGGATGCCTAGGGGGGATATGACAGCAGCATCGTGAATACTGCTGTGCGGGGAAGATAATTAGCCAGTCTCTCTGTCTCCATCCCTGGCAGGACTTTTTTAGCGAGCCAGCTGGCTGAGCTGCTTGTGGACCAGATTTAAGCAGCGCTTCTCAGCCCTTTTGAGATTCAGAAGTGGCTGCAGGCTTCACTCACACAGAGCGGTACCTACATGTATAAGTAACCCATCAGTTCCTGTCCAACCCACCGCACCAGATAAACGGCATTGTCTGTGTGGGAGTAGGTGATCCGTGGTGAATCTGATGTAGGCTGTGACTATAATTATTGTCCTGTGAATCTGTTTCTCTCCAGCACTTATTTAAAGCCGCACTGGAGTCAGAGAAGGAGATGTGAGATTTTGCTGCCTCCTAGGTACCCTCTCATGTCCTCCTGGCCCGTGCTGCCCTTTACAGAAATGCCCTAAGTCGATAAATCCACAGCTATTTGAACTGTGAGATTAACAGAGAGGTTACACCTCATTCACCCTTTGGGGTCAATCTAATCTGTGTTTGCTCGGGGACAGCAACCCTAAAGTTTGTGCAAGAGACTTTGCATTCAACCATGACAGGCTCAGCACTGTTTCTTCTTCTAAACAGTCCAAATCCATTTTCAAATGGTAAAAGAAAGCCTACAGTTCTTATCTATTTTACACATGTGCATGTTATGCTATACACCCCTAATCATTTATGCAAACATTATTTTTACATACAGAGGTTACTTACTGTGGACACTGGGAAAGCCAGGACACTGAAAAGAAGGTCTCTGCTGGAAATTACGCACTTAGCACATCGCAGTTTCTTAATTAGTCTCAACACATCAGCCAGGAAGGACACCCCATAGAAGACAGCCTGCAAAACCTAAAGTAATTACACCTAATGAGGGAAACTCATCCAGCTTTCATTAGCACGTTCCTCAATGAACTCTGTTCTTGCTCTTCAGGGAGTTGTTTTGTTTGTGAGCTGCAAGCCCGCGTGAGGGAAATAGCTGTTGGCTAAATCTTTTTTACTAACTGAAACTGATTAAATAAAGTTGTTTGGGAGATAACTCCAACAGTATCTCATTTAATAGACTAAACAGAGATGCGTGATGTGATTCAGATGGCAGAGGTGAAAGGACATGTTGAAAGCCAGCTCCTTCACCCTTCCTATATTAATTGCTACGTTCAATGTATCTGAGCAGGAGCAGGAGAGAACAAAATATGCCAGGAAATGTTTCCTGTAAAGCAATTGCTAGATAGCTTCTCCCACCACTTAGCCAACACAGGGCCTTCTTTCCAGGACTCACGGTGCAGTTGATCTCAGTGCCAGGTAGCTCAAGTTGCTCTAACATGAGAATTAAGTGCAAAAGTTATCAAAACTCTTTTGCTGAACTCAGAGGGATTCAGGAAAGGATTTCAAGTGCTTAGAAGCAGAGATCCAGACTTCACTAACTAAAACTGCGTAAGTTAAACTATTTATAACTAATGAATTTTGGAGTTGGGGTGGGCGGGGTGGGTGGTTTTGTTTTGTTTCTTTCTTTAAATCATTTACAAGTAATGAGGCGGGGGGGGTTGCTTGGGGAGGGTGCTAGGAGGATTTGGTAAAGAATTAGGTACGTGCACAGTGACAAAACAGAATTCCACAAATTGTGTATGAAATTGTCACAGTATTGTGGTTTAAGCCAATACTGTTCTCCTGATTACTTTGTTTTCTCTCCTAACACTACGCAGTGGATCAAGCTGAACAAGATTTGTCAGACGCACAAAGGCAAACCTCGCAGAAAAATACTTCTCCCGCTACCTTGCATTCAGCACTGAGCCTAGTTCAGTTCTGTTAACTCACGGGGTGGCCTCTTCTTTTTAAGGCTAGGTTGTCCCCGAGTGATGCAATATGGGAAATGCAGCCTACTGCAAACGCTGGACCAGCTAGCGATGCTTAAATGGAAAGAGGCTGTGTTACAGCTTTCAGGATGAGATCTCTTTTGCCATGATCTTACTCTGAATCAGATATTTATTTAGAGCAAAGTGTCTGAAGTTGTGGCTGGTTACTTCATCAGTTTCTGAAGGAGCCGAGAAGGGTGGTGCTTGGGAGGGGACAGAATTAGTGCAACACTTTTCCATCAGAAATTCCTTTATCATCAAAATATCTGAGGGAAGGAGGGGACTATGATTTCACCATGCCTGTTGTCAAACAAGGGTTTCTGCAAGCTTTAGTTTGCAGAGACTGAAACTTCCTGGGAAGCAAAATGACCGTAGTTTGCATGACCGAAGTGTCCTTGCAGTTATCTGTAACCATTCCCATACATTTTGTAGCTTCCCAGCAAAGGGAAAAGATACGTCCTTCCTTCCCTACCCTTTCCACAGTCCAGATGGTCACCACAGTAGACTGGAGCCAGGTGCCACTGGTGGAGTGTCCCCCCGCCCCGTGTAGACCCACAGTGGTAGAGGTAGGGAGGTGCTGACGCAGGCTTGGGTGACTAGCCTGGGGTCACCCAGGATGAGGTTTTGGAGGTCGTGCATCACCCGGTACAGCTGCAAAGCCCCGTGTTTCCTCTCAAGAACATGGGGTGAACAGCCGCATTTTTACATAAAAAAACCCAAGCAGCTTCATCAGAACCCACATATGGTTTTGTTCAATTCTGAGGCACCCAAACCAGCTCTTTTAAATGTGGTTTTTCTCTCTCTCTCTCCCCATTATCACAATTAGCCTCTGTAACTGCAGGCACAATTTCAGTCAGTAGGGATTCAGCCCTTCAAGTCATGGGACTAATTCAGAAAAGTCCGTACTGGGGCACAGCGTCCTTAGACCCAAGCACATGTTCAACCCAAACGTCTGCCCCAGTCCTTGGCCTCACCAGGACACCAAAACCGAGTCCTCGAAGAGCTAAGAAAAGCCTGGTAATAAACAGAAGCTCTTGTTACACCCTGTAGAGTCAGCAGTAACTTTCTGTAAAAAGCATGAAAAATGAACATGAGGGTGGTGACAGTCTGGTGACACATGGTGACTAATTGTCAATAAAGCAATTAAGGAGAGGCCTGGTTCCCAGAGGATGGGGCTATTACTATCTAGTTCATGGTCAGCCTTACATTAATCATGGGACAGGGATAGGCTGCTTCTCCCCCCCCCCCCCCCTTCAAAATTAACTAAAACAAACATTTCTGAAAAGAAACAGTCCCAAAGCGGCCACATTCTCAGCCTGGTAAATATTCTGTCATATGCAGGGGAGGACAATGTTATCTTCTGTATGGAAAATGCTTATCTGAATGTGTAGCCTGACCCAGTTCTCTGGCCGAACACGGAAAAGAACAACTCCTGAAGAAGTTTGAACTCAGCTTCAGGAGCTTGTTCTTGCGCTGCTCATATCTCTACCCTTGTCTGTCACTGTGGGTTCAAAGGGGTTTCAGTCAGTTTGTGATCACCCTGTATTTCTAGGAGCACTGGAAGAACATACAAGTAATTTTCAAGCCAGAAAACTGAACCTAGCTAGAACCATCCCTAGTAACGCTCAGTCTGGCAGGGTGCACCGCCGGCACATTCCAGTCAGAACTCCAAACCCGTGCTCTTCCAGGCTTATTCCTGTAAGAACGGTGCATCCAAATCTTGCAGCCCTTCATTAATTGGAAAACGTTGGGAAAAAAAAAAATTGACATGAAAACATCAAATTATTCCAGATGTCCTGTGAATTTCCCAAACAGCAGTGCTGGTGCTCACAAATCCATTGCAGCCGCTCATGGAGTATAAATCCGCTGGCTGTAAATAAAGAGGATCCCCTAAAGTATTCCCACACGAACAGAAGGAAGACTGGAAGCATTCAGAAAGCTAACGATTAACCCAAGGAGGAGAATATGGATATAATTATCCCTGTTGGAGAGATGCTGCTTTCCTCTCTAGACCCTGCAGAGCTCCATGGCGCTAGGTCCTGTAGAAATGCTTAATTTCGCCAGATCAGTTTTCCAAACTGAGAGTCATTGTGACAAAGACAAACCTTAATTTTTACCTGCTGCAGTGATCAAAGGGGTGGTTCTGTTTAACTAACCTGACATGATTTACTTTTGTGTATAAGATCTAGCCATATGTGTATATTGAGATCTCCAACGAGTACAAATAAATCGGGCTCCAAGCTCTGCCCTTAAGGGGGGATAAATCCAATATTCTGAGTAGGCTATTAGACATAACAGTCAACATTTAGTGTAGACACACACCCACTCACATGATAGCAACCTGGAAAATATGTCTACTAAATACTGGGTCTATTTTGAAATAAGTAAAAAACAGCTTTCAGGAGAGTTGAAAAGTATTTCAGTTATGAGAGACAAAAGCGTAAGGAATAAAATGGGGCAGGAATGCAATTAATAGTTTTTAAAGGTGCAGTGTGCTCATTATGCAATGATTTACTAATAGATTTACAGCAGTGAGCAGATTTTTATGAGCTCGGATATTTCAGACAATGAACGATTCAGCTTGTACTGTTTTGTGTCACGGACAAATGAATACAAAACTGTTTTTGTCTGTCATTTCTGCTTGTTCAATAATCGGTCAATGAACTCCTTTGATACGATACGCACTTATCTTTTTTTTTTTTTCCCCTACAAAAATATTTCCTTTCTGAAGCTTGATTGCTATGATCATTAACTAGATAAATGAATCTGAAGTAACGTCAGAGCTGTAGCTCTCTTGGGAGAGCCGCATGACTAGCGAGCAATTGAATGAGGTGCTAAAAGAGGGTCATATCTAGAAGAAATTCTTCCAGCATGCCTCCAGCAGAGCTAGGAGTCAAGCCGCATTTCCATCCCCAGAAAATGTCACGTTTCCCAGTATTTCCATTTCGGATCAGAGCGAGCTGGCCACAGCACCTTTCCACAGAAGGAAATTTTTAAATGCAATTCCAAAGAGCTACGAGGAATTTTTGGGGGAAAATTTCCGAGCGATTCAGCCAGCCAGTGCCAGAAGCCAGGCAATCACAGTCTGGCAGGAGGCAGGCAGAAGAGCTGGACAAGCGCTCTGCATGCCTGGCTCTGGGGAAGCCTCCAAGGCACGGCCCAGCCCTACCCAGCACGGCGGCTCCGCTGAACCAGCACAGCCCAGCGGGAAGCTTTTGCCTGCTCTTCTTCCCCAGGACCATACCTCCCGGCTTCCTGAGGCGTTTCCTGGGACTATTTCCAAAGGCGCAGAAACGTAATGCATCGGGTGTGCACCTGATTGATGTCTGTGGTTGACAGCCACCTCTTGTTCCTTGATGTCCCTCAGCAGCAACAGGGAGTGGTTTAATGCCAAACCATGGGACGACTCTTCTAGGTCCTGTGGAGCCCCACAGGGAGCTCCACGGCCCCCTCGGCTGTGTTGTCTTCTCACCCTCTTCCTCTCTTATACAGTGGCTCAGGAAACTTTTGCCACCTGGAGATACCAAGAAATGCTGTCCAGATCAAGGGGAGAAGCGGGGATGAGGCCATTTATCTCCCCAGGCCCCTTTCTCTTTTTGGCAATCCTTTGTTGAAAAAAAAATCTCTGTAGAAGAAGGACTACCAGCCATGAAGGAGTAATTTTGCACACCCTGCCCTGTTGCCACATTTTCTGTGTGAGAGATAGATAGGCAACACCTTCAGCCCCAACCGTCTCCCTGTTGGCTGACAGCTCCGTTTTGGCATCAGGATCAGATCAATAAGTGGTCAAAAGATGGGCGACAAAGGACTGGAGAATTGGAGCAAGGGCCCCCGTTCACAGAAATATAATGAGGCCTGAGCTGTTCAGCAGATCCGTAAATGAGCTGGGGAAGGGAGCAAACACTGAGGTGGTAAAGCTTTGTAAATCTTTTCTTTTTTTTTTTTTTTTTTTTTTTCCCCTGCCAAAGAGAAGCCTGACTGCAAAATTGCCGAAGAATCTCAGGATACTGAATGCTTGAGAGATCAAATAGCAGGTGAAAACCAGTGTTGGTAAATGGAATGTAATGCATTTCAGAAAAAAAATAACTTCAATTATATATTTTTCAACAGTGGGTTCTAAATTAACTATCACCATCCAGGAACGAAATATTGGACTCGCTGCGGACAGCGCTCTCAAATTGCCAGCTCCTTGCTCACCAGTAATCAAAAAAGACAAATAGAGAGTTAAGAATTGTTAAGAAGAAATAAACAACAGACAAGGAAACACCTTTAGGCCACAAGTATAAATCCATGCTGTGCTCATAGCTCAGCCACTGCAGCCTGCCCTACTTACCCCTTCCTGAAACTAGAAAAACTACCACAAAGGGCGACAAGGATGCTTTAATGAAAGAAGCAGCCCTTTGTGAAGAGAGATGAAAAAGGCTCGGACTTCCAGCTTGCAGAAAAGAATAACCAAGGGGAAAATCTGGTAGCGGTCTCTAATGAGTGGCAAAGAAAAAGCGAACAGGGATGGACGATTAAATTATTACACAGAAGTAAAGAGGCATCCAATTCAGTTGTGAGGAAGCAGGTTTACACCAACAAAATGAACTGCTCTTTCACAAAAGGCACACTTGCCTTCTGGCACTCATTGCCACAGGACAGGGAAGGTACCGGAAGCATAAACAGGTATGTTTTTCCTTTAGATGGATTAAGGGAGGGCGTTGAATGGCTATTAGCTACCTTGGCCCGGATTTATTTTCTGGCTGGGTAAGTCGGTACGCCAGTGTGAGGGTAGAGCCACGGAATGTTCATTTTACGCTTATACGTGCTCTTCTCTTGTGCACCCTTTCCCTGATCATCCACTGCTGGTCACTAAGGGAAGCTGGATGATAATTTCAATGAGTGTTTCTGCACCTCAAAATACTGGGAGTTGGGTTACTTGCTTTCTCCTCTTGATCTCAAGCTTTAGAGCTGTGTCATATGCTGGGTGATAGATCTTATTATAATGGTGCCAGGGGACGGGGCTGGAGATGCTGTTTTGCCTGAAAGCATGGCTCATACTTTAATGGGGCCAGCTTTCCCCACAAAACAAAGGAGAGGAGCTGGACACACAGTCTTTTGCCTGCGACTTGGCCGGTGGTGTTTTAGTCTACTGACATATGTCCCAGCAGGACGAACTGAATATCCTTAACGTTGTTGAATCCTGACTGTTTGATCCCTGGCATTTCAGAAAAATTAATTTTTAAAACATCACAAAAAGCCTAGAGGTACTGATACAACGACAACATAGCAACAAACCATACATATGCCATCCTGACTGCAGCGATATACGTGCCCTCGTCCTTCCACAGCTGGCTTGGCCACTGAGAAGGGCGCTGTGGTTCCCTGATGCCCGGCCTGTTGTAGCCACCTCGTGTGCCATTCACCGCGTCTCGGTTGCAAACATATCACAGAGTCACGGAATGGTCGAGGTTGGAAGGGACCCAAATTTCCCAATCCCCTGGGGGTCTCCAAAGGCCCCACTTGGAGCTGGGGAGCCTTTAGGCTTCCGTTGAACTCCACCATGCGGTGTCTCCTTCTGAAGAGTAAAATTAGAGACAAACATACCCCGGGCCAGACCTCCCGCTGATATTTAACTCTGACAGTCACACAGAATGGACGAAAGGCTACGGAGGTCCCTGCGGTCATCCTTCAGATTAGCAAGTGTCCCTGAAATTTGTCCCTCGCAGGAACCCTCTCCACACGCCCGGTCTTTCCACCCCTCTGCCACCACTGCCATGAGTCACTGATGAACCACTTGGGCTGCAAACAACCCTCCTCCCCCAGGGTACCTCACGTGCTTTCATTTTGATTTCTATCTTGTGAAACGTTAGCATGTTAGGAGAACCAGAACACATTACGGTCCACGTTTTTCTGTGTACTTTTAGGAAATGCAGCAAGTAGTTGATAGCACTGTTAAAACACATGTAATAATGTCACAAGTACCCCTCTCCCCAGGCTGGAATTTCTTTCCCTTGTGCTCTCAGTTGTCAATTGTCAAACTAAGCAGGTACTCTGAATGGCTAAATTAGCACCGTGCTTTGCTTTGTTTTACCTTTTCTGTAATTTAAAGGATGTAAAAGCCTATTAAAAAATTGAAGTAAAACGCCAAGCAGCATTATAATGTGTATTGAATTAAGGGTTAGACAACATGTATCAAATCTGCACGTGTCCTGGCTGGACATACCCTACCTTTCTGTCCCTCTCCTCACTGATAGCTTATCTCTTTTACAAGGAGGCAGCTAGCTTCAGAGTACTTTCTGAAAGCCAAGCAGCTCGCCAGCCAATATTTCAGCATAAAACCTGTGAATACATTTCGCAGCACAAGCATGGATCCCTACTTAGTTTCCTTTGGGGTATAAACCGTTAAAGGAAGCAGTTTAACAGCAGCAAATATACCAGCTGCATATGTCTTGAGGCACAGATGGCAGACAAACAAATAGACATATTGGTATCACTGTACAACACGATTTGCTTACCAGATTGAGGACTGTCAAATATTTCCACTGCCCACCATAAAGGAACACTTCAGATGGCCGCTCTTCTGCTCTTACATGCGTGATTGAATAGGTGACAAAAAAATACCAGACAAAAGCAAGGCAATGGTACGTTGCGAGAGTAGAGATTTCCATGCTTTAGCTAAGAGCAAGTGATAATCGGTCCAAAAGCAGCTTTTCTCTTAAGGTCCTCGGTCGCTGTGCATGAGAAATGGCGGGGCAGGAGGGTTTACTTCGGAGCAGACTCGGGACACGTTGCCACTTTGCTCTCGTCGAAAGGAATATTCACAAGGCTGTGAACTTTGCTTCTATTTGTTTCCCTTTTCATTGCACAGATAGGCTGGGGTGGGGGAGGTGAGAAGAATAGGCTTATTCCCTGGATTTAAATGCCTTGCTCAAGATTAGCGAAGATTAGTTGTGGAGTTACATAAGTTTTTTTGGGTTTTTTTGTAAAAGTGGGGGGAGCTTTGCTGCTGATTCTGTGTAACAGGCTGTCGTGCTTTGGGTAGCAAGTGAAAACAAGCAGCATTTTCCTGACTCGTAGCTATCGGTGCAGCCATGTCTGCAGCTCAGCTTGGGAAGCCTCTGTGACTGTTTTTTCCCTGTGCCAAAGAAAGAAGTGGGAAACGTAACAGTCTGTGAAAGAAAAACCGAGTTGATTTGCTGATGGGCTATGGAGGTGGCAAGGAAGCTGAGAGGATTCATAGGCAAAGGTCCTTGGGGTTGAAAATCACTGCAAGCGTTGACATTTTTTTGTGGGAAAAGGCTCTGCTGCCTTTACGCTGCCGCTCCACACAGCTGGGATCTGTCACAACCCTGCACAGCAGGTCGACCAAACCCTGAGTCGCTTTGAAGCTCTGGCAGGGATGATGACATGGGACAAAGGCCTTGGGTGAAAAACCCTAAGCAAAGAGGGCGTCTTGCCTACCTGCTTCTTTACTTGCTGCCATTCACCTTAAGACAGCCCCTCTTCCCTGGCGCGACATTATCATGCTGTTGGGGCTGCGTTACAGAAGAGAAGAACTGATACTCATGCAATGATCCTAAAATGAAGCGACCAAAAAAGTTCCCATGGAAATGGGTACCATGCCCCAGCCCGCGCCCGGACCTTCCCCACGCGGGATGGCGAGAGGGGTTGCTCTTCTCACCCCTGTGGAGGCTGTCCCCGTGGGCAGGGCTTGGCTTTGGCCAAGCAGACTACATTAAGGGATTTTTTTTTTTTTTTTTTTTTTTTTTTCTCTTCTAACTGGCCTACAGGCAGCATTGAGCAATCTGCTGTGTTATGGTTTGTTTTGTTTTTTCTCTTGCATTTTTTTTTCCCCCTGATACCAGACTAAGGCACTTCAATATCCTCTTGTGTTTCATTGACTTCTCCCCTAATTCAGATTACCCGCATCCAGATTCCCCAGGCATTCCAGCCATCACAATTCCAATGAAATGTCTCTGCCTCACTTAGGAAGAATAAAGATGTAGATCCTTTAGTGGTTGTTTGAGGTTGGAGGAGAAAATCCCTTGCCAGAAAAAAAAAAAAAAAAAAAAAAAGGGAATATGTTTTTTGGACTCTGACAGTGTCACCAGTCTTTTCCTAGGAAATCTAGCAGAAAAGGGTTTTTAATTGCCTTTACAGACTTTCTGGGGAGGAGCAGTGCTGTCATGAGCTGCTTCCTCTGCTCCTGCTTGTTAAGACTCATCCCTGTGACAAAAGGCAGGAACAGAATAGGACTACGGCATGGAAGGGCCTTTTTTATTAGTGATTTGCATATCAAAGGCACAAGGCAGTCAGCACTTAACAAGTTATCTTCACACCAGTCTTTCTGAGGTTTTGCTATAGTGCAACTTGAAAAATGGGAAGGCATGTGCTCAGTAGGTGCCCGAATGCATGCAAATGAATGTAAATGTATGCAAAATGGCAAGGTATGTTTTTTCTTTTCTGGAGGATCTTGGCCAGTATGGCTGGGAAGGTGTCAAGTATGGTGACAGTTTTCTGATGTGGACACCTGTCCCACAGACTGAGACCATCTGCTTTGTTTTCCCGTATACAAGAAGCAAGATACATATCCTTCAGCCTAGATAAGGCATGAAGTTCGGATGCAGAAACGTCGTAAAGGAAGGATGAGGGCCAGATAGGATCTGAAGTCTAATACCCCACACGTCATGGAGTCTTTCTTATTTCACTGCCAGTGTGATACAGCGAGCAAATACACTGGAAAAGTGGTATCTTATGCCTTCTCTCCATGGGTATGAACACCTGCTGAAGGTTCAATGGAACAGGAAATTCAGCCCAAAACATTTTGCAGGGAGTGGAGGGGAGGAAGAAAGAAGGAGCACATAGGAGCACAGGCAGATGTGCTGCTGCAGATCTTGCAGGATGGTTTAGGGAAATACCACTTTCCATCTGCTTGGTACCACACCCCCAGCTCAAATCTGCTGCTCCCCTGCAGCTGAGTCACATTCATGCACTCTGCCAATGCTCCTAGTCTGCTTCAGGGGCTCATCTGATTCCAGCAGCGACAGCTGACTTTGCGCTGAAGCAGACTGGGAGCTCCCGCTTAGTCCGTTAGCTGAAGAATAGTAACAAGTAACTGGAGCTGTAAATCACCTTGTGTACACAAAATGATCCCTGCTCGTGCCCTCTTCCAGGGGAGTGAGTTAGGCCAGCTTGCCTGACTTTGCACTGAAATGGGCTTGACTCACTCGTATTATCAGCATAGTTCAGGTACAGAGATGACAGCAAACAGTGTAGACTGGTAATATCTTAGACCAACATGTCGGTTTGTAACATCATGGTGTGTCTCCGCTGGTGGGCATGGTATTTCCAGGCCATCGAGCAGTCCCCCGCAAGTCCATCTTTACCATATTGTGCTGGGCTACCACCTCAGCCTGTCTCTAATGAAGCAGCTGGTAGAAACAAATATTCCTGCTTCCTCATGGGCTGACAATTTGGTTAGAGACCAGTTAGGCACCTTTCAAGTATTTTTCAATATTTTTGCACTGGCAAGGTTTGCTCTCTGTCAGGGCAGCATCCAGTGATAGCAGAACAAGTGAGAGCAAGGCAGGAAATTACTGGCAGGTGATAGCAGTTAAGACTAGGTGGGAGGAAAGGATTCAAAGCCAAGCAAAGGCTTAGGAAATGTTTGGGGGCCTAAAAAGCAAAACAAGGGACTGATACACAACTGGGACTTGCCTTGGTCAGAGGGATTTTATAGGGTGAAGAAAACATGAGGAGCTGGGTAAGTATGTTTTTCTTCTAGTTTTCTGACATGTGTTTCTATCCTCAGTGCAGTTCTGTTATCATGTCATGTGTGGATTTCATAATTTATTTTTTCTTAATTTACTGTTATGGTAAGCTGGCTTGCGTTGAGGGTGCCATTCTTTGAAAGCGGGACCTGAGGCCATTCCTGTACAACATTTTCTGTGCGTTATGTGAGCGCGTCCAGAGTTAATAGACCCTCGTCTCTGCTACGTTCTGGTTTAGTTGCAGGTAATGCAGGGCTCTGTGTGGAAGAAGCATCTTCTGATAAGTATTAGCCAGGAAAGCTTTTTAGCATGTAGCGTGAGGCTCCCTGAGCTCTGTCCCCAGGGACGTCTGTAATAACGATTTGTTCTGTGACAGTCCTGATGTATGAAATGAAACATAATTGACCAAATTGCAAGCCTGGCATAGTCTGCTGCAGGCATCCTCAAATCCTGAGGCAAACTCCCCAAAATCATGTGGTTAGTGTAAGTCACAAGATTTAATTCTTTTCTGGTTTTATTTGTCTTGGGCTTTAGTAGCTTCTAGGGGTCTGAGTTTTCTAGCTCTTCTTCACAGCTGTGAGAGCGATGAGTGTAACAACGTTTTAACTGCTAATAAAAGCTGAGGGCATTGCCCAGCGACACCACAGTGACAACTAACGAAAAATCAATAAAAATATCCTGAGATATTTCACTAGAAATCTGAAATTGGGCAATGCTGCAACATCTCCCCGCTGTGTATGGCAAGCGGGAAAGTTACACAGTTGAAAGACAGCTTATGCATCCTCCTGCATGGGCCTCTCTTCTTTATCTTGTGTGAGATTTTTTTTATTATTATTACTATTAAATATATATTTTTTAAGGAGAAGACAGGAAGTGGTTTATCTCGTCTTGATATGCTTGTTCTGAATTGTTTCTACAACGCTGTTCCAAAGTGACAAAATCCAGAGGGATTTTTCAGTCCTGAAGTGGTGACTGGTGCACAGTTTGGTAGTTGGAAATACTCGTTCAGATTTCAGAGTTTCTCCCTTCCATTGAGTTCCATTGGCTTTTAAACTATATGTTTATTCAGACTGCTAAACGAAATGTCACTTTAATCCAGAAACAAAACTTCCTGTGTAACAATGATTTGACATTTCTGACTCTTAAATGAATGAAAATGGTGACATTAATCAAAACAAAACCTTTTCAGCTAACAACTTGGGTTCTAAAAGCAGGTGTGTTGAAAATAAGAAACATTTGGTTGGAAGAATGCTTGCCTATCTCACTATCTCCTACTTGTAGTGGAAATTAGTAATTGTTTGCCTTATCACCAAACCTCAATAGCATCTCCTCTCTTGGCAAGGTTAATACTGCTTAGAAATGAAAGGCATGGTTTTCATTGGTTCTCAACAGCTTCCAAGCACTTACGTACTTTTTTGAAGAGATATATAGAATCACTTCTCAATTCTACCTTTTCTGTCATAAATGCACAATTAATCTTTGACCATTTAGGAAGATTGTGTACAAACAACCTGAAGTTCAGAGCGAAACAAACATGCCACTGTGTACTAGGGAAGAAATGGCAGGGTATTTTTTAGATCTTGGATACACGAGGTATGACTGGTTCTCACTAGACTCCTTCTTGCTAGATAATTGTGGTGGGCAAGCTAAGAAATATGTTAATTTTTTTTTTCTTTACCCTTTCTAGAGGGGAGCAAGAATGTACCAGCTGGTCTTGCAAGATGTGTGTTTGATAACATACTGCATAACAAAATGCTTTATGATTTGTGTAGGGTTTCTTCATCTACCACTGAAACTCAGTAACTTCTAGACTAGGACACAATCACTCTTTGACAGAAGAGTCTCATAAAGACTTATGAGTAGATGTAGAGAGCACCTTGCTGGACTGATGGAATAAGAATTGCAGGCATCAGGGGAGGAAAGCCAGGTAAGTCACTCTTCTTTCATGACTATAAGATGACATCACTTGTGGCTTTTTTCCCACTTGCCATTCAGAAGATTAGCAGATCTAGTGTATGTTACTTTCTGTGGCCTATGTATAATTGTAAATAACTGTTCCATACACAAGGCAATGGAGAATAATCCAACACTGACCCCACCAGTCAGTGCTTGCTGAAGTGCTGTAGTTTCTGTGCAAATCTACCTTAAAGAGCAGATATGGTTACAAATGGATATTAGAGAATAAAATAAAGGCCTATCTATAGCCTGTATTAGTGCAGTACCTAAATCTGTTGTCACAACCTTTGGTACTTGGATTGCAACAAATGCTGAGCAGAGGAAAGAACTGCTTATCCCCACCGTATGCATGGAGAAGTGCAACCCAAAGCAGTGAAATGGTGTGTCCAAGGTCACAGTGAAAACCTCTGTTGAAATGTGAATTAATGATCGTTCTCCTGAAGTCCTGATAACATCTAAAGCATGTTGGAAGAAAGGATGTAATTCTGCAAGAGATGTTGAAGAGGTCCTGGTTTGCTCCCCACTACTGGTATCATCTTGACAGATGACTCAACAGGTTATAAAGCATGCCACAACCCCAAGAGCCTCCCAAGCCCTGTTAGATGCTGGGGACCTTGCCAGTTGGCCGGAGTGGCAAGTACCAGGATCTCCTCTCCTTGGGGACACTAATATCCTTTGTATACCAAACCCATGTCCAGTTCCTGCTCATTACCAGATACTGAAGAACAAAGTAAATTTTTCAGTCTGTCAAAGGCAAGGGTAAAACAAAGATTGCAATGTTTTGATGATGCTGACAACATGATGTCAACAACATCATGAAGTTTGAACCAACGGGCTGGTCAGACTGCCCATCTAGCAATGGGGACACAAAGGGTGTTTCCTATCTAAGACCAGCCACGCCATTGCTGTGGTCTTCACATAAGATATCAGCAGGGTCTGGCACAGCTTGTGGCTCTGGATGCTCCTTGTGTAAGAGGTGGTCAGCTGCTAGTGGTTCCTTAATGGAACAGGGCTTACTCAGAGGGCTGTGCAGGCTCAGGTGCAACCTGCACCCCTGCACAGCCCTCAGGGTGAGGCACAGCCTTGGCAGTTGGGCTCTAATGGGGCACTGTCAGTGGGTAAGTGTCCCGTTTACCAAGTGAATGCTGCTGTTCACCTCCTCCCTCTCAAACAAAAGAGCAAATCCTGCAGCAGGGGCTGTGTCGGATACCAATGGTATCTCAGTGTCTTAGCGACTGGTCTTCAGCAGCAATGTATGAGCACTTCTGCTACTTTGACGAGCTGGCAGACTGCTCCCTATTACCTAGCCCCTTCGCCCTGGGAAGGTCTCTCTGAATTTTCTTGCCTCTGTGTTGAAGATGGGATGGGGAAGGGTCACGTTCAGAGCAAGCCTCTGTGCACATGGTGCCCTGCTTCCGCAGGCTGAAGTGGCCTACTGCCTCCTCTCCGTTTCTTCTTAGCCTGATCACCAGGACCAACCCCCACATAAAGTTATACTCCAAGACCAACATCTTTGTGAGGGGGTCAGTTCACTTCCCCCAGCTTCCTCTTCGCTCCCACACATATACTTGCCCACTGTAGCTCTTAATTTGCACAGATCTTCCTGTCTGGGTGGCTTTTCCTTTTCCCACCTCCTCAGAGTACTGTGGTAATGCCTCTGTTATCCTAACAGGTGAGGTAGGTGCTACGTGTCAGAACTGGGTACTACCTATCTGTAGTCTGTGTGTGCTGTGGCAGTGCTACAGGTGATGGACGTGGCATTAAGAGCACTTCCTGTCTGCTCCTCAGCTTTGCTCTCCCTGTAGGCTGCCCTTGGGGCACAGCTTCAGCTTGCTCTCTGCGAGGGAGAAAGCTGCTACAGGGAGCTGCAGCAGCAGTGGTTTACCTTTGCGTCTGCAGCCAGGGCCTCTTGATGTAGCATGTCATGATCTTGTGGACTGGGCTGATTTAGTGGTGGCTTCTCGCAGAGCATTTTGCTGTAGCTGTTTACAAGGCAGGCTATAACAAAGTTATCCCTCAAAAGTTATCCTATGTAGAAATGAACTTGGGTGAGGGGAAGAGGGAAAAAAAAAAAAAAGTAATCCAAATACACAAAATCCCCAACATTTTTTACATCCTTCTTTGACAAAAGCCACCTTAACTTTCCTCCTGCTGCTATCAGTTCCGTTACATGAAGCGCATTGGAATGTTTCCTTTCCTTACAGCTATTTTCAATGATGAGGAAAAGTGCCTCCAGCTTTTGCAACACTTCATTTGGCTATTGGTCAGATAATCAGATGTATTTGTGAGGAATTTGAGTTTGGAACAAGGCCATTTGCTACAAAACTCTCGCGCTGACCCCTTCTTTCTTGCTGCCCTCTGAAAACATGTTGCGTTTCATTAATGCTAAATGCGTTTGAGGGATCTGAACTTTCTTGGTCACATGCTTTAGTTGTTTAGTAAAAACATATATTTTTGGTTTGTATACCTTTATGTTTCTGGGATCCGCTGGTGGAGGGAGGTGGTGTTTGCTGTTAGCTTCCCCTCTCAAAGGCTTGGAGTTTTCTTGCATTCTTGCTTCCTAAAACGGGAGGGTGGAAAAGAAACCTGCCCTTGCCAAATTCAAGATGCTGGTTATCAGCTAATTCTACTGTTTACTGTTCACACAGCTAAACAACTGCTTGTGTTTGGCAACGAGCTCGAGTTCATCTGCAGCATGCAGGACAGAGCTGCCTGCTTGTTTTCATCAGAAGCTTTCTGCTGTTGTTTAATTGTAACGCGCAGCAGCGATCTGCGGTACTGCTTTCCACTTGCGGATTTCAAGATACTTTAAAAAGGGAGGGTATCGTCACCCTTGCTTTGAGGAAGGAAACCTGAGCGTCTGCACAAGCTGTGCAGGGGTGCTGGTCCCAATACATTAGATGGAAGTTGGTGAAAAGGCAAAGAACAGTCAGGAGTTCAGAGAAGCCTGTTTCTTCCCAAATTGTGTCCCACAATAATGGCGTTGCCCACGCTAACGTAAGCTAATGCTGAGTGGTGCTGCCGCGGGTGGCTGCGAGGGGCGGTCTGACTTGTGATGCTCCTTTTGGTGCTGGTGATCAAGGCAGGAAAATACATGGCGGGGGGGGAGGGCAAGAGTGGAAAAATAATCAAAAGGACCCCAGACCTTATGAGGCTTTTCCTGGGTACCATCAGCCCCAGCCTCGTGTAAGTCAAGCTGGAGTTTTGCTGGGATGCCGAGGCTGCAGCTTTTCTTGCAGCCAAATATATCTGGGGCTGGGTAGTGCTGCCTTCCAGCAGTGCCGCTCTGGCATGGAGAGGAGTGCTGGTGCCACCTAAGGAGGTGCCAGCGCCACCTCTCTCTGCACCTTGGGCTGCCAAGAGGAAATATTGGCCTCTGCGTCATTAGCGACAGCTTCGTGTTGTTGAACTAGTCTTTGATCCCTTCCTCCTCTGCAAAACTGCACAGTGGGTGGTAAATTAATCCCTGGAGTTCAGCCCAGCACGTATGCAGAAAGCACAGGGGGAAAAAGTAGGTGATCCTGCGCCGATACTAAGAGCCCAGAGCTTGCCTGTGCTCTTGGTTTTTGCTTGGTGTTATTCCACTGACTTTGGTGGTGGAAGCTCTCATTTGCACAGATGTACATAAGCACAGTCCATGTTTCTTTCCTCACGGCCGCCGACGAGGTCACACAATAAGCGTGAATCCAGATGCCACTGCTCTTCCAATTAAACGTGTAGTCACTGCAGAATAAAACGTTCTGGTTCAGCCTACCGTGGCTGCAAGGAAAGGTGATGTTGCCGGCTAAGCGGGCTTAGTGTTATGAAACTAGAGAGTATTTTATGCATGCCTCGTGATGAAACCAGGAGCAAAACAGAGGAGAATCCAGGCTGTCTGTAGTAATGAGTGAAAACTAAGGAATAACTGAATAGCAAATGTAGTTAGTTAAAGGAAGGGACCTAAAGTTCACACCAGAATGGGAGGGACAGAGACTGTCACGTTAAAAGGACTATCTTTCCCAGTTTCACTTATTTTGCTCCCTTATGCTTTTCTCTCTCTGTCTCCCTCTCCTCTCCATTGGGATGTAAATTTCCAAGCTCAAAAGCTAACGGTATTTTAGGACATTTAAAGGGAAAAGAAGTTTTCCGTTGTATGGGACTGGGAAACAGAAAAATATAGTCTTACCATATAAAAGGCTGCAAGTTTTGTGGTCTGCTAGCCAGCTTGGTGTTCGAGCTGAAGCACGCTGATGCTGTGCTAGAAAAAAGGCTTTGCTGAGAATCCCAGTGATTGGCTCCAACTACTGTCTGCTGAAAATGCCTAGTTCAATCCCCCGAGCTGTAGCTAGGATGCGGCACATGCTGAGGATGCTTTGAACTGCCTTTTTTGCTTTTTTTTTTTGCCTTTTTTTTTTTTTTTAAATTGAGCTGTAAAGCATGCAGTTCAGGAAGGCCAAGTGTCACATGTGAATATTGCTGATTGTACAGCACAGCGAAGGTCTGTGCTGAATGAAGTTGGGCCTCTGTGGTTCTTTGCAGATATTTAGTAACAACCTTGAGCAGAGCATCTTTGCTTTCCCCAACAGTTCTTCTAGTTCAGCAAACACATATTCCTCTCGAAGAGCAATCTATATAGCCTGGCAGCTATTTTTGAGTAAAGCTGTATTTCACTTATTAAAGCATAAAAGTTAGGCTGCGTACATTTTCAGAGAGCCTTGTTCGAGGCAGAATAGCTACTTTAAAGACGGCGCCATGGGATAATGACTTCCAGACTGTCCAAAGCTGCGTTCCTTCAAGCTTCTCCATCAGTGCAGTAATAAAGACTCTGTGAGCCACCTGGGCTGCATCTGTACTGTGTGGGAGGTAGAAGCCATGGTGCACCCCACAGCCTTGCTTCCCTAGTTATCCAGATGAGGCTTGCTGTTGAACTTCTCTCCTGCTGCATGCCTGAGTCTCCTTCCAGTGGAGCCAGGAAATGCAGCGTGATGGTGTGTGAGCACACACACATGAAACAGACAGAACATGACCGGTGGAAATAGCAAGGGCTAGATTATGCAGGAGGTGGTTTCCATAAGCACAACAAAAGTCAATTAGGAGATGTCCTGCAAAGGACCAGAAGGGCTCCTGCCCAGGACAGCCTGCAGGTTTAGGGCCCAAAGCTGGCAGAGGGATTTCCTAGTGCAGCTTTGCATTGCTTTGCTGGAAGCCTGTTGCAGAGGAGATCTTCTTGAGCAGAGTGAAATTAATACATAAAATATTGAGCAGATCTGACTTGCACGAAAGATACCTTGTTTAGTCTTTGGTCTTTTGTGCTAGATATATAGCAAAAATATGAAATAATGTCAGAAACACTATGTGGAAATATATAGGAGAACAGAGATTTAAGTGAGCTCTTTGAACTGACTCAGTGGAGTAGTGGTCTGGGGGTGTGGGCATCTTTAAATGATGGGTTGGAGGATTGCTGTTGCAAATCTGAAGCTAGCCACATAATTCTGTGGGAAACGTACAGACTCTTAAAAATTTATTTGAAGTGTATTTCTTCAGTGGAGAAAAAAGCCCTCCGTTCCGTGTAATTGGTCTCGCTGAGTACACCTTCTCTTTCAACGAGCCTCAATAGTTAGCTTTGCATTTAGGCCATGTAGAGAAATTTGGCAGGCAAAAAAGATGAAGTCAAGGAATTAAAAATATGCTGAGAACTACAGGAAGAAAGTAGGAGGGCAAGGGGGAAAGCAGCATATAGAAATGGAAATAGGAAACAGCGAACAGTCTCCAGGAAGCTGCAGACTAATTTTTTCAAACTGTTTTGCTTTTCAAATGTAGAAGATCACCTGTGCAAGCAGGTAGCTATGTCAGCAGTAGCAGTTCAGAGTGGCCTTGTTACCTTTTGGGTATTGTTTCCTTAAAGGAGGATATACTGCTAAGGCTGTTGCTTTAGAATCAAAAAAAAAATGGTTTGGTGAAGCAGGGAGAGGAATTCTGTCTTCTGGATTCCCTGTATTTATTTATTTTTGTGTGTGTGTGTATGTGTGTGTGTATAAATATATATAAAAAATGATTGTGACGACATGCTGAATGACCTTACATGGGTTGCTTCATTTCTGTCGGAATAGCGCTATGATGGAAGGAGTTGTCTCTCTAGACTGGACTTCTGTATGAGACCACGGTGTTACCAGCTCTTCAGTCAGAAGTCACATTTAACTTGTAGGTTGCTTATTTTGTGTTTAAGCCTCTACCTAAAGCAGAGTGAATTGAAAGCTTGAGTAAGTCCGGTATATTTCCAGTGGGCTGCTTAGCATCTGTAGCTGTAACTGGTAGCTTAAATGTTAATGAAAATGACAAAGCATACACCGATCAGCCACATCCCCAAACCCAGGGCCCTGTGTGACTTCAGCAACTGGCTTAAACTAAGACGAAGGCGCACAGAATGAGCAGAGAAGGAATGGACGAGAACTGGGGTTGCAGCTGCCCTGTCGAGTTTCTGCTGGCCCCAGCAGATTTGTACAGAGCCAGCTGAACGTCCCTGCAGAAGCTGTAATCCTCTTCTGCTCAGGGAGATGCATTAATTGAACCTGTTCTTGTTTGCACAAAGTTGCACCCTTCTCCAGGGGCAATATACTAGCCTCATGGGAAACCAGTCTTCATCACCTGGCCCTCCCCTCCCTCTAGTCCTTTTCCTCCCCCCGCTCAGGCTGCCGTGGGCTCCGCACTCAGCCAAGCACAGTCATTTCTGCCCACTTCATCCTCTTCCCTGGGGATGCTTTGGGCTGCACCTCAGCTGTGGCCTGGAGAGGGCCATCCCCGGAAGACGCCAGGCTGAGCTCTCCAGTTCACCTCTAGCACCCCATGCATCATTGCTGCCACCTGTTAGAGGAAACCCCTGGGGCTGCCCCAGGGGGTGGAACAGGCCTGCAGAGCCGGGTTGGCAGCGTGGGCATGGAGATCACCCGGCAGCCTCAGAGCTACTTAAAAAAGGAGATTTCTTGTGTTTCGTTTTTTGTTCCCCACCCCTGGCCCCTAAATACCTTTTTTTCTTTTCCCACTTTCAACGTCTCAGAGGCCAGAGTTCATCTAACCATGTGCACATATGGTCAGCAAACAATTATCTGAACCGGGTGACTTGGGTTTGACGGCTCTTAAGAAATACAGATGCTTTACGCTGGTTAAATGGAAGCAATGTGATGCCTTGCCCTTTCTCTGGTAGCTCTACTTTTTGGCGTTACACGACTCTTGCAGAAATGGTGTGCTTCAGGGAAACCGGTGGAGGAGACTGATTTCACACATCCCTTCTCCACTGGTGCACGACGTGTCCTTTGCAGCTGGGTGTCTGCCCACCGCCACTGCAGGCTATTTTGTCAAAAAGTTGCGGGAGATCATTAGCAAACCTTCTTCTTCTTCTTGTCTTGTTCATCTTCCACCCAGTTAGTTTTTTGGGGGTAGGAGTGAGAAGACATTTCCGATGCTGGTTGTCTCCTGTGAAGGAATAGATGCATAGCCTAGCAACTTTAAGTGAAGCACTGCAGGGAGGGGATCTGGGCTCCTCAGGGATGCCATGCGGTGTAAAGGACTGCCATGCAAGTCACTGAACTGTCCTGTCACCTCCTGACCTGCCCCAAAAATTAGGTGATCCTAGCAGCTGCCTGTGCGGACACTTGCTCTGCGTTAAGGTGTAATTCCTTCTCCCTCGCTCGCGGCCATTTTGTCCCAGGGACCTCGTGGGAAGTTCTCTTGATGCTACTCCCTGGGACCTGCTAAGGTCTCTGTGTCCTCAACGGCAAAACGAACTCACTTCTCTTCTTATTCTCAATTGACTGTTGATGTGAAAGAGCAGCTTATAGTAATCAGACTCTTCCTCTCTCTTAATAGAAATAACTTTGCCTCCCCTAATGAAGGAGGCTTTGTTCTCTCGATGTAATCCTCTCTCTCCTCCACTTCTGGTGGAATCTTCCATTGGGGACAAACCTGTTTTATTTCTGTAGTGAGGGGGGAGCAGAAAGTAGGCATGGTTTTTCACATTTGTTTTCTTTCTGTTTTGGTAAGCCTTGTTTGAAAGTCACTTGAAGCTCACTGGCCCAACATGTTTATTTTGGAAAGAATACACTCCCCATTAAGCTAGAGTGGTAATTGTATGTGATATGTATTCTTTTTAAGTGGATAACTTATCCACAAGTCCCAGATGATGATATGTCTTGAGGAGAAGATGCTGGAGTGGGCCAAGATTTCCTTACAAAGTAAGAAAGTGTCATTGGACATTGCTCAGGGGAAAGAAACAACCACCTGACCTTGTGTTCATGCACCTCTTCTTACTGTAGCTTTGAGCCCTTCTTGAGTACTTATTATAGGCTTCCCTCTGAGACTTGAATGCATTTATTTGCTCCATGTTTGTGGTGGGGAGAGCAAGGAAAGGCAAAGTGACGTGACCTGCATGCAGCAGAGCTGGTGCCTAACCTGCAACCTTCGTCTGCCCGCGTCCCAGCTGCACCGTGAGGTGATGCTGCCCCATCTTGAGCTTCCCACCCCAGGTATTGCTGAGGTGCCTCTGGGCACCTCTCGGGCCCTTCTGGGATGGTTGAATTCGGGATGCTTGAATGATAGTGTTAGATTGAAAAGTGTGCGGAGAGGAGCTGTGCTTGGATGTGTTGCTGGGGTATGGCGTTAAGCGCCCGCTCCACGGGGCTGTGTGGCCAGCAAAGGCGATGACTGCAGTTGCCACCTTGGGAAAGTGGTCTTTAAAATGGAGAGGGCTAGACAGGGCTTCTCATTTTGGTTTGGGGTTTTTTTTTTGGTTGGTTGGTTTGCTCTGGTTTTTTTTTTTTTAAAGAAATACGAAGTTTTGAGAGTCTGCATCGTCCTGGAGTCTCTCCAAGCCATCATTTCTTGGGAGTTACCATTTTTATTCTGGGAATGATCATTGCTGTTTTAATCCTGCTTCTCGTCCCTCCCAACCTCCTTAGTTTTTCGGTCTCTGTTGCATCCCTCCCCACCGCCTTCTCTTTACCCCTTTCGGACAAACTGCAGTACAGCTCGCCTTGGTTAAGAAAAATTGGACTAGACGGGATTGGGCAAGGCTCCCGACTTGTCACATAAAGGGCAGTGGGGAGGAAACGTGGCCGCAGCTGAGTCTATTTTGGAGACAGCCCGCCTGTGCCCTGCCCTTTGCCCGGGCCCTGCGGCAGGCTCCAGCTGTGCTGGGGAGACTGGCAGTGTCGAGGGGCTGGTCCTCACGGAAGAAGGAAGAGCCTGGAAATCCCCGGTGCGAAAGAGCAAACGCATTATTTTATTTCAACCTGGGAAATGCAAGCTATGCGCTTTTTTTCTTTTGCTTCTCTATTTTTTTTATTTAGAGCAGAGGAGAATGTCCAGACCCAATTAAAAAAAACCCAAGACATTTGCATTCCTTTCATTTTCACACAGATGTCGTGATCCGGATATTCCGGCCATTCTGAAATAGTGGTTTTGAATGTGCACAAGCTGAGGAAAGCCAGTACTAACTGGGATGGTTCAGTGGGAGGACTGGGTTTCCTAGAAATTTGCCCTCCTTGGGGCTTTGCTTTTCCCTTGCCTTCTCCTCCTGTCAGCGCTGTGAAGGGTCTGATGCCTCCGAAGGTCGACAGTCTTGTGCAACAGCTGCAAATCATCTTGTAAATCCGTCCTCAGGATGGCAAACTCTGGGTTGGAGCAGAGGGGAGCGTGTGGCTTGTTTTTGTTTTGTTTTCCCCAAGCGTTGCGCAGGCTGCGGTCTGCTGGCCGAGGCGCCGAGCCCCAGCAGCTTGTGACTCAGGACGCCGGTGATGCTCGAGGGCAGGAGGGCGGCTGCCCGCGACCCAGCCCAGCCGGGGAACCACACTCCTACGTAGACACTGAGCTCGGGGCTGGGGATGTTCCTCCTCCTGCCGTGGAGGAGCCAGGAAGCTCCCCGTCACCACTGACAGTGGTTAGGCACGAGGCAAACAGAGGTCTTTGGGAATACAGCTGAAAAACAAACTGCCTTCCCTTTTTTTTCTTGGTGGTTTTTTTTTTGGTGGTGTTTTTTTTTTTTTTCCCCCCCTCCTGCAACACTTAAAAGTCCCCTGGTACTTCGCCCTCCCTCGTAACACTCCCACAGCTCCTCTGCCAGCATCTCCCTTAAAACCACAGCCAAGCAATTACCGCCGCCACTCCCAGAGCGCTGGCTCCCAGAGGACGGTCCCGGGGAGACCTCCCCACTTGCCTGCCAGTTAGGTTTAGCGAGGATGCTATGCTGGGGAAACCCCACGTGGCTCCTCTAAGGGGGTAAATCAGCCAGGCGCTCTGTCAGCCTTCAGCTGAAAGGCGCTATATGCTCTGTGTCTGTGTGTGTATATACATGTGCATGTATAGAAAAGATGATATTATTTAGCGGCATAAGCCCTCATTAACAGCAATGGATTTGTGTGGCTTACAGCCCCCAGGAAGTGATTTGATAGCTTACTCCTAATTTGCAAATCTTTGAAGCCAATCGCCATACCTGGTGATTAAAGGTTTTTTACCAATAATCCGGTGCGGCGAAAACAGAGGCCTCTTGATGGTTTGCATGAAAAGGCTTCTGAGTGAGTCCTGTGATTCATGGGCCAAAAATAATGTGCTCCGTTTAAACAACGTTAGCTTTGTGATACAAACTGACAAAAGCCAGTGAAATTTAAAGGGACCCTGTCAAAGCAGGTCTAAAAATAACTCCAGCCAGCTGTGTTTTGGTGAGTGGGCGCATGTGCTCACGTGGTGTGCTCCCTCCGCTCTGTCGGTTTTGTCTTGGGTTGGTTTTTGGTTTGGTTTTTTTTTTTGTTTTGTTTTGGTGGTGTTTTTTTTTTTCCCCCCTGAAACAGGCTAGCAAAACATTTGAGCTTTGCAATCTGGTCGCTCGGTGTACGAAACGACCCTGTCCTGGGAGAAAGGGTCCAGCTTCAGCAAGGGAGAGAGCCCCCCATCCCTGGCCACAGCATAGCCCCCTCCCTCCTCTCCGAGGGAGGTGAAAAGTCACTGGTTTGGGATTTAGCATCCTAAAAGCATGTTGCAGCAACGCTGCTGGGCACCATCCTTTAACGCAGCGCGATGGTGGCAGCACGGGGTCCCGTCCGTGGCCGCTCCTGCTGGGTGGGTTGTCCTCATCATGCCTGTGTGTTTCTAGGTAAGGGAGGGCTCCGATGACTGGGGTGTGTTGGGGTGTTTCTATGGGGCTGGGAGAAGGCTGGAGTTGGGGCTGCTCAGCGCACCGTACCCTGTCACCAGGGACTCCGAGGCGGCTGTTGTCTGTGGCAGGCCACAGCCTGTGTGCCTGCAGGCACGCTGCATGAGTGCAGTGTTGGTTAGGAAGCCTCAAGATGGGGTGGACCCCCGTCTTCTCCTCCCACCTCCCTGGGTTTTGGAGGCATCTCTGTTTCCCGGGGGGTGGTGTGAGTCCCCCTTCTCTACAAGCACCTGTGAGATAGGCTCCTCATCATAAGTCGGCTCCTGCTTGTGGGACAAGGCTCACTTTGAACCTGGGATTCCCCCTCGGAGCTGCCAAAAATACCATGCAGTGTAAACAGGCACGGCTTTGCTAGCTTGCACCTTGTCTGACCTTGCCTTGCGCTTCTCAGGGAAAGAAATCTAGGCTTTATATCTCTGTAAATGGAATCACTCCCCTCACCCTGTCCGCCTCCTGGAGACATGAAAAAATGCGTATGATGTGTCTGTGTGTGTACGTGATGCAGCTGCTTTGAAGAGCAGAAGCAGGCTTCAGTTAGTTTCCTCATCTGAAGCAGAAATGGGAGATGGAGAGTTGGGTATTTCTCAGTGCCATTTACCCACGTGCTGAATTTCCCCAAGTCCTGGGGTTTTTTTCAGTCGGAAATGGTAATAAATAGCTGCTGGGGAATTCTCTCCTGCAGAAACCTCGGTAAAACACCTCTGCCCTATCCCCAGAAGCAGCTGCCCTGTTTGCCCTTCCCTCTCCCATATACCCACCAACTTTCCTGCTACCCTTTCTGCTCTCTTGAGGTTTCTACTGGGGAAGTCCCTGCCCCGAGGTTGCTCCGTCATTGGCAGTAGGAGGTTGAGCACCTCCTTCCCCCTTGGGCAGAAGCTGCAAGACCCAAAAGATCCTTAGACCTTCCCTGTCAGGCAAAGGAAAGAGCTTGAATGTGTGCAGCACCTGAACAACTCTCCCCTTGCTGTCACACCAGGAGCTGGGTGCAGGATAGAGGTGCTCTTTCTGAATTTTTTTCCAGGTGTGATTTCATGCTGACTCAAAATAACATCCCCAAATTGCACTATTCTTGACCAAAATACTTATAATAAAAATGACCCCAAATCCTCCTCCCAGCATGCTTCAGGGTAACTGAAGCATTTCCATCCCACTCTTTTTCTTGAGGGTATGTGTAGAGATTTTATCTATTGACTGATTGTACCTGATTGACTGAAAACTGAAGCAAAGGAGGTTTTGAAATTAAGCTAAACAACTTAATTTTAGCACTCTGAAACTGTAAATACTACTCTCAGATTCCTTTTTGGCATTGAAAACATTTACTTTTTGATGTTATTTCCAAAACAAAACGTCAGTGAAACCTGACGTCTTGGCATGACTTTGTGCTTCTCTGATTTTGCTGGAAGGCTGTTTTCCAAGGGAACTTGTGCTCTTCTCATGGTGGTTTTCTTTTACTGGATACTTACTGCTTCAGTAGTGTTGTCTCATGTGTAGGTGATTTGTGTATTTTGCTGTAACAATATAATACAGTTGATTACAAACCCTGCTAGTAATAGGATATTTATACTGATATTTGCATTCTAGTAGTTGATTTTTTTGTTTTGTTTTGTTTTTTGTTCTAGAGCGTTCTTCCTTCCTCCGGGCTTGTAAGCGTAGCAAAGGGCAGCAGTGTCCAAGGATGAAGAGAACATCTGCCACAAGAGGAAATGTGGCAGATATTCAGAATATCGGATAGCCTCTGATATTCTTCTAGGGGTATGCTGAGGGGGGGAAGTAAGAAAGCCTTCATTTTGATCTCATTAGTGGCACTGAAGTGACAATGGAGTTCAAAAGGACTTTTCATCTTAAGAAGGAGAAAGGAAACTTTCAAGATGTTCCTCTGAAAATAGTTAAATGGAAGACCCCCGGTCTATGGTCTTTCACATCCATTGACCTGATCCTAGGCAGGAAAGACAGAGCAGGAGGAAGAAAATCGTTCTAAAGCACTTTGACTTGGTATCAGCAAATTGTCTGCTGTTCATCAGCATAAATTCATTATTTGTCTGAAAAATCAGGGGTCAGAGCAAGTGTTCCAGAAAACTTTTGTAAAAGTAAATTCCAAATTTCTGCAAGAATCTTCTGGAATACCTCCACCTTTTCTGTTTACTTTCTGTAAATGGGTTTACTGGTGAGAGTGGTGTGGAATTAAAAAAAAAAAGGGGGGGGGGAACCCAAGCAAATATTAGAATAGTCCCAAAAAAGCAGTTTCCGAGTTCATCATAAACATAACTGGGGTTTTTTTCCCCCCAAAAAATGGAGTTAATCACTCAAATACAGCAAGAGACTGGCTGATTTGTGTGTTCAATCAAGACTAATCACCACAGCTTGAATTTTGAATATTAAATGCTTGTGGAGTCTGCTCACAAATTATCTGCATAATTTTTGTCATGTAGATTAAGTTATTTGATGAATTATGCCAGACAACACATACATCTAAAAGTTGGGATATGCTGGTGGACAATCTGCAAACAGAGGAAGAGACGGGTGTGAAGGAATACACGATATAATTTTCTATGAATAGTTTATTCATTTCTGAGTTTGATTCCAAGATCTGCAGGTTTTAATTTTTCAGCAGTATCCATTGATGTACGACTGAGTTTTTACTGGGTAACATTTATGGGGGAGCCATGTCCCTTTGAAGTTAAGGCATCAGAAGCTGGTATCTGCTGCTGCGTTGCAGAGTTTCTTCCTAGGAGCTGCGTAGCTACTGCCTATTTGGTCTGCTTGTGTCTTGCATTTCCTTCTCATGTTGCTGCTGACTGCAGCCCGGTGAGGTAGGCAGAGCCAGTAAAAATGTCATTGGCACCTTGAACCTACAGGGATAAAACAAACAGCCTTAACTATATAACGTGATGGTTAATCAAGTGGAACTAGGAATTAGAAACCGGCTCACTGAATCAGAGAGAAGCAATGGCTTGATTAAAGAAATCAAAGTGAGTCGGTAGGTGAGAGCCAGTAAAATGCAGGACTTCATCAGCACGTGAAACGAAATCAATTAAGTAGTGAATGACAGAGCAATTGCGAATATGAAAGCACTATGTTAAATCCTCAGGAAAAAGATGCAAACAGTATTGTGCTGCGCCCAGGGCATGGCTGGGTTGGGTTAAAAGGTGCATTTTTTTTTTTTTTTAAAGTGTGGCTGAGGCGCACTCAACGCATTGTGCAAATGAGGCAAGCTGTGTTTTAATCGAGTCTGGCTGACTGCTGCCCTGCCCTGGGATGTCCTGGCCTTTCCTTGAGTGAAGCATTTTAGCACCCCTGACATTTGCTTGTCGACAGTGTTTGTTCCCAGTAGAGGCAGGCAAATTCTGCACCTGCCCTTTACTGCAATTCCATTCTTGTTTACTGTGCACGCATGGCTGTCGTCTTGTTCGCTCGTGGCCCTTGGCTGGGTGGCATCACGCAGGAGGGACATTTTGTATGCGGTACCAACATATCGCAGCCCAAGCCCATCTAGGGTATGAGCTAATTTGAAATGTGAATTCAGGCTTTCTAGTGCATTTTATAGTGTTAAGGACAGGAGTAATGCTGTGTTTTGGACTTGGATCGCTTACACAATAGACTGCACAGTTAATTGAGAATTTCGTATTTTGGCGCAATTTGTGTTTGTGGGAAAAGCTTGAAAACAACCTGACATAGCAATCAAATGTATATGGTAGGAAAGATAACATAGACAATATCTTTGTCTAAACATTAATTTGAAGTAGTTTTGTCAAACTAAATTTCACCTTAGATTCCTGTTAAGAACAAATCCTAAAAAACATGAAAAATCTCTTTGCAGGGGGACCCTGGGTCCTCCCATTGCCATCGACTTCTTGTGACCTCCAGAACAATGAGAGTCTTCTGACACTGTCATCATCTTCATCCGTAGGAATGTGTTTGTGATTTGCCACAAATTAGGCAATGATAGGCAAAGAAATGCAGAAAATGTCTCTCTCTCTTTTTTTTTTTTTAAATTCCGATGTCAACAGCTGGTTTTCATACAGGGCTCTGTCCCCTCCCTGCTGCAGCCTTTGCAATTGAATCCACCAGTGAAACTTAACTGTAAATAGAAATGAAATCAACTTGATTATCCAATCTGAGATACACATACAAAAAAGTATAAGCTAACACAAGCCAAATGGATCGTGCTCCCCCCTCTATAGGATTTTCAGTTATCAACCTGAGCAAGTACATTTATTATTAGCCCATTTATTTGAGCTGTTAAAGTCACACCATCTTTCCAATGCAGAATTAAGTATGGTAACAACTGAGATAAACAAACCTGTAATACAAGACAAGATTGTTTAAAAAGTGCAGGCACTGCAATGCCATGGTACTAGACCTCCCTGCTACTAGAGGTAAGAGCGGGATGCTTCAGTCCTGCAAGAGAAACTTGCAATTTCAGCCTCCTGCTGCCTCAGCCACCTTCTTGAATAAGACTTGCTCACACCTCAGGGCAGCTCGTTGTGGTATGCTTTTACAAAAAGTCTCACACAGCAGATTGGAGGCTTCATTCTCGGCCTGTTGAAGCCCAGAGAGATGGCTCCTAATTATTTCAACTCGTGCTGGAGCAGGGATATTACTGCACCTAACAAGAAAATGAGAAAGTTCTGGGAAACCTGTACTAGCTTCCAAGAAGTATGTTGTTGTGCATACGGTGAAGAAGGTTTCCTACATAAGGGACAGTTGTCTGCAAAGCTTGTTACAACCACAAGTCAGCAAAGTCCAAAAGTTAGTAAGCTTCAATTTAAAACAAAAGAAAACAAAACAAAAAAACCCCAAACACCACGAAAAACAACAACAACAACAAAACCACCCCCAAAAAAACCCGGGGGGAGGGGGGAACCAAACACAACCCCCCCACACACACAAACCCTACCACCCCCCAAAAAAACCAACCACGGTGTAGTTACCTGGTTAACAAGAATATGCAGAACTGTACTACTGTATGTTAGCAAAATTCAGAAATGCATGGGTCGGTAGCTGAAGGAATCACCAAATACTGGAGATCAGTGAGAGATCTGGTCAGGTAACCCCATATTTAACCACTTCTTAATTCATATGTGAGAGCTGTATTTTCCCAGGGGAAGAGCAGCAAGCTAGTTGAACTGAAACTTGCTTAGTTGCTCCTTTGTCCACAAAACCACCCATCTGCCCCATGTAACACTTCCAGGTTTGTCATCCCTACTGCCCTTTGTGATGGGATAAGGCGATTAGAAAGTTGGTTGTGCATTGCTTGGGCGTCTCAGAAAAAGGATCCTTCAGCCTCTGTAATCCCCTGTGAAGGCCCAGTGCCCCAGGCAAAGTATGGTTGTGTGAAGGGGCAAAAAGATGAAGGGCAGAGGAAAGAGAAAGTGGGATTATTTGTTTCTCATGTAAGCAGTGAAAGGATTGGTTGGTGTCATGGAAGAAATGAATGCCCACCCTGACTATGCAGTACCTGCAGGCTTGCTTGATCTTCCCTTACACTGGGACCTATCCATCATCTATGGGATAGTTTGGGTAAAATAAGGCACTTCATGCATTTACATGAGGAAAACAAATGCTTTTAAGGGCATAATCTCTATTTTTAGAGATACTCAAAAGTCTTCTGGACATGGTCCTGGGCAACCACCTCTAGGTGACCCTGCTTGAACAGCGGGGTTTGACCAGATGATCTCCAAGGTACCTTCTCACCTCAAGCATGCTGATGTGGTCAACTTCCAGTGTTTTCACTGAAAGCTTGCAAGGAGTCCACATCTTCATTAAGAAGCAGTGAGTGCCAGTTTCCAATGCGAGAGAGAGAATAATAATGAAACAAAGAATGGCAGAGCCTTTTCAGTGCCTCAGGGTAATGAAAAGTGAACACCCTTTGTTTCAGACCATGCTGTAGTAATTGTGTGTGCCCTTTCCCTATTGATAAATGTCTCCTAACTCTGGCTGCAACTTCTCATAACAGGAATATCAGGGAAAAAGATTAAATACATGTCTAGCAGCACAGCTAAACTAACAAAAAAACCCTACCCTCAATGCAGCCTTTTCCAACCCAAAGCTTGGAACACAAAAGGGGAAAGCATGCCAGAATCCACTTCATTCCTCTAAAAGCTATCCTTTCTCTACAATTTCACGCAGTCCAGAGCAACTACAGGAAAAACATGATTTTGACATTTTTGTTTTTTAAAGCTCTTTTTCTATGTCAGGTACTGTCTGCCTGGATTTTCTCTGACCCTTGCAATGCACACAGTGTTCATTAAGGTAGAGAAAGATGTGGTCAGCCCCCTTACGTCTGACAAGAGCAATGGCTGAAGTAGGTAATTGATGGGTACTTGCTGGTATCGACTTCTTCTGTCTTTGCTGCTGAACAAATTGCCGAAGGCCCAGGAGACATTAGAGTAGGCTTTGCCAAAGACAGTGTGGGGCAGGCACTTTATTTTGGAGAGAAGTGGCACGATAAGCTGAGGACTAGTTAGAGAAAATATTTGAAGCCAGGACGAAAAGTTGAAACCCCACTAAAAGCAGAGCATTCTTGGTTCTCGCAGTTTTGCAAAGAAGTATTTTTTGCACAAGTCTAGAACTGCAACATCCCAAACTCTTCTGTAACCCTATGCATGGCCCATTTCCTCCTCCTACTGGGGGCGGGGTGGGGGGAGAGAAAAAAGTTTTAAATCTGTCACTTAAGGATAGCGGGGAGCTTGGTGGTATCTTTGCTTTCTTGCTGAGGAAGTATAAGATGTGGCAACAGGGAACAATGTTGTGGAGTGACTAATGGAAAGGGAGGTACTGTAATTTGGCATCTTCCATGGCACACGAGCAGTCATTCTAGAGATGCTTTTTCCATAGGGATGAGTGTCAGCACTGCTAGCAGGTTTTTCTTCTCTGGTTGTAATCAGCAGTGTGAACAAGACCCAAAACTGTATTCACAAGTGACTATACATATAAGCATGGCATACAATAGATGTGCAGCCTTAAAAACGAAATTCAAAGAACGAATTGTCTTTGTGATTGTTCTTGTTATAAAACAATCTTATGATGATCCCAGTATTTTACTGAAGGGATTATGTGTTGTTTCCAAGCTAAAAAAAAAAAAAAAAAAAGTTGCTCTGTCGCTGTTTCATTTCCCCTGAAAATGAAATGTAGAGTTTTCCACCTGGCAGATCAATAGCTTTTCAACATCTTCCTTTTTCTTGTGTTTCCCAAATGAACGCCTGTTATTTGGAAGCATAACAGAAATAAGATAGAAAATGACTGCAGGAAAATTTGAAGCAAAGTCTTTCATTTAAGCAACTGTAATACAAGAAGAAGCGATGAAATCTTTTTTTTTTTTTTTTCCTTCTTTTCAGGGAACAATGCTATGTTACTGTACAACACTCTTGATTCAGAGCGGCGACAGTGGGGTGGTTGCTTTGCTGAGCAGATGGGTGGGCGGGAGGCAGGTTGTTGGATGCTCTGAAAGTAGGTTTTGGAGCAAGGGGGTGACTCTGCCCAGCCTCACCTGATAGCTAAGGAGATGCCAGCAGAGCACTCGCAGTCCTGGTGGCCACATGCATGCCAGGCTGCACTGCCCTGCCACCAGCTGGGCCTTCGGTAGGGGAGTGTTTGCAAGTAAGAGGGATCGGATCACCGAAGCGTACGTGGTGCAAGGGCAGCACCACAGCACTGCTTGTTTCCCGGGGCAAGTAGTTTGTTTCTGTACACAAGCAAGGAGGGACCACTGTCTAAGACAGGGCTGCAAAAACCTGCAGCTGCCTGGAACCCCCTGAGATGGTCAGGAAGGCTGGGTCTGACCCTGATGCCACAGGATAGAGTCTGGCCATTATATTATTCACTCTCAGCCCTTCTCTTTGGGAGAAGGGAGTTGCTCCCCCATAGCACCAGGGGCTGCCTTAACGCTTATGGTGTGAGCGCTGGGAGAGGACCCGAGGAGAAGACCTGGACAAGTGACCAAGCGCCAGCTGTAGCAGGCAACCACAGCCCACCCTGGCCAAATCTGGCCAAGCCACTGCGGAAAGGTGCTGGTCCTGGAGGGCGTCCTTGGTGGAGGAGCAAAAGGACCCGTTCCCCAGGAAGCACGGCTCTGCAGCCAGCTGCCTGGACCCAGTTTGCTAAGGGGAAGCACTTGCCGCTCGGGAATGCCAGGCGTATTTTTACACTGCCTTTTCCCAGCGCCTGCTCTCTGCTGACCCCACTATCCAGAGGGAGAAGGAAAACAAAAGAGCCAAGGGCTAGAGTGGGGAATGTGTGAGGAAGGTATAGAAATCTTGGAAGGATGAGGAGGAGCTTGGGTGAGTACCGCGGAGCACAGATGGGCTGTGGCAGCATCCTCTAGCGGGTAGGGACCTCTTGCAGGGCCAGGTGAGACTGGTTTAGGGGGTAACCGCTTCATGCAGACCCTACCAACCCCTCGGGCTCCTTCCATAAGCTGTTCCCCTTAATTTTCCCCCAAGGCATGGCGGTACCTGCTTGACCCTGAGGCAGAGGAGGGTTCAGATCCATCAGTGCACCTATCCTCAGCTCATGGCCACAGTCAGCTAGTATATATTTGGTATTTGCACTCCCCTCTGATTTTATTTGATTTTATTTTAAAACCTCTGAGGAGCAACAAGTTTTGCCTGTCTCTGGTGGCTATGCTCCCAAAGCCACAAAGGAGGGTGAGGAGACTGTTGGAGGGGAAAAGCAACAGGTCTGGGTTTCTCAAACACCTGGTGGGTGGTTTTGAGGACTCAAAAGGGAGGTGATTTAAGGACCGATGGTTTTCAGCAAGCTGTAGGCCACTTTGGCTATATAAAGCTCATAAGGCAAGACTTGAAGAACTCCCAGTCAGTAAAGCTTGTATTTCCAATCTTGGCTATTTTTTATACTAGCCATCACCCTGGACGAATGTTGTCTTTTATTCAGGACAAGCTGTCTTTTCAGCAGTGTTTAAATGTATTCTTAATGTGAATTATCATGTTTTATGGTACAGCCTCTGAAAAAGAAAGAGAGGCTTTAAGAAAGCTTTTTGCTGACAGTAAATTAGATCCAAGTTTCTGTGATAAGCTCAAATAGCTCTTCAGAGCAGATGTATTTTATCAATTTAAGAACACAGACTGAGAAAACATGTACTGCATTCAGGCTTTTAAAAATGTAATTTCATGTTAGTGTGTACACAGTCAACAATAAATCTATAGAAACTATTATTGTCTCTCAGTTAAACACGGTGCAGCTTGCACTGTGTCTGTTATTTACATACAGGATGACAGAGGCACTTTTCAAGCCACATGTTGCTTCTTAAGGCAAAGCTGGGTACTGGTGGAAATGATGGGCTATTGGCCCAGGTTTGGTCAAGGGAAAAGGCACCCTCCAAGGCAGATAACCCACCCACATGCTGTTTTATAGACCCACAGTACACAGGAGAAACATCTCATGGTTATCTGCAATCCGGTTTTCTGGCATGGGAGCCTTCTCAGCTGCTGCAGTTGCTGTTACACATGGTGTGAGACATGCCACTGACACCCCCTTCCTCCTCCTCCTGCTCTTCCACCTCCTCCCAAACGTCTGTGTTCCCAGCCCTTGGGGAGGGAGGCTGGCATTACACTAGCTGCCAGCTTGGGCTGTGCTGGACCCATTGTGGGGATGGCTCTGAGGGGTGATAAGGCTGTAGGTGGTGTGGGAAATGCCAGCTAGGTTGTCCAGCCCTGTAACGCTGGTCCCCTGAAAAGCTGACATAGTCGCAGTATCCCAGGTGCTTCTGTGGCAGCTCACGTTCATCTGAGGTTTTTCAGAGGAAGCAGGTCCACCTCTTCTGGGTGTTACATGGTAGGTATGGAACATGGCCCTCTCTGTTGCCTTGTCATCTTCCTCTCTTTCACAACAGTGTCAGTCTTTAAGTGAGTTGGTTTTGTTCACCCCAGCTATACACGTCGATGAACGCTGCCAACCAACATTTTGCTTGCTTTTTAACTTTTTTTTTCTTGAGAAGCGAGTATTTTGAAGAGAAGGCTGCTCAGTTTTGCACAAATTTTTATCTGTTTTTCAACTGGGCTGTGGAAATAGGCAACAGAATTTTCATGGCTTATCAAAAAAAAAGGAGGGCACCTGTAAATTGAGACAGAGGCCTTGAATCTCTAGGATCTTGCCAATACAGCCTGAGTGACTTCTGTGAACAAAATGTTTTCCAGTCCTACTGGCAAACTAGTTTGGTAGAATTAGAGAATTAAGAGAACAGAAAAGCAGCTACTTGAATTCTATTATTTTTTTCGCATGGTCTTCCTAAACAAGCAACTCTTATGCAATCGTGTTGGCTGCCTGGCTTGGACCTCTCAATGTTTGAATCCTTTGGTTATTTTCAAGCACATTTTTCAGAAAGGGAAAGGTCTGAGACATTATTAAATTCCACTAGTCACGTGAAAATTAGACCCCCCGTAAAATAAAAAGCCAAGATGTGTGCCCCAGTTCAGGCAGCGTCTGCGACATGATTGCATATGGTGTTAACTGCTCAAGCACCCACATGAGAGAGAGACTTTGTGAGTGTCCCAACCACAGGAAAAGCTTCCCTGGGAGCTTGAAATCAACCACAAGACACAGATCTGCAAGGAGCCAGATTATGTTAGATTGGGGTGTGTGAGGGAGTAGTTTTCAAACATCTATGTTTCCCGTTGCCAGTGCCATCCCCATATCGTTTGATTTGCTCTGCAGCCCTGAGAAATTTGCTCAGATCTCGAACATCTAAGAGAGTTTTCCCCAAGCGAGGTAGTGGATGCCGATAGATGTGCACATTTGGAGCATGCAAGGAATTTTTCAGAAACCCTGCTGAGCTGAGGTCAAGCAGAGCGAGCGGATATTTTCTCTTTCTTCGTTGCCTCGTTCAGCCTTCTCCCATCTTCCTCCCAGGCAGGCAAACCTGTCTTCTAAGGTTTCCAGGCCAGCTCCACTGACGTGACATTACGCTGGCTGCGTCGTTTCCTCCCTTAATCTCATTTGTTTCCGTTTCACTCTGCGGTTGGACCGCGACGGGTTGCCCAGGGTTTGGGCTTTCCACTTCAGTTCCTTCTTTCAGTCTTGAGGAAATTTGCAACTTCTCCTTATGGCGTGACGTGATGTGGATCACGACTATCTTCATGAAAGCCCTTTTCTCATCCTATTCCGCCTTCAGCTTCATGAGAGCAACCAAACCAGATCTGTTCACGCTTAATTATTTGCACAGAGTGGAACAGCTCCAACTAGAAATGCTGAACCTTAAGGCAGGATAGCCAGCAGTTCTGTGGTTCAGGCATCGCTGGGGAAGGCCCACATTAAAATCCCCCGTCCGCCTGATTTGGAGCGGGAACTTGAAGCAGGTCTGTCTGCTGGGGAGCCCCTCACTGCCTGGGTGAGGGCTGCTGTCCATCAGACAGCCCCTCTGTGTTGAGCATTAGACCAGGCCTGGGTCAAGACCAGACAAGCTGGTGAATGCCCATATAATGCGTAGGAGGAAGAGGCCATGCCAAAAAAAGCCACAGAAAACATAGCTTCACTTTATCCTGCCCCTGCTCCATCCATGTCTGATCTGGCCACCCTTTGGCTGCTGGACTGAGTCACCCTGGGCATGTTTCCCCACCGAACTGGGCTTCTTTTTTCTTCTCTCTGTTTAGACTCTGGTGTTCCTCAGGACAATTAGTATGGGTTTCTGTAGAGCCTGTCACCATGGGCACTTTTGTGGAACCTCCTAATTTTATTCTAAAATGCATAATAACAGCCCCCATGGAGTCTGTTAGTCGCCTGTAGAGGCCTGGCAGTTGTCTGAATAGGCTTGGGAGGAGATATTGTAGGAGTTGCAGAAAAAAATGCTTGCTTCTTCCTGGGCTGAGTAGCATTCTGGGTGGCCGGGAGCTTGGCTGGCAGGGAAATGTGACATTTGCCTTTTTCTCTTTACTGCATTTGGCCCCAAGGGGCAAGAGCCGGAGGCTGTGGTTTCTGCAGTTGGTGATTCAGTTTCCTAAATCACTGTTCCTGGCAGACAGGTGTACCTACATATCTACTCTGAAATGTGGTGATGCAGTTCTGCTCCATTAAGGTGCTCTCAAGGAGTAAAGATTTGCAAAATTCCATTTTTCATTTGACATTAAGTTTGGAGCAGGAATTTCATTTTCCCTTAGATGCAATCCCTGTTTAAAACAAAATCTCCATGTGCAAAACAAAATCCTGACTTTGGGTTCCAGAAGGGGAAAAAAACCAAAAAAGTCACATAGTCATAATTGTACAACACCATTAACTCTGTTTTCTGCAACAGCTGAAACTTTCCAAGAGACGAGAGTTGCAGAGCTCAGCCAGATAAAGCTTCTCATTCTCAAGCATTAGATATTTTCTAGGCATGTTAGAAAGAAAATAGAGTTCAGAGGTGTAAATCTGTGATCCAACAGGAAGAGAATTAGAAGACTTTCTCAGAAGGGCTAAACTTCGTACATCGTTACACATCTCCCTCACCAGGGAAGGACATTTGCTTATTAAATACCTCCAGCATCGAGGGTGTTACCGTTCCTACTAAAAGGTTGAGACTTGCGTCAGAGTTTGCATACAAACCCCTTGACTAGAGCAAGTGAAATGGTAAATTCAAAATGGCCAAACAAAATTCCTGGCAAAGTCACAGGATATTATTTTGTTTGGGAAAATTCAAGGACGTGCGACCTCAGGGAGAAGGGAGCCAGAATTCCTCTTGGAGTAAGGGGCAGACCTCTAAAAGCTCCCGTCACAAATACAGACAGCAGATGACTGAGCATCAAACAGAGCAGAAATAGTTTTCTGGACGTTTCTATTCACGAGCTCTCCTGCAATCAATTTTTTAATTGAAAATCCCCTGAATGACCGGGATAACTTTCTAGTGCTTAGCCTAAAACCACTCTGCGAGTCTACATACGATGCATTTGACTTCGCGAAATAGCAGCTTTGCACACACAAGGTCTCTCTCCCACCATCGCTCTGCACAAGCGATGGAGGAGCCCCGGTGGCTGCTGAGTCACCACCGTTGCACAAACAGATTCTCTGTTCTCACCGGTGGGAAAATACTCATCCTGGTGGTGTTTGGACTTTCTGTAGCTCCAAGGACGCTTGCAGTGTTATAAATAGCAGTGGTGGGGCTATTAAAGAGCGTAGGTCTGTGACTAATGCTCTGTTTGAATAGCGTGCTCTCTGTGGCAGATTTATGTTTTTATTTCCAGAGTATGTCCAGCATTTATAATCTTCCCTTCCTGGAGTTCACGATGAATTTGGAAGGGAGAAGCTTTGCTGTCTCGTTTCGTGAACTGGAACGATCCTGGTACATTGGGCCTGTTACAGATCTCTGCCCAAATACACATCACGGTATAAAGTGCTGTACTTCATCCTCCTCTTTTTTTTCTTCGTTGCTTTAAAATGTGCATTTCAGTAGACAAGCCTGAGTGCTAATTCTCTGCCAACTGTCTCTGAATCTCACCCTCCTACATGTCATCTCTGACAGCATATTGAGGAGTCTTCCCCCCTCCTGGGGGCTGGGAAAGAGGGAAGCTGAAGGGAAAAAAGCCTCTGCTGGAGGCTGTAGGAACCACTAAAGTTAAAGCAGACGGTGTCCGACCTGCAACACGTGGCAGGTCATGCTCGAGCGTGGGAAGGTCTGAACTTGGCGTAGGACATGGTGAAGCTGCTTGGTGTCTCCACAGCTGCTAGGGTGCAGGCGCAGGTAGCATTGCCCGCGGCTGGGAGCCCTCCCTGCAGTGGCGTGTGGGGCTGCCGCAGGAGAGGCAGCAGAGGAGAAGGAAGTGAAATCCAGGATTTCCCCGGTGCAGCCAGGCACGCTGGGGGAGGCTGGGACCCGGCAGCGGGCAACACCAGCAGCAGGCTGATATTGAAGACGTAAAGCACCAGGGACATGCTAGCTCTCTCCCTCCGTGTACAGCTAACGCACAAGGTATCTCTTCTAAGAATGAGCTCATTTGACAAGCAAAATTGGAAAAAAACCCCACAAAACCCAATGCAGAGGAGCTGATGCAGATTAGACCTCAGCATTAGGTAAAATATTCAGCAAGATTACCTCCTGCTGGATTAGCTTGCGGGGGGGGGAGGGGGGCGGGCGGGCAGAGGAACAAAAATTAAGTGCAAAGGAAAAGTGCAGATTTCTAGATGCAGATGCGTGGACTTGAAAAGCCTCTTTCTTAAAGTGAGAAGGGTTCTAGGGCGATATATATATATAGACTAAAATATAATGTGAAATATTACTCAGAAAGGTATGCAGATGTTAAAGTATCTTTCCGGATTGGACTTTCAGTGTTTTTTGTAAATAAGTGGAGCTGAGCAGCCCTACTGGCACAGACCTCATCGAGTGACAAACAGTCTAATGATTCCTCAAGATTTAATGGCTTTTAATGAAGATCTCAAACCTCAGTAATAGGAGCAGAAATATCAGAAACATCAGAAAACATATTCTTCATCCTCTCAAACTAACATAGAAATCCTTGCTTCTTAGTGGGATCAAAGCTGGCCTTTGAAGGACAACTGGGAGCAAACAGGAGTATTAGAAACATCTTTGAAAAAGCCAACAATGACATTTTTGCCCCAGCTTTTCCCATGTGTTTCAGGTAGGCACCGTTTTATTAATGCATACGAGTGTTACCAATTGCACCCTAAGAAAGCATGTCCAGTCAAGCAGAAATCTAGTTTACATACCTTGTCTTCACCTCTCTCTGATTATTTTGCTCTCTATTAAACGGTTGGTTGGATTACTAATTAAAAGGCAAAAAAAAGGCTTTCCATTTGCAATCGTTTCAGAGCCTTAATTTCCTCAGAGGTCTAACAGCGTGTACTGTTGACACAGCTCAAACATTCACATCTCAGTTATCCTGAAAAAGCACTGCAAATACGATAATGAACTTAACACATGTATCAACGTGAGAAGTCAGAGAGGCCGACTCCAACCTGTTGCGCTTCTCCAGCAGCAAACGGTGGAGGAACATGCCAGCGCGGGAACATCTGTGCAAACAAACACCACCGCGGCTATCGAGACATCCTGCCCCGCTTCAGTGCTGCGCTTTGTCACAAGGGGCTGTCACCAGCTTGCATCATGGCCCACAGCCTTGCAAGATGCTGAGCTTTGCGGATGCATTGTAAGGTGGCAGCTGTTTTTCCACGGACGTGATGGTGTGTGGGAGGAAAGGAAAGCTCTGCAGTTACCCCGGTGAAACCAGAAGATACTGGCAGGCGTGAGACCATCTGGTGAACGTGGCACAGAGGCTTCCCAATGCATTTGTCTTATTTTAAAGCGTGTTAGCCGGTCTGTGTGTGTGTGTGAGCTGCGTACCTGCTCAGCTGTTTTCTCAGCGAGCAGGCTTTTTCCAAAACACACCATCACTGCTGTGGGACATTTTATTTCCTTCTGCAGAGACCGTGATCCAGTGGCTGTGCCTACTCTTCAGACAAATGGGAGTCAAGGGCTTGTAAAGCCTGACAGAACTGAGTTTGCTACGGAGGTAAGAAGTGAAATGAAGTTGCAGGGGCAGGAAAGTGGAGTTCGCCAAAGTATGTTGCTCTCTGGTAAAAAAAAAAAAATCAGTGTGCTTAATTGTGCCCTTACTGTAGCTCAGTCCTGGGGATCCTCTGCCGTCGCGCAGGAGGCTCCAGGCAAGGTACGCCTGAGCTGGCTGCCCCGAGCCAGCAGTACACCCCACCAGGGAGGCTCGGTGGAGAAAAATAGCTGCAATTTAAAGTGCTCAGCTTCTCTGCCAGGTTACAAATGTAGGTTGTGGGGAAGTGAGATAGCAACTGGGGGCAGACCCTGATGCTGGGGGATTGCTGACAGGCACCTGGTGGCCTCTGCACCCCTTGTGTCCTTAAATGTTGTGAAGGGTCCTGAAGGGGATGGGGAGTCTTTACCAGTTATTGATCGCAGTCCTCCAGCCTCTTCAGTGCAACTCATGTGTCTGACCCTGAGGCTGAAGAGAATAGATGTTTGCTCTCATGATGCAAGACAGGTGAGATCATTGCTCGGGGATTGCCAGACGGTGCTGTAATAGTCTCACATGTTCATCTTCTGAACGTGCTAGTTTTGGTCAAGCTTCAGAAGACAACCTCGTTGTCACCTCCAAGGCGGTTTCTTTCCAGAGAAGCTGTTGCAAATGGCAAAAAAATTTGCCTTCTGCTCTCTGCTTTCCAGATAAGTGATTCTCAGGTCAGGGTAGCACTCTACGGGCAGCCAAGCACTGCCATGCTGGACTGTGATTTCTGGCTTGAGGGCTGCCTGATTGCCATTGCCACCAGCTCTGCCCAAGGAGGGCTGTGTAGCCCTTAAACAACCCAGCTGTGTTCAGAAAACAACCCAAAATCAAGCTGCTCACATGCCTTTCCCAGTCTCCAGCTTGGTAGGAGAAGTGGAGATGGATTATAAACAGAAAGGGAATGTATTCTGCCTACCAAGCTGCCAGAGCAGTGATCATGGAGCAGGGATCATTATCCCATGCTGCATGGGATAGTTATTCGCTGGCCTAGAGATAACTAGTGGGTGACTCCGCTACACTGGGTACTTTTAAGACTCAGCTGGACAGGGTGCTGGGCCATCTCATCTAGACTGTGCTCTTGCCTAGAAAGGTTGGACCACCTGATCCTTGGGGGTCCCTTCCAACCTGGTATTCTATGAATCTAGCTGTGCAAGTGTATTCACTCTTCCTGGAGAAACATGGGCTTGTAGTCAATATTTCAGTTAATGTCCCAGTATCCAGGCTTCAGAGGGGAAGGCAGAAAGACCCCAGTGGTTGCACTGTCACCTCTAGGCTGGTGGCTGTGGCTTCTGGGCAATGCTCACTCAGGTCCCCAAGGACAGTGCAGGTGTCCAAGGCAGTAGCCAAACGTTCTTCAGCTGCTGTGCAAACGAGGAGGAGCAGTACTGCTCTGTGCAAGGTTTAAGGAACGGGAAGGAGTAGGAGAGAAGATGGGATCTGCTGAAACGGGATCTGCTGATGGAGAAACGGTCATGAGGGACCACGGTGCTGGTGTGGCCAAGCTTAGCTCAGAGTCCAGCCCTGTGGCTGGGCATCAGGAGTGACAGATGCTCATTTGTGAGTCCAGCCACTATGGTGTGGGCTTTTATAAATGCACATATTGCTCCCAGGTCACAGTACTGATTTCAACTAAATTTCTGAGAAAGGAAAAGATCCTAATTGTGGCCAGTTTACCTCACAGTGCTCTAGTTCTGTTTATTATTATTATACTGAAGTAATCTCTTTTACTAAATCACTTCTGCTTTCCCAAAAAGGAAGAGCGTCCTAACCAGATCATATATTATTCAGCAAATATTCTCAGTTTTGTTACAAAATATATTTAGCTTTTTTTTTCCATGCTGTTCAACCAGCTCCAAAATTTACATCAAGGAAATTAATTTCAAGAACTTTTTTTCTCCCTACCTTTGAACTATTGAATGCCAATACAACTGCAGATTTCTGTTTCATAAAAACAGATTAAAGGTAACGTGGAGTGTAACCTCCTTTGTGCCCAACTAGAAGTTAATGGAATTTCATTGTTTCACTCTCCTATGGTTATAAAAGTGCTGCCTTATATTGCAGTCTGCAAAAGCATAAATGAATCTGTGTATTTAATACACGTAGATGGTCACATGACTGTTTCAGAGGAAAGGATCTTCCAAGATTGCTCTGTCTGGGTACAGGAAAAAATGTAATGAGTAATGCTCAGTGCGAGGCAAAGCTTAAAGAAGGAGCAAAACAGCAATTCTAACTACTCTATTCTAAAATACCAAATGCGTGTAGTAATGCAGGCAAGAAAATACGGTTTAATCAGTATTTGCCCCACTGCCTTGCAGTGGATAATGTTACAGTATCTCAAAATATAATTGATTTTGTCTCTGTTGGGACACATTTTATCATGGCACAAGTGCGAGTAAATAGTGCAGCACAGGTGATACCTTACTTTGAATTGTCGGTAACCAGCTTTACTGGGTACTTGGATGTATGTGCTGGTCCCTGGTCAGGCAGAGGGTAAGTGTAAGAATAACACTGCAGTCCTTCTGTCTGAGCTGATTTACTGCACGAGTAAGTCTATCACTAATAATAGAGCAACTGGAGCCAAGGAGAACTGTAAGGCAAAGCAGGGATTTACAGCAACCAGAAAACAAGGATTTGAAGCAGCCAGGAAGAGAGATAATTGCAAGTTGCAGCATAATTAAATCTTAATGTCAGGTGCAAAGCATCAAGGAGCTAACCTAACAGCATGTGTCCATGCAGACTCAGACAAAATGCTTGCCTGTTTCTTAAGGGTTTTGTTGGCATCCACCTCAACAATCCCCAAATACGGTCTGAGCAGAGATCTAACCCAGCAAGGCCCTGGACATCCCCAAGGACATACTTGGAGGTTGAGAGCTCTCAGCATCCTGCAGCACCAATCTCCCATTTAGGATTGATTTGACTACTCTCAAACTTTTGTTAAAAACGCTTTGTTAATAGATCCGTCTGGATAGATGAACTTTATTTACTAGGCAGACACTCCTGTCATACGCATTTTTCTAGTTTATGTGTGTAAGGTATACTGTCCCTGGAGAAGACCACACTTTGTGGAGGATTTTAAAACAGAACAGTTATTAGTAGCCTGGAAAAACAAAAAAAGCCATTTCAACAGCCATTTATCTTTCAGGACTCCGTTGTCACCACTCCCTGTTACTTAGCATCAGGAAAGGACACTCTTTGTAACTTCTATTCTGTATTACGAGAGCTGAATGCCAGTTTCTGATCTCTGCTATGGCACTGCTTGAGGCTGCTGGTTTTTCTGCTTTGGGTGATCCACACTTCAATTTGCTGCTATGCTTGTAAAGAAAGAGCCTTTAAACTTGCCCCTTTTTCTCCACCTACCTTTGGGTTTTCTCTGTTTATTAACTACATGTGTATAAAAGCAATGGCTTTTAGCTTAGTTTTCTATTAAGAAGCAAATGTTGTTGAGTTGTTGTTGCTGTGCAGGAGCAATCTGGTTACTACAGATTAAGGCAAATTTTAAAAATATTCATGGGCAGCCTGCCTTTGAGAAGCATCCAGGCAAAGAGTTAGAGAAAGAAAGAATAAAGACAGCAGGATAACAATGCACTTAAAAGCACAGAATCTATCTCCTTAAAAATGTTTGCTACTTTTAGCACTAAAAAAATTGTGACACTAACAACCCAACCGCTGTGTCGTGTCGTGCTGTGCCGCACGCTGGCCTCAGAGGATGGTATGGAGGGTGATATACATCATGGGGAAAGATGGGACACAGGGCCAGGGCTCTCATCCCTCCTTGAATTCACTCTCTGAATTCGAGTGGGTCAGTCAAGCCTAAATGTACAAACCTGCCTTAGAGTCAAGCCCCCACAGGCACACGTGAGAGGCTGGTCTCCAGGGGTGCTGAGTCTTTGCAGCTCCTGGGGAAATCTGCTTTGTTCTGGTGCAAGGCAATCCTGTATTTGCTCAGCAGGGCTGAAGTTACAGATCTACTTTTGTTGCTGCTTTGTGTCAATTCCCTATAAACTATTGAGTAGGACAGAAAAATGTCCTTCTTGGAAAAAATACTCAGTTGCCCATGTAGATGGACAAGAGCTGTAACTAATCTCTGAGCCAGCATAGTCCTGTTTTCCTAATACCAGGTCTAGTCAGAAAAGCTGCTGAAGTGAAACCCTTTCTTGCTCAGATATATCAGGCCACGCATCAGCTGGTGATGCTCTAACCAAAACATATTTAAATGAATCTTGCCATGTCTCAGAAATGATTAATTTTGTTAAATTAACCCCTCAGGCAGTACGCTATGTCAGCATTTCTGGCCACACAGACTTTATCTAAATACGTTGGCAAAGTAGTGCTTAAATCAATGTTTCTATGCCAAATCTTCACCTGGTTTAAATAGATGTGATTTTATCTATTTTGAAGTTATGCTATTTTACACCAGTCAATATAATGGCTCTTTCTTTCCAGCAAGCAATCCTGAAAGCTTTATTGGGTTGAACTTAACTGGGATGTACATCCCAGGTGATTTTGCAAAATCATCCACGCGATCTTAATCCAGAAGGAAGGAGTTTTACTGTTATTGTGTTAAGTTCTTTTGTTTTTATCTTCCTAGAGTGATTATTTCACTTGATTATCATACAAGAATTTCATCTGACATTGAGTTTAGGTGTACCTGAATTCATTATACTGTCTAGTTTATATTTGATATAAAATGACAATAGCTTGAAACTGTATTGACAGATCTTTATTGAAGATAATTACTCAACAGGAATCATTCTGAATGAATTAATCAGACTGGAAATTCGCTTCAATTTTACAGCGCTCCAGCGATCAGAAACGTAACTATACACATTTCCTTTGCTAAATTGTAGCTATAATTTTGTTTAAAACTCTTTGAATTCTTTCAGGTAAATTTGAGCTCCCCAGAGAAGCCTCTAACACCTAAGCTCAACTTCTGAGATTTGATTAATTCACAATTCAAGATGATATTGCTACAGGCAGATGTCTCACTCATTTCCCTGGGATGGCAGGTTGTCACTTGTTTCAGGGAGATGGTTTAGTGGGAAGGGTGGGAGAAGCGACCACCTTCCCTGCCGTTATCAGGAAGAGGGTTTGTTCCCCATTTGTGGAGCAGGTGGGAAACTGGCCACTGCCACGTGGGTCTGGCGGTGTCTCTCCCTCCACCCAACCCCAGGGAGGAACTGGAGGACCCAGCTTGCACCCCCAGCCCTTCTCCTCTGACAGCTTCAGTCGCTGACCTCCATGGGACCAGCTGTAGGCTCGCTTCGGGATTTCAGAAGCCTTACGCTCAGCACTTTGGAGAATCAATCCATAGAAATCAGAAATATTGCTTGTAATTTCAGTGGCTACACGCATTTTACCTCGATAGATTGTAATAATTTATTCTTTCTATTTTGATCTATTTCCACTAAAAAGAGTTGCCATAAGTGAAACCTAAAAATCATGCCTTCTGTTTTCTTAATCTATTAAAATTCTCTTGGAAACACAGGTCATATGTGTGATATAATGGTTGTTCTCCATCTTGTATTCTTTGGCTGGAAACTGGTATGTATGGAACTGGCTTTCTGATAATTACCTTCTAGAGAAATTTTCTAGAAATGATATTCAGCCAGGATATAAAACAGCAGAAAGGAGAAAAAATTTAACAGTAAACCATGGGGGGGAGGGAAGAAAGATGAAAAACTGGCAGTGCATCTGAGATATGGCTGTGGTGCGTTCACACAGAGAAGGCATTCAGCGGCCACAATAGCTTATATATGCTTGACCTAGTAAGTGGTGTAATTGCCACTCAGACATATTGAACTATTATTTATTTAATGTTATATTTAAAAATGAGTTGAGCCACAAAAGTGAGAAATGAAAAATAGTAGAAGACAGGAATATAGAGGTAGAAGACAGATGAAGAGAGAATGATCATGCTGAGAAATCATACTGAGAGTGAGTATGCTATGGATAAGTTAATTCTTTCCTAGACTATTAATTAAGGGTTTATTTCTTTGTGTTGAAGCCTCATTGTCCTAATGCATTTAGACAAAGAGGAAGAAAAGGAAAGGATAGGGTGCATGTAATTCACCATCAGGAGGAGAAAGACACTGCATGTAATGCAGTCCCTCCTTCCACGTGTTCTGTCTCTCCTCTCCCAGTAAAACATTTTTAGATTCTCCTCAGCATCTTGGAAATAATTTATGTTATTGTGCTTCAGCTGGTTTATTTGTATTTGTTTTCCTCTTAGCCAAACGGGATTGTTTATTGGGAAGCATTACAGCACATCACTGTGTACTTGAGTTAGTTTAGTTTGGCTGTGCTTGCTTCCTGCAGGTCTCAAAGCTTGCCAGCTGCTTGTTCTACGGGTCTGAGCCAGCAAATTATCAGTACCCACCTTAACATCGATTGCTAGAACTTTATATGGCTCTTCATAGAAATACGCACCAAAGGCTGCTGCGATTTTTATGTTGCTATTCGTATGTATTGTACCAGCCCTGCAAGACCCTTCATGAGGGACCCTGCACGCAAGGCACTATCTTTGTGGGGAAGAGAAGAAGGTGGTAATTGCCTTAGAAGCCATGCAAATGCCCTTTCCTTGTTCTTCACCCCAAGGATGCTAACAGGACAATTTCTCTGCTCTCCACTCTAGTTTTGGTCTGCTGGCCTAAGTGAGGTTCTCCTGATTTGTTCCATTGTGAGAGATGAGGGGAACACTGGTCTTTCAAATACACACTGGTACCAATCCCCCTCCTGCTAACACCATTTGGATGGCCATGTAATTCTATTAGTTTCAGTTGAATAAGTTGATTGATGCTGATTTAGGTGAGAAGAAAATCAATTTCGCTCCTGCAAAAGTTGCAAACAGATTTGCATTACCTTATATCAGATTTACTTTCCTGACTTAATATGGTTTTGCAGAATTTCCAGTAGACCCTGATAAACCAACTGAATACATTGTGTGAATTTGCTCAATATTTCCAGGAAAGAAATAAAAATATTGTGTAGGATTACGCAAAGGAATTTTCCATCCATTTAGGCAAAGCACAGGTCTAAAAGGTGGAGTCTGATGTGGGAAGCTGGCTCCCTGCTTTTGCTCGCTTTCACAGCCTTAATTACAGACTGGTGAATTAGATGCAGGGGAAGCTCGATTTCTCAACTGCGCTGATGAACTCTGCATCACGTTTTACTGCTAGTCAAGTATTTTCACACATGAGTTATGATATAAAACTCCTAAACCACAGAAGGAGAAAGTAGAAACCTCATTGCAGAAAGGTGCGTATGTGTTGGCCAGCTGTTGTCCCATCAGGAACCAATTTCCTTCCAGTACCAATTTCCATTGTAAAAGCTAGTTTGGAAGCTGCTGAACTTTCATCCATGCAGATTTTGCAAATAGAAGGTGAGGGCAAATAGCCCACAGTTCAGCAGATGGACTTAGTCTACTCTGTGGAAGACAGGAGCTGTCTGTGCTAAAGGAAAAAAAACAGTAGCTGTAGTCTATTCAAATATTTGGTGTTGCACTGATACAGTGTAAGTCTGGCTTCAGCAGAACTGCTGGTCTATAAACTATGTTCTACATCTTTGGACAAGGAAATGTAACCTGGCTTAGCCTAGTAATGCTGTATTTTAGAAAGATGATTTTTAAAAATCAGATAAAAATCAAAGAATTTTTTAAAATTTTTAGATTCTACAGAGACACTTGGGGGGCGGGGGGGGAGTGGGGCGCGAGCAGAATTAACCCCCCCGTAACCCAGAACAGAACCTTAGAGAGCAGGAATATCATTGAATGGAAAAGGGAGCATGGACTCCAGGATGTCGAGTGGGCAAGGGCCAGGAGATTATTTCAACCAAACCATTGGAAAATTAAAATTCTATTGTATTAAGCCCATAAAAAGGAATTAAACCACAGCAGGAGGTATATAAGGAGGAAATCAGAACACCTAAAACAGAAAGGGCAAATGGCAGATATATTTGGGGGAAAGAAGCACAAAGCTGAAAAAGAATAGCAAGAAATCCTTGAAGTGTATCAGGAGGAGACAACTTGGAAAAGAGTTGGATTATGGGCAGTTAAAAGGATCAGTTCAGAAACATGGATGTCACTGAGCCTTTGAGAAGGCACCTACTCAAGAGTGATTTATTTTTCTTTTTTTCTGATGATGGCTAGAGGTACTATTCAAAACTATACAGAAGAAAAGGTGTTGAAAGAAATGGACAAACTGGAGAGCAGAAAATCTCTAGAACTCTTAAGCCTGCTGAAACATAAAAATGACAAAAGGGCTGAGTTAGTAGCAAGAGCATTCATCCATTGTCCAAACTGGCATTATGCTGGGATGCTAGAAGGTGTCAAATGTCCCTGGCGTTCAAAAGGCTCTTCTGGGGAGTAACACAACTGCAAACCACAAAGTCGTATTTGTGAACTTGGTGGGTTAAATCACAAAAGATTGCAGAGCAATTGGAAGATATGGTAATCGGATAATTTGACAAGCTTGTAATGAGATGGTATTGTAAGAAGTGTTCAACAGGAAAATCATAACCAGGAGTAAAAGGTAGATAGGCGAAATGGTGGAGAGTAAGCAGAGAGAATGGATGTATTTCTTCTTTGAGAAGACCTTTGCAAAACAGTTCTCACTATTAGAGTCTAGAAGCTAGGCTTTTCACGTTGTCTTTCTTTGTCTGTCTGTGTTTAAACCTTTGCTGATCTACCCTCGCCAACCTCAACTGGTCTAGGGCGGAGGAAGGAAAAAAGGAATATGGAACTGTAGTGAAGGAGTATTTGCAGAAAGGCTGCAGAAAATCAGACCAGAGTTAAGCTGGCATTCATAGATGGTGAAATTGTGCTGGTGGCTTCCCTTGGGTTTGGCATTTGGTGAAAAGAAGCTCAAGAGAACCTAGAGTACTTCAAAGGATGGATGGGAGGGGTTTGGGTTTTTTAAACAAATCTATGCTTGGAAGAGAAGACTGAATAGTAGATGTCTGCAGTTTTCATTTTCCCCGTGTCTTGCATGTTTGTAATAAAGCATGCTGTAGTAAGTGAATGATTTTTAAAATGAAAGTGATTTTAAAACAATGTGAATGATGGATATGCCTTCACCTGGGACATAACATTGAATTTTAGCTACCCCTTGTCTAAAAAGACACAGTACATAGATTTCAGGGAGAGAAGAAGAAAACAGCCGAGTTTTGGCAAGAATATAGTTTCTTCTTCTCCAAGATGTGAGGGAACATTTGACTGCTGGAGCATTAGAAATACATTTCTGTAGCAAGAAGGCATCCCTGTGTTGTCCACCACAGAATTTCTTGTGTGTCCCGTGATGCTACTCATATCATGGTAACACAACTTCCAGCAAAGGAATTTTTATGGAAACTTTTAACGCTGCATGTTCCCGCTGAATGATAGTTTATGCTGCAGAGCACCATGTGACAAAAAGTAGAGATTCAGATTGTACCCTTTACTTTTATTGCCAAGTCTGTTCTACAGCACTGCCCAAGTCAAATTTGCAAGATTAGGCTCCAAGTTACTCACGCTTTATGACAAATCTGAGACTAGCACTGAGGTTTAGGGCTTTCATCCTTTTGCTAACATTCTTATCTTTCAAGGTCTGTGATAAAGAGTTGGACTTACCCAGGGTCCCTTGCATCGTTATCTGTGTTTGAGGCAAGTCGTTCTTGGGAGTGCGGATATAATTCTACTTGATATCTGTATGAGTTTGCCTCTTGTTTTTATTGGAAAGAGCGTTGGAATCAGCTTATGTTCTGAAACATTTTATCTTGTGGTTGAAAACTGGACTTTTGAATTGTATATATAGCTTTGCTTAAACTCATATCACATTGTACATGGACTTTCTGAACTATTTTTGTGGAGATTCTGTAATTTACCACTTAAAACAACTAACAAGTTAAATCCCTGAGATCCAAAATTATTTCAAGTGTTGTCTCACAGATGAGGAAGCTCATACTGAAAGAATTAAAGGTAATTTGTGTGGCTTAATTCTAGAAAACCATAACTGGCAACTAAGTCACTGGCGTTGATCTTATAATGTGCTGGGCACGCAGTATTTCTCCAGATTGCTGTGGAGGTAATTTTTCTTACCTTGACTTGTATAGAGATATTCCAGGAATTGGAGGGCTGAAGGCCAGATGCTGAGATCAGATAATGTGAAGGATGTGTAACTACTGCACAATAATGGCTTTCATATATAACAAAGACCTATTAAGGGAGTGAAGAACATCTGTGCTGGAAATGTCCTATGATCTGATCTTGGTTTATGGTACAGCATAACTGGTTGATCTGCAGCTTTTTTTCAAATGCAATTATACCAAATTATCGAACTGAAGTATACTGTTTAGTAGTAGTAGCCAGACAATGTACTAAGGGTGTACCAGCACTGAGGAGTGTAGTCCATTAAAAAAAAAAAACCACACACACCTTCTCATAGTCCATCCCCCAAGTTCCTTAAAGAGGTGAAATCCTTTATTTTCCCCACCTGGAGTAAGGGCAAACTGCCTAAGTAAGAAATATGAGGATGGGTTATGTATATGTTATCAACCTCCTTGCACCCTGCCTGAAATGATCCAGTATCTCAACCCAGCTTGTCTGGTAGCAGAAACTTATGAGTCATTTTTGCACTATTTGACCCCAACACCAGCAAATAAATCCCTTGGGCTGGAAGGGACAGTTAGAGTGAGAAGAATAAGAAAACATAGGGCCAGATCAAGAGATGTGTCTGGTTTGTAATCTGAAGAAATACGCCTTCAGGTTTTCCCTCTTGCTCTGAGAATGCAACTCTTAATCTTCCTGCTGCCACGGAAAAGCTTGGTCACCCTTCTCAGATAAAGCAGTCTACTTATCTCATCAATTCCCACTCACCCATTATTTATTTCACAAGTTAGAAAGCTGTCAGCATTGCGTAAGAACCATCAGCATGAATATTTGATGACCACAACTCCCATAAGCATAACAAATCTGATATACTGCTAGCAGCCATTAAAAATTCTGTTTACTCCATAAATGTACGTTTTTAGAAATCTGTTGAGAGACGCTGTCCAAGGAGATTTGAAGCTGGGTATTTATTATGGACCTTAGTTTTGAATATAAATTATACACTTCCCTGAGACTCTAGTCAACATTTACATCCTCAGTGCATATTTCTACATTTAATGAATGCTTAGAACGTGACATCGCTTTTGCTTCTGACTATTGTGTGATGAAATGCAATGGCTTTTCAGTTTACGCTCTACTGGGATGCATCTGAAAGCCACATGAATGTGCCTGTGTTTTAATAGGCACCAGTATTTTAAAAAGGTGGAATCACTTTAAATCGTGTTTTATGCAATACTTGGTTGTAATTGCATATTTTTGCAATTTTTAATCCTGTTAAAACTTTAGCAGCTTTGCCTTTATGCAAGAAAATCTCTCTGGATTTGTAAGCGGACTTCTTCATGTTTTGCTGTCTCTGTTTAATGCAGCAGAGATTTCATTTATCTGTGCTGAAATGTGCAGCTCCAGTGACTTATACTGTGAATAACATGAGCTCTTTCTCTGATGTTTGGAGTTACTTTTAGATATTAAAAAAACCCCCAAATTTGCAACCTGATTTGGATTATATCTATTTTTATTACAGAACTCAAAAAATTTTTAATGGTTCCAACTAGAAAGCCAGTTAGGAGTGTTTGTTAGGGGCGGTACTCAGCTTGTGGGATATTTAAGTGAAGATCCCAAACTGGGGCAACGCGTGGAAGAAAGTTTGTCACTCAGTAGTTCCCCCATAGAGAAGCTGTGGAGCTTTTTTAAAAACTCAGCCATTTATTTTAGTAAAGGTGTTGGGTACTAAGTATTTCTGAAAGTATTTTCATTCTGGCCCCAGAATGAAAGTAGTTTGCACAGGAGTCTGGGAAAGCAGGGACTAAAAATGGACAGTGTGCAGTCAGGGGGCCAGAGCAGGCAGAGATGCTTTTCTCGGAGTTACCAAAATGAGCACCACACACAAACTGGTGATTTAAAGTGATGTCCATGGAAACGGCAATAGTATTCTCTGATGCTTCTATATTTTCTCCCAAAAGCTACAAGACAGAAAGGAAAATCAGTCTGGTGATACTTAGTTTGCAAGTTTTACCATAACAGATGAAAAGCTCCTTCAACCAATGTTTTTGTATTTACAGATTCCAAAAATTGCTAAATTTTCCAGAAACTTCTGTAAACTTTTTAACCACACTCACTGCTTTGCATACTTTTACAGGCTTTTGTGGCAGTACTTATGATACACATTCTTCAGCTAATATCAGATTTCTTTTGCACGACTTTTATATGAAGGCTGGTTTAAACTAACTCGCAATTAGATGGATATAGTTTAAAAGGCCAGAGCAATGAGCAGAATTACCTGCACCTTATTCTTAGCACTCATCAAAAGAAATAAAAAAATTCCCTGGTTCAGCTCTGTCTGGCAAAAAGCAGGGCAGTGGTGGCAATCTGGATCCATTGCGCCGGGTCGCCTCTCAGGAACACAAGCCTTTTCTTCTCCGCAAACTAAGACTATGGATCTGATTGAGCCCGATATTTTAAATCTCCATATTAAAAAAAGAAAAAAAAAATGTTGATACCATTTTAGTAGACAGGGAAAACAATGCAAAACATTCAGAAATGAAAGTGAAGTATCAGTTGTACCTTTTAAAATGTTTTTTCTCCTCCTTGCCGGGGTTTCTAACATCACTCTAGATGTCTGAAATTAAACCATTTCCCTGTTGATTTAGGTTGGCTTTTTCCAATTGGAAAGCAAGAAAAGAATAGGCTTTCCTTTTTTCTTCTTTTCCTAGCATTGCGAAAGCCCCGCAAGGATTCCCTTCAAAGAAATCTGATCAGTGATTTAACACAATATAAAATGTTATGTAAAAGCACTAAGAAACAGTCTCATAGAAGCCATTTGGGAACAAAAAGAGACAAAACCAAACATTTCAGCCAACATTTCCAGAGGAAGATCTATCATTTTTATTATTATTATTTTTAGACTCAATTTTTTTCCTCATTCAAGCACATGAAGAATTGACTTTTCATATGTGTCTTGTGTCACAGCCCAAGCTGGGAACAAGGTGTCTGTCTGCTCTTCTGCATTCGATATGGTGGAGTTAAGGATCGTGAGGGGAGGTAACAAGGCTAAAAGCAAGATTATAACCCTGGACTTCAGGAGGGCAGGCTTTGGACTCTTCATGGATCTGCTTTGAAGAATCCCACAGGAAATGTCCCTGGAGAGAAAAGGGGTCCAAGAAAGCAGGTTGATTTTCAAGGATCACCTCCTCCCAGCTCTAGAATGGCCCATCCCAATGAGCAGAAAATCAAGCAAAGGTGGCAGGACGCCTGCGTGGACGAACAAGGAGCTCCTGACAAAATTAAAATGTAAAAAGGAAGTGTGCAAGAGGTGGAAGTAGGGGCAGATGGCCCAGGACGGATATAGAGACACTGTCTGAACATGCAGGGATGGGGTAAGAAAAGTCAAAGCCCCTCTGGAGTTGAATCTGGTGAGGGACATGAAGGGCAACAAGAAGAGCTTCTCCAGGTTCACTAGGAGGAAAAGGAAGAGTAGGGAAAATATGGGCTTTCTTCTGAATGGGGCAGGAGACCTGGTGACAAAGGACATGGTAAAGGTCGAAGTTCTCAATGCCTTCTTCCCCTCGGTTTTTACTGTAAGACTGGACTTCAGCAATCCCAGGCCCCTGAGACCAGAGGGAAAGTCCAGAGCAAGGAAGACTTGCCCTCAGTGGAGGAGGACTGGATTAGGAAGCATTTAAGCAAACTGGACACATTCAAGTCCATGGGACCTGATGGGATGCACTCAGGAGAGCTGAGGGAGCTGGCTGATATAATTGCAAAGCCACTCTTGATAATCTTTGAAAGGTCATGGCATTTGGGAGAGGTTCCTTAGGACCGAAAGAAAACAAATGGCACCCCCTGTTTTCAGGAAGGAGGATCTGGGCAACTACAGGCTGGTCAGCCTCACTTAGACCTCTGGGAAGGTGATGGAAAAAATCCTCCTGGAAATAATTTCCAAACACACGAAGAACAAGAAGGTGACTGGGAGTAGTCAGCATGGACTTAAGAAAGGGAAACTGTGCTTAACCAACCTGTTAGCCTTCTACAATGAAATGACTGGCTTACTATGTTAGGTTATGTGATAAAGCTCATCTGCACAGCCACAAAGGAGCTCAGGGAGACAATGGCAGCGGAGGAGCCTGAATAATATCCTGCTGGGCTACACACAGAGCCATCAACCCATCAAAGGCCCATCTGCACAAGTCCAGAGGAGCACAGAGGCACAATGGCAGGTGGGAACTGAAACTGAGGACTCCTGAGGAACCATCGTCTTGCCTGGGCCCCTCTCAGGGCTGTCCCAGCAGAGTCTCAACCCCGGTGTCCAGGTGTGAAACCCATCACCATGAGTCATCGGGAGCATCTCCCTGGGTCACCCTTCAGACTCAGGGGGTTGTTGTCTAGGGGTGGGACATTTTATGAGATACAGGGGAAAAGCCGTTTGGGATCACACAGGACTTTTCATGGGATGTTTAGGGGAGGAACCAAAGGCAGGACAAGGGAGGGGTTTAGATGATTTTGGGAGGAACAAGAGTGGGAAAATAGAGGGGTAAAAGTATAAAAAGGGCCGGTAGCGTGTAAACAGTTGACTGGTCAGTACGGTTGTCTGCCTGTGCCCTGCACTTGCAGTCTGTCCCGAGAGAGCTGGGACTGTTTCATCTAGAGAAGAGAAGGCTCAAGGGGGATCTTATCAATGTGTATAAGTACCTGAAGGAAAGGTGTAAAGAGCCAGGCTGTTTTCAGTGGTGCCCAGTGACAGGACAAGAGGCAGTGGGCACAAATTTAAATACAGGAAATTCCATTTAAACCTAAGTAAAAGCTTTTTCACCCTGAGGGTGGCTGACCACTGGGACAGGTGCCCAGGGAAGTTGTGGAGCCTGCATCCTTGGAGACTTTCAAAACCCAACTGGACATGGCTCTCAGAAACTGGCCATAGTTACCCCTACTCTGAGCAGGGAGGTTGGACTAGATGATCTCCGGAAGTCCCTGCCCACCTCAACAGTTTTTTAATTCGGTGACATTGGTGTAGCTGGGGTGCAGCACAGCACAAGTAGGGAATGCAAAACATCCTCTCCTGTACTGTCACCTACAGTCGCTCTTCTATTGCCAAAGGAATGTGTGAGTGCATCGCTTGCCTCCGAAGGAAGGAGCAGAAGAGGTAACAAGGAAGACCTGCAGCCTGCCACCCTGTCCTGGCCCATAAGCAATGGTGGAGACGCTTTGGTTGTGCTCCTGGGGCTGGTGCTGCTCTGCAAGGTGCACACCTTCCCACTGCTGCACACCTCTGCCCCTTGCCCTGCCCCAGCAACAGCCCTGAGGGACAGCTGCCTCTTGGCTTGCGCATGGGTGCGAAGCCTCTTGCTCTTGGATAGGTTAGGGCTTCCAGTAGTGCTGCAATAGAGATAAGACCCAGGCACAAGCAGCTTCCCCACTTTGCAGAAAGCAATGAAGCCGGGAGCATTTCCCAGACCACTGTCAGCGCAGCAGCTGCCCTTCCCTGATCATGCTGCTTGCTCTGGAGGGGGAGGTCAGTCATGAGGGTCCAGCTGCCCTTCACGCCCCCTTCCCAGCCACAGGCCAGCCTCCTCTCTAGAGGCAACCCACTTTAGCACAGGGTAAATATTATTTAATCTAGGAAAATTCCTCTGGATAGCTCTACACTGTTATAAAAAAAAAAAAAAAAAAAAAAAAAAAAGAAAAAAAAAAAAGAAAGGCTGCTGGCTAATTTTGGGCAGTTGTTACTGAGAGAGTTAAAACCATAGGGAATTTTATTGGCCTGCTGTGATACAAGTTAAATATAGGGGCACTAGGAATTTCCCTCCAGGCCAGATAAGTCCCACATAAAATATTTGAACTTTGCAGGCATGCACACCCCATAAGGCAATGCTGAGCATTTCATCCGAGTAATAATATAATGAGGGCCCACTCTCCAGTATTGCAGCAGCCCTGTGTGAGAGGGTGGCTGATTCCTTTTGTCTGTGTTTTATTCTTATGCTGCTATGCATGAAGTCTGTACACCATCCTCCTTACTCCTGCCTGTGCATTCCTCTTCTTTGGTCCTTCCCAGCACAGTGGAACCTAATTCACACTTACTCCTTTGTGTGGAATTACTTCAATAATTTCACCTGGGTTACTCCAGTGTTTTCACCAGCACTGGTGAAACCACCAACTCTGAGAAAGTTATCAGTTTATTTACCTATTTTTTAAAGTTCCAGAGTTCACTCTCTTGTTCCTTACAACTCCATGGGAGGTGTTTATTTTGCTTGGCACTCAGTGTAGAGTTAAATTAAAATAAAACAATAAAAAAGAAAAGAGAAAAGATAAGAGAATAAAAGAGAAAAGAAAATAAAAGAAAAAAGAATGGCTAGCTATGTTTCCTGCTCCTAAATGAAGCAGCTAATTGGGCTGTCCTGGAAGCACTCCTCTTTGGATAAATCACAGACCTTCACTCCCTGTGCGGGCACCTAGAAGTCCTTGGAGAAATGTTACTGTTCCAGTGTAAACTACTACTCACATGTCAGTACTCACGGACAGCTTGCAGCCTGAAGAGGAAGGGAACAAAAGATGTCTGGTATGAAAGAGCAGGTCAATGGAATTATTCCTAGAAACTTTTCAGATGTTTTTAAAATGAGCTCACTGTGTTAATTACTGCTTCTTTTCTTTATGGCTGTGTATGCTGGTAGGGTAGAGGAGGAGCATGCTACAGCCAGACACTCGGGTTTTGCGTGCCTTACAACCTTGGCCAAAGAGAAATCCTCTCCTGAATTTTTTTTTTATAGGTTATTTAGGGGTTAACTGAGATCCCAGATTCCACTGAAAAGATATGTATTGCTCCAAACAGTACCTGTCTTGGTAGCAAGATACTAAATGGATTAAATATATAATGTTTCCCAAAGGAAGGAGTATGCATGTAACAAATATGACTCTTAAAGCCTGATATTTCTGGGGCATAAAGGAAGACAAACAGTTCCTCTTAGCTTTCCTCCCTACAACATATACATGTCACTGTGAATGAAAGTTTCCAAGTAATTCAATACCGTAAGGACGAGGTGAAGTTCCCAAAGAATATTGATTTTTAAGTAGCGAACATATTTTCTTGCTTACATTATTCAATACAGATTTCCCCTTTTCTGACTGCAGAAAACCTCACTGGAAGCATATTTTTGTTTGCCTTGGCCATATGGATGTGAGTGGGGTGACGCAGTAGAGAGGTCGATGCCTAATGCAAGTGCTCTGTTTAAGTATGGTCTGCAGGGCCGGGGCTCTCGCTGTAAAACTGCATCCGGAAAAGGAGCATTTTGGGGCGACAGAGAAGGTGGGGGTGCTGTACTAATAAACACCTACAGATTAAGTGATTTTAAACAATCTGGAACATTTTGTCATTTGGTGTCTCAAGAAGAATCTTAAAAGAATCTCAATCGTAGTGGGTTATTTCATTGAAACCTGCGGGAAATCTGTGCTGCCTGTACTTGAGTAGCTCAGAGGAGCAGATTGTGCCCCAGTTCCCTTGGATGGGGAATTTCTTCAAGGGGAACTGATTTCTGTTCTTCTTTTGGGGGAACGTTCTCTACTTTGTTGTCACTGCTGAAGGTAAAGGAATCAATAACATGAACAAATAAGGGAAATCATAGTGACCTCGCAACACCTACAACAAAACTGACAACCTATACATGTAGTTAAACCCAGGATTTCTTCCAGAGATGAATATATGAGAAAAAAACCATACAAACCTGTTTCTTTGTTTTGCAAGCTGTATTTTTTTGAAACACATCATTTAAAGTTTATGCTTATTCTCTTTTAATCTTCTTCCAGTAAAATAAAAAGTTAAAATATGTATTTTAAACCTCTTCTTCTGCCTCCAGCTTTTGCTACTTAAAGGGAAGTGAGTTTAAAGTAATCATCTTGTACAACGAGGGAAAAGTTGTATTGTCTCGATCATGTCTGTAGGTTTTCTGTTTCAGATATATTACTCTGCAGCGTTCTCCTGTGCCTGCAGATATTAATAACACTGTGTTGTTCAGACCAGACTATCAAATGAATTTACCAAACTAACTGCAAAGTAGAATTAATTGAACCTTCCTCACAGTCGAGTAGCTTATCATCCGTACACAGTAGGTAAGTTGGGCAACTGCTCTAAAAACTGAAGCCATGTGCATGTGTTTAATGGTGATAAACAGAAGTAATTAGTGTGCAAAAACATTTGAGGCAACATTCCTTCATCTACAGAATTCCTCCATCCTCAGCTTATATTTCCTCTCCACCTTAAATCAGATACTTTTACTGGTGAAAATATGATGATTAAAATACACGAGCAAACAAGAAATAAGTCTGCTAGCCGCCTTGCAGTCACCTTGCCTGCCTGCTTGCTGATTAGCACAAGGGGACATGTTGCAAACTTCCCGCAAACAAAGTACGAAGCAATCGACTGCTCTGAGCTCAGCTACAGCACATGCTAACTGAAATTATTGTAGTATTACTGCCTGCAGCGTGAAAACGTCAGAGACTGAGAGAACCAGGTATGTGTGCATGTGTTCAAGAGCAGTGGGAAAGAGACGCTCGCTGCAGTTTAGTTAGACCAGGTGCACCAAAAAGGGAAGATGCAGCGTGTGAATGTGACCTCTCCAGAGAAAGTGTCAGATCAGCGGCAGCGCCCACCACATCGTATGATGTTTTGCTGATGCTGTGCCCAATTCGTTTTCTCGCTGCCTTCCTGCAAAACTGCAGACGTCAGTTTTGCAGTTAATTGTGTTCTTGGAAGTGACAGACCAGGAAATTCTGATTGAAACGCCCGTTTAGGAGGCTCTTCTCAGTTACATGCAGGCTGCATCAATCAGTAAAGCTGTGCCATGAGAAGTCACTTCATTTCGCGGAGGATTTCGATATAGCAAAATCTGGTTTCATTCCAAATTGGAATGAAACCTAAATTTCAACATTTTCCATGAAAGGGGAAACCCTTGGGGTCACTGAATTTCTGGCAGGCTGCTGGAGAAGGGAGGGTGCTGGAAACCCTGGGTCTCCCATCTCAGGGCTTTCCATGTGACTGGCAGGACTGGGACCAGTGAGCCTGAAAACCACAGAGTCTCCCACTTTGCCAGGGAGCTGCAAGGCTGTGAGCTGGTGATTCAGTTCATCGTTCCCCAGCAGTCTGCACGGTGAGCTCTGGAAAACTTGGTGCTGTAGCCCTAGCTCTGCTCTCCCTCCTCTGTGTGTGAGTTGGTCCAATCTGCTGCATCTCTTTGCTTCACGGCTTTGGATTTCTAGATGCATTTCCAAAGTGCAGACCCTCTCTGAGCATCCCCTTCTGAGAACTGAGACCTTGGTATCCAGCTCTGTAGGGGTTTTGGAGTCGAGCGCCAAGTTTATGTGCAAAAACATTGTAGCTGAATCGTCTTTGGTGCCAGCTCAAATCTTTGTCAGGGCTGAACTTGACCTCCATGTAATGGTTTGCTGTCACTGATGCAGATCCTGAGACTGGTGTCAGGTCTCAGAGACTCCCTGATGGCTTAATCAAACCCTTTCCCAGAGCACCAGTTCTGTGGGTATTCTGGCAGATTGCCTCTTCAGGGACACATGATAGCTGAAGTGTACACTGCAGCCTTTGCATGAGGTTTCCAACCACATCCCTGTCCCCCGCCTTACCGCCCCCTCGACACTATTTATTTTAGGCAGCGCAAGAGAGATACAGATCTAGGCAAAACAATAACATGCCTATATGCCATATCATGCCTCAGTTTTCTCATCATACTGGGACATTCTTGAGTGCTTTCTGGGGCCATGCTCTCGGGAACACAGAGCCTCTTCTCTCTGGACCTGACCCTACAACATGGACCACAGCAGTTTTCCTCTCCCTTTTGTGAGCTCTAACCCCTTCTTTCTTCCAGCATTAATATCAGACAGTCAAAATGATGCCACTTGGCACTATTTTCTTTAGTACATCTATCGCACTGTCTAAACCTACTGAAAATGTCAGAGCCCCATCTACTCCCTTACCTAAGATAGACTTTCACCTCTCTTTCACGTATATACGTGCACACTTCATCCATCCATCCATCCATCCATCCATCCATCCATTGCCTAAGCACAAGCCCCGGGAAAGGTCTCTGAAAGCAAGAGGTCACGTAGCAATCAACAACTGGACATTTTCTGTAATCAGAGTCTCTTCAGAGGATTTGGTGTAGATGAGTCAACATTCTCCAATGGGCAGAAAATACTTCCTTCCTTCAGTTTCTGACCACAGAGAACTATTAAGTGCTGTTCTTGTGATTCACTCCGAGAATGAGCATGCTAAGTTGAAGTGACTGGAAGAGGGAAAAAGGTTTCTAAGGATGTGAAATGTTGCCACCATTCTCAATTTTAAATGTGTCTGAGGACATGAGATGCCCCATCAGAATATCGTGTGAACATACATATACTCTACACCTCCCTCAAGAACCAAATCATGCTTTTAAGGGCCTTGTCTGAGCATCTTCAGCTCTACCTGAAGTCAATGAGGGTTGATGGTGCTTAACATTTCTGAAAAATAGGCCTAACATGCACTGGGCTGTGTTAGTGTTTAGCGAAGAGCTTAGGAAGCACAGTCTTTTCCTTCCTTCTGCAGCTTTGGGACAATCTGTTTTCCTGCAACAGTACGGAACAGGTTTTTGAATGGTGGCAGACATTTGATGGGAACCTCCATATGTAGGTCTGGATATAGGTCTGCTTTTTTTTTTTTCTTTTCATTTGACCATCTAGAAACTTTTTATGGGAGGAGACCAGAAGAGTTTAGCTTGTTTACCTTGTCAAAACCCAGGCTGTGAGAGGTTATGGGAGTGGTGTATAAATACTGGATAAACAGTGGAAAGATCATTGATGCTAAAGGACAACATTAGCTGAGAAAAGCTCAAGCTGGAAACAAGGTGTTTCTAAATGGACAGTATATTTCTGAGGGAAATAATAAAAGAGTTTTCCACCCCCTTCTTTTTAAGACAGAGCTTTATCATTTATTCAGCTACAGTATGCCTGGCAGCCACAGCAGGGAACAAAAATCAGACACCCAGAAAATCTTCCCAGCTCTAAGGTCCTATAAGTATCTTTTCTGCAAAAGCCTGTGCTATTGAACTGATAGAAAGCTGCCAGAAAAGGAACGCTATTTGAGCCTAAGCCTGCTCATGGTGAATTCTTTTGAAAATTCAAGCAGATGATTTCAGGGTAATTATTATTATGTTGCTTGCTTAGCTGCAGCTGTGATTTGCTTTTTGCATAGTGTAGACAGAGCTTTACAGAATGTTTCCCAGCACCTTCTGTGATAATTGACAGCTATATACAAACCCTGCCTATTGTTTCAGATAGCACAACATGTTCTTAATTGCATGTTTCAGATTAGAAACGGATTGAAAAATGAAAAGACAAATAAAGCAATAAAATCTTTAGAATTTGTTTCACTCATTCACTTTTTGTATATACTCTTGGGTATATTCTCCTCCCGTCACATGCGTGTGAACCCAACTGGTGTTTAACAGAAGCTTTGTGAAAAAGCTGAGAAAAGACCATACTTCTCTGAAATTCAGGCAGTACTTTTATATCGGGTTGTACATGAGTATATGAGAGACTTTTTCTATCCAAAGGAATATTCTCTGTCTTATTTCCTTTGCCCTATTATCTTTAGAGATTATTTATGTTTAATAAGGCAATGGCATAAAAAAAAAATGCAGGCTAGATTGTGCCGCCTACACAGAATGGCGTGTAGGAGTCTAATGACTGTTTTTCCTCAAAAAAAGGTCCCACAAGCATGCAACCTGACCCTGGATGACCCTTGCTAGGATGAAGGCTGGAGACACATAAGCCCTCTGCAGAAGGTTTGCTGTAGGAATGAGAAGGGCACTTAGTTGCTTAAGACATTAATCTGTAGGAGATAATGAAATCATGGCCTCTAGTGAAAGAGAGACCTACAAGCATTGGTCAAGGCTCCGTGACCAAGCTACATCACTTCAGCAGCAACTGCATAAGCTTACCTCACTGCCATGGCTAATCATCACCCCAATTAGCCACAATGGAGACTTTGCTAAAGCAGGTTTGAGGAGAACTGTATAAATGCATGAAAGAAATGCAGCGAAGAGACATGAGGAGCAGGTGGAGATGACAAAAAGAAAGATTTGGATGCAGAGACCCTCCTCCATTAAGAGAATTCTTGCAAAACAGGCTTGAATGGAGGATCTTTTTTTTTTTAAATTGGAAAACAAAACAAAATTTGAAACACCATCACTAACCCAGTAGACCAGCAATAATCAGAAAACCAGAGAATACTGTATGACACTGGAAAGGATTTTATGCAGATGATGTAATTCTTTCTTTGAATGAATGCTATTAATCTGCATCTGAAGCGTAAAACCATGAGGTAATGGAATACATTAATTGCTGCAAGCTGCCAGTGTCTCTAGGCCAGTGGTTACCAACAGTTTTGGAGCCAGCCTCTTAGCACTTTTCCTCCCCGCCCTTGTCTCCAGAGGATAACTTCCACCTTTGCCCACAGGTTCCCATTTCAGCTTTCCACCAGCCAGAGCCTTTGCTGCTACTTCCTCTCCTGTGTCCCAGCTCCCCATGCTCCTGCTGCTTTTTTCCTACTGCCAGCTCCAGGAACAAGAGCACAGACCCCAGCAGAACTTACTCACTTGGCCCCCACGCTCTGCTGAGCCTCACCTTCAACGTCGGCATAGCTCGCTGGTTGGGAAGGGAAGTCCTAAGTTGCCTGAGTTGTTCCCCTAGCTCAACTGCGATGGTGAAAGGGAAGGTGAATGCAGAGAATCCGAGTGTCGTTTTTTCCATCATGGATTAAACAAGTGTGTGGGAGCTCTTTGGTTCAGGTGTGAGCTCATTATTGCATTCTTCCAGGTTCTCAGCTTTTGCTCAGGAAGGAACCTCAAGGGATTTTCAAAGCATTGTGTAAACGACCTTGCAGAGCAAACCATTAGCATTCACTGAGTATGTCCAATAGTAGTAACTTACACTAAGGCAATAGCACTTCCATTAATTGGGGGCGTGTGGTGGGTCTAATTAGGTTGTACATCCTTTGGAACAGATTCTTCTACGTCTAATATAAGTACAGGCAGAAAACTGATACTCAATACAGGTTTTATAGTAATGTGTTAGAAGGACAAACATAGTCCTGGCTATTTTTCTAGTGGTATAAGTACCAGGTTTCTGACCCCAAGATCTGGCCTGCCATTCCCTGAGGACCAGAGCTCAAACTCTGTATCTCAAGTTGTAAGCAAGAGAATTTTATTTGTGCAGCTGACATGCTAAGGTACTTAAGGTGTCTGAGATCAGGTTAAGATGTCTGTCTGGACACAGCCAGCAGTGGCTCCCACTCAGGCCTGGGGTGAAAGGGACAAAACCAGACTGCTGCTGTAGCCCCTGCTGCAGGCTTTTTTTGACAGAGCTAATTACCAAAATCTTCAGAGCTCCCTTCTCTCCATCATTGGCAATCCATCCACATGCTAGCAGCCAAGCAGTTTGGAGAGAGGAGAAGTTGTGGAAGAGGAGACTGGGAGCCAGGTTTTAAGGGCTGACTGAGATAGATGAAGCTAAGAGGAAGATGACAAACTTGATAAGGAGATGGAGCCTAATGAAAAAGGAGGAGAAGAATGGGAACTGGGAGAGGGGAGTCAGAACTGGTTGACCAATGTGAGACTGATTGGAAAATCAGTCTGGCAGTGGGACAGGGGAAAGGAGTTGGGATGAGACAAGGCAGAAGACTGGAGCTGGATGAAGGGTCTACAGAGGGACCCTGGTGGGCTGAGAGACTTTTTAGGAGGAGAGCTTTGGGGTAGAGCTGGGACTGTCTGGGCAAGGAGGGAGAAGGAAGAGAATTCATCTGGGGCAGGGAGGCTGTACAGTAAGGGGATGCTGGTTAAGAAGAAGGACTGAGGGGAGGAAGAGACTAAGCGAGGGGAAAGTGTAGTTGGGCAAGGAGCCTGGGATGGGGATTCGCAGCCCAAAGGAGGGAGGGAGGAAGGAAGGGAGGAAGGAAGGGATTTGACTGGTAAGAAGAAACGGATAGGGCTGAGGAGTGCACCGACAGAGAAGAATCAAAACAGGAACATCGTAGTGGGGTGGGACAGAGTCAATCAAGCTTGGGAAGGAAAAGCAGAAGAGCATGTGCCTCTTGTAGCACGTATTTCTTTGGTTCATCCTTTCCAGTGTCAGCAAATAGCACTGAAACCCACTGGCAAAGTGTGCATGCGTGTGTGTGTGTGTGTGTGTGTGACGTACACAAACATGCACACAGAGAGAGATCCTGTCAGATATACAGGGCAATGGTCAAACTCTGGTGGAAGTTGTCCTTTAGTTCATGTGGCAGATGTCTTCAACACTGTTATGTAGGTTCCTGTGTGCTGAGGTACTGAGAGACAACAAAAGCACATTTCTAGGCTTTCAAAGTGCTTTTATAAACCTGGGAAATAATGGTCATGTCATTTTGTTTTTTCTTTTCTTAATGTTTAAAAAAATCAAGTTCTTAGTCATTGGGCAATACTAGAAATTAAGGTCGCCCATGCAGCAAAATCCTCTCAGCCACGAGACTTACAGCTTTAATTGGATGATCATACACACTTTTTCGCTCAGGACTCTTCTTTGCTGAAGGTGGAGGATTGATCTGCTCTGGGATGGACCCAAGCTTTACAGGGTCCCCTGCTTTGTTCAATATAGAAATTGGCAAATGTGTATTGCCTGAGACAAAGGACTGAGGAAGGAGATTGTCAGAGCTATGTCTTGCCCTGGAAAAACAAAAATCTGTCCTCGGTTCTGCTTTAATTCCTATATGATGTTAATCAAGTTTTGACAGTTTGACAGCTTATTTAAGAAAGTGTGTTTCTTACATTCTATATTCCAAACTTCAGGTGCTGATGCTTACGCTTGCAACAAAAGTCAGTGTAAGTTGTTCCCCGATCAAGTAAAGTGCTGTATAATGCTAAAGCTTCTGAAAAAAATCAAACTGGCCATTTAAAATTAATGAACAAATGTGTATTTGTGATACTACAGTGGTGGGTGTTATAGATATTAGTAATTCTGTCTCCACCACAGGGTTTGAATGGCACCATTACTAAGGCTTTGGTACCATGCCTTGAGCAATATGGTGAAAAAGAAATATTGAACAGGAGCTCATTAATCATGCAATCAGACATGATGTTCTGGCTGCAGCGGATCCTGTCTCATGGGTTGCTGACCCCTCAGATCTGCTGGCAGAATAGCACATCTCCCTGTTCCTCAGTTTTGCAAAAATGATCTGGCTTAGCGGGGGCACTGTTTTGCCTGCCCTTTAAAAGCACACACACCCCCCCTCCTCCCCCCAAAAAACAGATCATTTGACAGAATTTGAGTTAGGAAATGACTACAGATGGAGCTGTGCTGGCAGATCAGAAAGTGTGATTATATCCCTGGCAGAAAAGGGGTGATGAGTAGCTGGTGGTAGGGCCAGGGCAGTAGACTCTTACTTGGGATGAGCTGTGATCAAAATATGTCTGACCCTGCTCCTCTGGAGTCTCACCCTCAGCAACATGCAGTGCATGGGATGGCCTTCGCCCAGAGCAAAGGAGCATGACGTTGGTCTCCAATACTCACTATACAGGACTAAACTAATTCTGCATGGGTAACCTTTCTTGTAGCATTTCCTAACTACTGAGCGGTGAACTTCACAGTCTGAATAGTGTTTTCTGAGCATGTTATTGTGCATGGGTACGTTACATAAAATATGTGTATCATGCATATGTATGACTTACCACAGAAAACTGTATCTTTTTGCTACCTTTTCTTTGCCGTGCACTAGGAAATACTCAAGGGGCAGATGAATCAGTCCTATGGCATGGCCAAAGTCACAATGAGTCTATCAAGTGGACCTCACAGGGAACATTTAAATCCCATAGGTATTTTAGAGACACTTAGTAACTTCTGGTGCTCCTTAAATATTAACAGCTGCTCTGGACTGTTGGATGAATGATAGTTTGGAAAGCTTTCTGCCCAGATCCATGACATAACTGTGTCTCAGTTGAAGAGGAATGCTTCCTTTAATCAAATCATTGTGTAACATGTCTGATTCACCATGGAGTTGCCAAGTAGTGTGTCCCAAGTCTCTGCAGCAGATACAAGGCATAATCTGGGGGTGGAAGTGGAAAAGGGAAATGTGGTTTTTTTAAGTCATGCTCACACTCTGAATCTTAGGCCAGCAGTGGACAAAACCAGTTTCCTAACTTAAACTGGAGTCTGAAAGCTTCTTTGATTTGTCCCACCTGCTGGTGGTCCCGAGAACAGTTTGAGAGGAGAAGCAAATAGGTTGAGTGCAGCAACCAAGCATCAACAGGCAGTGGGGACGTCCTAGTCTTAATCCTTATGCCATCCTCAGAGAAGATATAAGGATATATAAGGTGGTCTGCTACCTTCATGGCAGCAAGTTAGGCAGCTCCCCCAGAGCAAAGCTGGATGGCTTTCCGGACATTTTGAGTTGTCTCTGTTATTTCAAAAGGCTGCAGTGCAGATACATGGGCTGAGCTGGGAAACCTGCCCCTCTGCTGTGGTGTTCCTTGAGTGATAATCGTGTATAAAATGCTTCTGTTTTGATTGAGAAGGCTTTACCAACTGAAAGGAGGTTTAACATTGGCAGAACTATAATTTCCACCAACTGGTATGGCTTTTCTGCACTGAGAGAAGGATTGAAAGGTAGTTACAGCTCAAGATCCGTTTTATGGAAGTTTAAAAGACAACAAGAGGTGCACCACTACATTGACACAGGTGTTGTGTGCAGGTCTTGAAATGGCTTACAAGACCAAGAGGGCCTGGGACACTCTACCAGCGCCTAAGCCTTCCCTGAGGGAATTAATTTTGCCTGTTAGGAGAAAAATAATTTATTCTTCTTTGAAAGAGAAAATTGAGTTTAAAAATGGAAATGGTATCCTGATAAACAGTACCATAAAGCTGCAGAAGGCTTCCTGTGGCATGCTGGATGTGATAACCTGGAATAAATGTCAGGTGGTTGAAGGGGCTATCCACATGGTAACCTTTCATGTTATGTACAAGTGGTGCGATTGATTTTTGGAATCCCAGACAAAAGTAGACTCTTCTGAAGCATTGTCAGCCAGTGAAAAGCTTCCAAAGACCAAAGCTAGTGCTGAAAAGCCAACGGGGTGGCCAGCTTCCAGCTTGGCATCCGCTCCTAATGTTCCATCTACCTAAAATTGCCATTATAACATAGTTAGAAAAGGCGTTTTTCATTTCCTGCTCTGCACTGATGTGTAGAGTTACTGTGTGCCGTGAGCAACTAGGTGCTGGTTTTCACTTCAGAAACAGATGCCTTGTATTGAAGGCTGGATCCTGGCAGCCCCTCCATAACTATGGAGATGGAAAAGGGTGCAAGAAGCTGCCTGGACACAAACGTGTGTGTACGGTGCTCTTTCCATCAAGCTTGGTTTTCCTTTTCCACTCTCCTCAGCTCTAAAGCTTTCTCAGGTGTGAGGCTTCTCTCATATGACCGTGCTCATGCAGTGTGAAGAGGAGCACTCACTGCATCTCTCCAGCATGTGAGAGCGCTCCTGGACACGCTTAGCTGCAGTCCCTGCCCAAACCTCCTTCCTACATGAAATTGTTGGTGTAAGAGCTATGGGCTGCTCTGTCATTTCTAAAATATTTTAGACCTCCTCCACTAAGACATGCTATGCAGCCGCCAGTCTCTACAGATCAGAACATGATGGCCACTCATAGTGGCCGGAGTTCAGTCTGAATCAGATTCACTTTCTCTGAAGCTGTTTCAGAGCATGAAACTGCCCTTGTCCTCTCCCTGGATAATCCCTTCCTGCCAGTGGTCACGAATCACCCTTGAATAACTCTTCTGTATAGATGGTTTTGAAGTTCTGTTGAGCCATCTGTGCAATCTGGGAGGGTTTGCTGTACACTGGCTCCGCACCTGCATTTTCCAGAACAACCCAGAGGGAACTGCACTGTTCGATTGCTCGCAGTGTCCCACAACACTCACATGCAGTACCATGCACCGTTCTTTTCTCTCCCCCATCTCTCCTTTCAATGCTTAACGCAGCTGTTCCAGCATTCTTGCTTTCCAGGTTTTAGTTGAGTTAGGTCATAAGCATGTGTTTACTTTGCGACTATCTCTGCTGGTTGAAGATATTGCCACCCCAAGGTATTGGTTATTGTTCCTGTCCCAGAGGTCACCGTTCCCACCGATCTGCCAGCAGGTGGAAATAATGTTTACATACGCCATTTCCTTCTTTACAGAATTAACTCAGTTAACTTAAACTGCTAACGAAGGAAGTCTGAACTAGCCCACATGCAGTGGAGCAGCTTAGGGAGTGTCCACACCACCCCTTCCGCTGGGAGAGCAAGAGCTGTAAACTCCATATAGGACACTAATGCACTCAATCACAGCTGAAAAAGTAGAGCTAGTAGAACACATTTTTCCACAACATTGAAATCGAGCTGACTTCAGCCTGGACCATTGGAGGTGATGCTAGGGCATAGATGGGATTTTAAATATCAAAAAATTCCAACATAAACTAAATTAAAATCTAATTATACAAATTTGCAATGAAAAGGGAAGAATAAATGTAATACCTGAACTGTATTAAAGGATTTGCATTTGTACAGGAACATTTGCAAAATTAAATGTTTTAAAAATTGTTTCAGATGATTTGGCCAGGAATAATTGCAGCATAAAACCAGACTGTAAATACAGAGAAAACCAAATTAAGCTGGGACATGAGGTAAAGGAAGTTACTCATAAGAAGAATTGTTTTATATTTAATATACTTTTTTTCAGCAGCCCTGAAATGTCTTACTGCAGGATAATTAGAATATAACCTTGTCCCAGGAAACCCAACAGTTGCAAGCCTGATCCTGTGTGTGTGTGCGTGCATGTCTGCCTGTACGCTGCTTGTAACAACCCGACCGATGGCAAGGGCGAGTCCTGGGAATGGAAATTTTTCCCAAAATTCAGGCTATTTCAGGATTTGGTGTGCGGTCCAACCTGGTGTCAGACACTCACTAGTGAGAGCAGAGAGAAGGCAAACAGCACATGAATTAATTTTTCAGTTGATTTTTAACTTAGAAAGGACTACAAGTGCCCCCAAAGACCACAAATGATAGAGAGCAGCTTGGAAAGGTTACCCTTGTAGACTGGACAGATCAAAGGAAGAATCAATTTGGGGAAAATAGTCCAAAAAGTGAACATAACAGGTAGTAGCAGGAGTAGAAAGTAGTAATGCAAATAAAAAGAAAGGCTGTAGGAAGGAAGTAGGAAATGCAGAAGAATGCTTTCCAGATTTATAACAATTTGTAGCCAGGCAAACTAAAAAGTCCTTGAAGAGATTTTAAAGTAGCCTGGATGTAAATTTGTATGCAGGCCATATTATTTGCAGGTTGGAGTTTTCGTTCAAAAGTACTTGCAATCCCTTTATTGCAGCTGTGGCTTTCTTTAACTTTTTAATCCTTTGCTTGCTGTGTGGCATCAGATACTTTTTTAGAGTTAAGGACTATTCCAAGCCTTAGAGGATCTAAAATCATAAGCCAGATGCTTGGAAATGAAGAGAGTGGACTTAAGAAACAGAGTATTAACATGGTGACGTATATATGCGATACATACATATACATGTGTGTATTATATATACACAAGTATGTTTTGCAGTTTCTTTTGCTTATTCTCTCCTCGGGTCCCTGAGAGCACTAACAGTCCTTAACAGCCCTGACCAGCCTCACCTGAGACTTCCACCCACCTTAAAAGAGCCCAGAAACACTTTTAAGTTCAGCTGGAAACCACCAGCTCTTGCCTGAGTTTAGAAGAATGCTGGTCTCCAGCTATGGCTGGCTGTGGAGTCCTTTTCTCTGGAGCTCAACATGCGGACTGGTTTTCCCAGCCTGAAGCTGGTTCTGTCTTGTCACCTTGGTCCTACCTAGACTTCACTGGACCTGACCTGTGAACTGGCTTGATCTTGGACCTGCCCTATCAACATGCTTTTTACCTTATGGTCTGGACCCTTGGCTGGACCTGGCCACCATCTCTGGGCCTGTCCTGCTTGGCTCACTTGGGACTGTGGGGCAGGCCATGGGATCATCTCAGCTCCTGGCTTGCCATCCCTTGGAGAAAAGACCTGCTCTTGTTGCTCTCTTACACTCTCCAAGTATGTATGTGAGTGTGTAGAGGTGAGCCTACTGTGGCCATTGCTACCAAAACTACAGGAGATGGTGACTCCTGTCCACTGCACAGAAGCACTCTCACCGAAGTCACCTTTTTGCCTCGTGAACAAGGAGCTGTCTCCAACTGGCTCCTCTTCCCCTGGAGGCAGGAAAGTAGCAACAGAAGGCAGAGGTAAGGAACAGAAGTCTCTGGCAGCATTGCTATAATATCTCCAACACAGGAGAAAATCTAGATAATGCTTTTATTTTCAGATATGAAGATTTGTGGTTCAGATTTGGCTAGAGAACTTTGCCCACAAATAAAGATAATTCTCTATTCAATGCTTTGCCTCACCGGCTTGAGCCTGCAAAGCATTGCTTGCCTAGGTAAGAAATGTGCACTGATGTGGCTCATGTGAGTGTTTCCAGAGCTTGGAGTTTAGGCTGTACTCGCTGTTTCTTATCAGTCAGACCAATGCACTTGCATTTTATAGGTCAAGAGGACTGGGACTCTGCAGTTGATGGTATTTCTGCAGTAGACTTCCAGAACCAGCTTTTGATTGCTTTTTGTCGCTGCATCCGGTCAACTCCACAATATCGAGGAATGTTTTTGGTCTCAGTAGTAGCAGGACTGGGCAGCGGGTCCCAAACTTTAAAACAAGGAACAGTCGTTTGTACCTCCATGTTCTCTCTCTGCTCCTGCTGGGAGCTGCTTAAGGGGTATACACCAAACGGTCAGCTAAGGGGAGGATGATAGAGAAGTGAGTGAAGGAAGCTTCAGTCCTTCCTCTTCTAACCTGCAACTTCTCAAAAGATGCATCCAGACTGGAGAAAATAAGGTGGAACGCATAATGTCTCCTCATGCAATCTGGGTAGGGAAAAGGTGCTCTAAAATTGGGAGAGAAGTAGTGTGAAGAACAACTGGATAAAGAGACAAAACACAAAACAACAAGATGGGCCCTGGGAATGGGAGTAGGGAATGAAGGAGTAATTAAAAAGTGTAAGTGGAAAGGTTATTTAAAAAAAAAAAGCTTATAGGCAGCTTGCAGGAAAAAGGGGAGATGCGAAGGTGGGTACTATGAGTTTGGCCTCCACAAACCAGATGGAAATTATCATGCTTACTTCATTCTACAGTCTGTAGCAGTGGAGTGAAGTGTTTCTGCATCTCCTGGTTTGTGTGATTAAAATGTTCTTGGCACCAGCTTTGGTTTCAATGTGATTGGTTTTTAAACATAATTAGAAGGGTTTTACAGCTTTGTGTATTTCTATTTAAGAGACAACAAAAGTAATGCACAGTTGTGGGTTTTTTTATCAGAGAAGGATCTCTAAAGCATTACATCAGAATGGCACTACAGTCTTGGTAGTAAGATCACGCATGGTGGAGCATTGCAGAACTGGCTCTGAATATTTGCAGACAATGCCTCTGACTCGACAAAAAGCACAACCTGTGGTTTGTTAGCCCCATTGATCTTGGTGCCTCGTTGTGCAAGCTGTTCACAGGATCGGATACACAAAATGGAGCCTTAGATGGGGGGAGGAGGAGGAGCTCAGTTATGTTTCAGTTCTCTGTGAACTTTCTTGATTTAGTAACACTTGCTTTCTGTTTGAAGTTTACTGCTGAGGCTACAGTAAGATCATCAGGGACTCTAGGCATGAGTGGTCCCACTAAGCCAAGGGGATAACTCGCGTGTTTAAACGATGCCTGTAAAACTTGATACAAGAAGCCCTTAAGCATATGCTTGGGCTTTCTGAGAGCGCACTCACTGGCATTAGAGGGACTTAACAGACACGCAAATTCTTTCCTGAAGATAGGCACAGGCAAAATTACTCCACAAGGGAAATACCTCTCTAGAGAGGGATTCACAGCTGTAGTACATACTCTTCCCCCTCTCTGCACCCTGGTGCCCAAAGCCTTTAGGAAGCTGAGTTGTTCTTTGCAAGCGCCTCTGCTATCTGTGCCCAGTATCTGCCTCACATGGCTGGGTCCCTATCTCAGCAGGCCTGGCCTCTGTGCTGGATTTCTTCTGGTCAAGTATTGACCTGGCCTTTTGTCACCCCTGCCAAACTCAGTACTTTTAAGAGGTGAGTGCATGCCACGTTCGGGGTTTTATGGACTGGCCAGCCACTCCTCCTGTAGGATTTCTATGGCAATAATATAATTTATGAATCTCGGAGAGACTATGCCAATTTAAGCCAGTGGAGGATCTGATGTCTTAACTTTTGCTTTTCCTTGTGTTGCCATGAGCTTATCTGCAAGCTTAATTGTGCATCAGTGTCAGATTTTCTGCTCCACAGATGCACGCACGTTTAATTCATCAGTATGGCTGTTCCACAGTTTGATCAAAATAAGATATATGTCATATTTCTGTGATGTAGAAAAGGCTTTAACGCTTGCTGTAAAGACAGGGCTGGGGGATGATTCACCTCTGAAGGAAATAAAGCGTGCTTTTTCTGTTGTACCACTTAAGCCAACAGACAAACAGCTTTGAGGCCTGCTGTTGCACCCTAGAGCACGTTTTGATGTTGCCTTTCAAGACATTACAGTGTTTAGATAGAAGATACAGTCAGTTGTGAAATGTCTTATCCCTTCTTGGTGAAAAGGGGCTTCAACTGGGATGCGATGAGCCCATGGCACAACTTTCTGGAAGGGGTGCAATGTGCAGCTGGACCTGAAGAAGCCTGAGCAGAGGCTGCCAAGCCAGCCTGGAGCAACAGCCTAGCCAGGTGGGAAACAGGGCTGGATGTCAGCTTTCCAGGCTGCCTAGCAGCAGTCGGCTGATCCATCAAAAACCAACCCAAAATATTTCTCTCCTCACCGCAGTGAGAAACCAGCCTTGAACCAGGTGTCTTATTTATATCACTGTTGCTCTCCTACACCTAGTTTTCCTCTGCCTTGTACGCTACGTGGGTAATTATGTATCGATGTGTGAAAATAGGTATAGGATGCAGTCATGCTGCTGCAAGAGGATTTTGGAAAATGAGATCCATGGGGTTTACGGTGTTGGCCTTGTGAAATTTTGGGACGGCTGCAAGACTGCAAGTGCCATGTTTTCAACTTGCATTTGTTTGCTAAAGCATGTTTTGAAAACTTTCTACGCTCCTCAGCATTGGAGCCTGACACTTGTTGGCCTGAGTTTAAAAAGATAAAAAGATTTAGTAAAATCACTGGCCACAGCTGGAGGAAATGATTTTTCAGGAGACCCCACAAACAGGGAAATTACGTAGCAGAATTATTAACAGAAAGGCACCAAGATAATTCAAAGCAAAACCATACATTTAGTTATTGTTGTAGCCATTTGGATTTAAGGAGGACTGAACATCTTTAAATGTTAGAAATGGCACAGCTTACAAAAGGTGCTATATGTCTGGCTTGTGATGCGCCACTGCAAATACTCCATATATTATTTGAATGCCGCTTCATAGTCAGGGGAACAAGGCTAAAGGAACTTGAAGCTTTGTTGTTGATCAGTGCCTAATGATCCTCAATATGCCTGGCAAAGTAAATGTCCCAGTAATCAAAGAAACTTTAACTTGAGGTTTTTCAGTAGAATGGGGATTTTTTTCCTCTTTGTGGATTTCTTATATTCACATCTGTACTGGGAAGGAGGCAAGGGAAAACATTTCCAGAGAAAATAAAAGGAAATAAGCAAAACATAATTAACCCTGCAACCCTTGAGCTGCTAGGCTAACTTAATGTGCTCAGAATGTAATATTTAAAAGACCTCTTCCATACATGTCTGTGGCAAACATAATACCAGAGTGCCATTGAATGGCAAAAATACTTGGGGAAGAAGGCATGGGATGAAATGCTTTTTAATCATTCAGATATTTTAAAACGTTTATGGTCGAATCTAAAGAAAAAGCATACCACTGAAAGCATCTTGGCTTAACTTGTGTTAAGTGCATATGTGTCTTCTGTTTCTTTAACAGATAAAATAAAAGGCTTAGCAAAAAAAAAAATGCTGGCAAACCACACCGTATTTAAATGAAGAGTTCAGAACCTAGAGCTACTGGGAAAGAAAGATCAGAGTGAACTGGCGGGCTGAGGTGAAGGGAAGATGCAGTGGAAAAATCTGAGCAACTTCATGAAAAAGTTCAGAGATGGCAAAAAAACCTGTCTAGCTCAGGAGTAGAAAATACATGGGTGCAAGGGAGTAAAAGGGCTGTAAAAGTACAGAGCCTGCTGACCTACAGAGAAACAGTTCTTTCTGAAAAAACAGAAGCAATTTTCAGTGGAAAGCCAAAAGCTCTGGGACTTGCTTTTCATGGCTACATCTACGCTAACTTCAGAGCACCAGCCCAAGCTCAAACTTGCCTCATGTTTGGACACAAGACTCTGCTCAGGGCCTTGGGTGAGATCCATCTTGGGGAGGAGGAAGGGAGTCTGAGCTGGCTCAGCCCTTTAAAATAACCCCAACGGTATCACATCCTGCACTGCAGATGAGCCTTTGCCTTTTCCCAAATCCTCCGTCCCAGATCTCATAATTCTGTGTGGCAATTATCTCCCTCCCAGAAGGGCTTAATGTCACAGCCCACAAAGCCCTGCTAGATATGCAGTGTGCTGAGTACAAGGCATTCACCACATGGCAGTGGTCCAGCCTGCTGCTCATCCTGCTCAGCATAGGTCAGCAACAGCATGGGCATAGCATACACCAGCCACTGCGGCTGCCTTTTGGAGAAAAAGGCAGCACTGGTTTAGTCAGTCTGGTTTTAATTTTTTTTTTTTTTCCTTCTTAGGCTTTGGCATGCCATCATGGAGGGTTTGGCCGGGCAGGGAGTGCGGCCAGCCTGTAAAGTGCTGAGGATGAGTCTCTTGCTCTTGGCCTCGCCATCTTTCTCTGCAGAGAGGACGCTGCGCATGGTGTGGGCACAGCACTAGTCTTGCCAGCGGTTGCAGTACTAAAGGAGACCCTCAAAGGGATTCTGCTAGAAAGCAACCTCCTCAGCGGGTGCTTCACTCTGTGGCTGATCGCTTGTCCTGTGACCAGACATGTGAGGCCTTGTGTGCTGGGAGGAAAGAAGGCTGATGTCAGGCTGTGGTGTGGTGGTTTAGGTAGGGTGAGGATTTCTTCCCCTGCCTGGAGGAGCTGTTGTTGGGAAAGCTCTCCTGTGATTACCCCTGGGGTAGCACCACAGCAGTTGGGGCTCTTCCAAGGAGGGGGAAGGACAATAATCACCAAAACAGTTTTTAGCATAGCAACTTAAACACAAGTATTCTTGTCTGAGATGCTCCGATATCATTAAGATGAACATGGTGTAAATAACTAGATATGGCATCAGTGATCGTGAAGTTCATTGAAATGTCTGGTTAATAATACCTGGAAAAAAGGTGAAGCTCTGTCAGTGCATTGTGCCCTACATCACTTGATTAACCTGAAGCTGGACAGACTTGCACCTTTCCTTGGCCTCAGGGGTCCATGCCAGTGACCACCACACACAGCTGGAGTGTGTGTGTGTGTATATACACATATAAGTAAAAAGTAAGGTTGGGACAAAATTCTTCAATGGAATATTTTTCCATTGCATAATGCCAGTTTGTCCAAATCAGAAGGAACCAATTCAACTTATGGGACAACATAAAAGCAACCCCCCTTTTCAGACATCCTGCGGGGGGAGATATAGGACATTGCCATGCAAAATGTCGCAGCCAGGACCAGCTCCTTGCTCAGAGCAGCAGGCTGCGGGGAGCAGTTCACGGCCAGGTCCCTGCTGTTGTCTTTGCCTACCTCCAGGAAAGCGCCTGGCTGGTGGTGACAAGGGAGACTTGCGAGTATCTGGGGTGACAGTTACCGCTGGAGAAAAGGGGGAAAAAATGGCCTCCCCTTGCAGCAGCGGTTGCTGCCCTATCTCTCCAGCCCCGCTGCAGGAGTGGCAAGCCCTGAAACGCTCTGAGCACCATCTCGTGCCAGGTAAACCAAGATCCTCTGACTTTCATGCAAATAGTTCCGAATGAGAAGCCTCGGAGCACAAGTTAATAGACAGCCATTCTTTTAGTGAAACCTTTAAGTTAATTCAATACAGACTACTTATGGAATTTCCCTTCCCTGAGAAAATCTCAACTTCTATAGAGAAATAGTGCTCAGTCTTGTGTTTTCTTTTCAGAACTTCAGAAGTTCCCTCAAAAATTCCCTGAAGCCTTAATAATAAAGATTCTCAGTTGCGTGTCAGGATGTAATGTACAATATAAAATTTTCACATTTGGTGCTCAGCGTAGTTAAATTTACCACAGTGCTTCACATTCAATATATACCAAGAATTCTAGCAAAATCACATACTGTTCAACTAGAGATTTATCATGGGGTGCTTAACAATGAATTATTTAAAAGTACCTAATGTATCATGGTTTCTTGAGAGCCTAATGTGTGTATGTGTATATATTTATACATAAAATACCTGTGAGCCATTACAGAATACCAGTTTCTGAGCGTAGGGGTTTCGAGCGTAAATCTAGAGGATGTTTAAAAATGGGTGTCCTCCTGAAAATGCAGTAGAGTTTTAGAAAGAAAAAAGCCTTAATAATCTTCCCTGTTCAGATATACATACAGACATTTAAAGGGAATCTGTATCCTGTAGGGCTCCTTTTAGGAGACATTTAAAAAGTATCTAAATTCTGCCACGAAGGATTTTTTTCAATGTGCATATTGATGTGGCATTTTAGATCTCGCTGAAAACTTTTAAAGAATTTCCCTCACTTGCAGGTTGGAGAAGATTACTATGTGCCTCCTACTAGCAATCATCCACAGTGCTTTGGGAAGAGTACTTTACTGAGTGGGTATGCACTTCCTTTTTACTGATGGAAAAACAGACAGAAAAAGATGAAGCGGTCTGCCCAGGATAAACAGCCTGGTACGCCACCTTTTCGAAACCCTTGGGACTGTATTTTCTCCCTGCCCAGAGGGGAGCCTGCTGGAGCAACACCACGCTGGGCTGGAGATGGCTCTTTGGCCCCTACTTGTGCTCACTCGAGGTGAGCAGGCTGAGGAGTGTCACCAGCTCACAGCTGCCTCTTTGGCTGCTTTTTCGGATGGCCATGGGAACAACCTCACGCAGGCTTTCAGTTCTGTGTTTTGTCCTCTGACCCAAACTGACTTTGAGATGGCTGGTTTTATGTTTTATGTTCAAGGGTGGATCAGCTGGCACCATCTGACATGCCCCATGCCTCCCTGGGGACCTGTCTCCTCTTTGACACCTCATTGAGTCATTCTTGTAAAAACGCTTGTGCTTGTTTGCAGAGGAAGGGCACCTATTATATTCCTCTGCATATCCATGTGGTGAGAGAGCTGGATTTTCGCACTGCTTCGTGGGATGCAGTTTGACTTCTCGTAGAAGAACAGTTTCCTGCTGGCTGCAGCGTGTTTGCTGTTGTCCTTCATTTCAACTTGCAAGTCGGAGCACCTGCTTTGAACTTATTCAGGTCCTTGCAAAGAGACGAGTGACCTAGGACGTCCTTTGGCACCAGCAGCAGTGGGTCCTTTTTTCTCAGGCATCTTGTGAGGAAGGGCCAGCATCTGATGCTTCCTCCCTGCTGACAACAACCTGAAGCTTTCAGACAATGAGTAGAAGAGGAAGGAGGCAGATGCCACGTATCGCAAAGGCCAGCAGGACAGACTCTCAGAGACAGCTGAACAGAACAAGTGGAGGTCCAGAGCTAGCTTCAGAGGTCGCTTGATCTCAGGTTTGTGACTGGTCAGACTTGGTACACTGATTTAAGCTTAAGGCACCTGCAGGATCATATTCATATTGATGTGTTTAGGCTAACGGCAATTTTGTTCTTTAGCAAGCCGGAGCCCCAAGTCTAAAAACTAGAGGGGGAAGTACAAGCACAGTCTCTTAACAAAAAAATCATCACTGTTTTGTCTAACTGGAGAGGTAGTAATTACGATGTTTCTCCTTGAAGATATGCTTTGAGGGTCTGATTTTTCCGTAAATCTCTAATTCTGTGATGAATACGGTCTCTCACCCTAACCACCAGGTTGCAGACTAGCCGGGCAGCGTGAAGGCAGGTTGTCCACTTACTTCTGCCTTCCGTGTAGTGAATGCTTCTGTTGCTTCCGGGCAGGAGGCAGGACAGCTTACCCACAGCAGAGAACCTGCCACCACTGTAAGCCATAAAGGTTTTCAAGGTATAATTTAAGTGAACTCAAGAGGAAAAATAGCCCAGGGACAGTGCCTGTGGCCAAAAGCTCAGACAGAAGTGGTCTCGTGTCTGTGCGCAGCTCTGCAATGAGCCGCTCTGCGTTTTCCTGCCTTGGTTTCTACCCTGTGAAATAGGGATGAAAGTACTCATCTGTCTTATGAAAGCCCTGGATGATTACATGCAGCTTGAAAGAAGGCCCTGTGAAAAACTCAGAGACTCTGGAAATGGTGGTCATGTTCTCTGAAGGCAGGCCCTGGCCTCACAAGAGAAGGATGTAGCACGGCCAAAGCGCTTACAGCTGAGCATAAGGGGTGCCAGGGGAGCGCAGCCACGGGAGGAGGAAGAACAGTGAGGTGATGCAAGAAATATTTAATCGGGTTTATTTGCTAAAGACATCACGTGCTGGCTCCAAATGCAAGACCCGATGGAAAACCCGACCGGTAATGAAAAGTTGCCAACACCCCTTTGTCAGGCAGCCTGGATAAAAATAAAATACAAAAGACCCCTCCTCAGCGCCAAAAGCCCACCCCCCCCCCCCTCCACCTTTTTGGGGGGGAGGCACGGCGTTTCCCGGCGGCGGTGGCCGTGCCTCCCCGCCCCGCGGCTGGGGGGGACGGGGACGGACACACACA
>WAAD01013199.1:39725-65316 GCA_013389945.1 Fregata magnificens | reverse complement strand
GCTGCGGGCACCCCCCCAGCAGGGTCCCCGGGAAGGTCCCTGGGTGGCCCTGGCACCCCCCTGCCCCACGCCTGCTGCCCGCCCTGCACGGGGCATGCAGCACCCTGGCAGCCGCTGGGCTCTGGGGCCCTGCCAAGGTGCAAGTAATTAGCTAATCAGCTAATTGTCCCGCTGGAGAGCTGCCCGCCCTGCCAGGGCTTGGGCTGGCATCAGCAGGGCGACAGCACCACAAAGTCACACCGGCTCAGGGCTCTGCCCCACATGGTGACGCACCCGGCTCCCTGCCGGCACGCTGGCTCCTCGCCTGCACCCTGGCTCCCTGCCTGCACCCCGGCTCCCTGCCTGCACCCCGGCTCCCTCAGGCCGTACCCGAGCCACCGCAGCCTTGGCAAACCCCTGTCACTGCCATCACTCTCCTCTCGCCCAGGCCAGCGGGCACATGTGGCACCTCGGGTCCCCACGACAGCGCCATGCCGGCAGCAGCACAGAGTGCCCCCCTCATGCTCCCCGCCACCTCTCCATCCCCGGGGCATCGTGCCCGGGCTGGGCTCACCGCGGGTGTGTGGGCTGTTCCTGGGCCCTGGTCCATCCCTCTGTGCCGCCGGGCTGGGCCCGTGCAGCGGGGCTGGGGGGGCTGCGGTAGCCAGCTGAGCACAGGGGCCGGGGAATTTGGGCAATGCCGGCATGCTGGCCCCCACAAAGCAGGCAGGGCAGGCAGTTAATCCAGGGATTAGCACCGGGGAGGCCGCATGGCGGGGAGAGTCAGGCAGTGGCAGAGCCCGGGGGGCGGCCGGCGAGCCTGCACCGTGCCGGGCACTGCCAGCACCGCGCTGTGCTGCAGCCGGATGGTCTCACCCTGTGGACAGGGCGGCCGCGGTGCTGAGCGTGCGGCAGGGCCGTGGGGAGGGAGCCGGCTGTGCCCCATACATCGCAGTCGTTGGGGCGCCTTGAGCACGAGGCACGCGTGCAGCAGCCACCTCCACATCCCCGGTGCCGTCAGCGGTTTCCTCCTCTGCCAAGTGACTCACTGGCAGATGAAAAGATGAGCGCTCTGCTCCGTGCTGCTGCAGCGGCTGCCTGCCTGCCTGCACAACCAACCGGGGACACTGGGCAGAGGATGCCACCTGTGCTCTCACACCCCTGTGCCCGCAGCTGCCTGCGTTTCACCAGCTTTTGGCCACTGTCCTCCCCCTTCTCCCAGGCTCTCCCCAAGGAAGCAGGACAAAACCCCAGTTTAGGAGAAAACTGCCCCAATTAAGTGCCCACAAACAGCCCAGAGTCCAGCTTTGCGTTTTCATGACCACTGCATGTGTTTTACAGCGGTGCCCCGTGTCCTCCGCAGTCCCCCTTGGCTGTGCTGTTGGGGGGGAGCACCCCCGGCATCTTCCCTGGGGACCTTCGGTGAAGGGTGGGACGAGACCCTACAAACACAGGTGCCGGCAGCCCATGGCGGCAAAAGCCAGAGAAGCCACGCGTGCAGGGCCCCGCATGCCTGGCGACGTGGCTGGCTCCGGCAGGGAGCCGGAGACGGTGAGCTCGGCGGCCGTGCGTGCTCAGAGTACGGGCTGGGAGACAGGAGCCACTCTGCTGGGGTGCAAGCACGGTCTGCTGTGTCCCGCAGGAGTGCGGTGGCTCCCAGCTGGGGATGCCAGCCCTGGGGCAGAGCCGGCAGCACATGCACCCTTGCATTTTTGTCCGGCAAGGCTGGGAGAGGAGTCGCCATTGTCATGGCCATATTGGGACAAATACTCTCGCTGGCAGCAAAAACCCCGAAGGAGACCCTGAGTGGGAACAGGCGTGGGGACCGGCCGTGGGGGCCAGGGTGCTGTTACACCTCCTTTCTCCGGGGATTTTGTTCGCAAACCCGCTGTGTGCCATCGTGTGCATGCGGTGGGGGGGGAGTGTGGGGGTTCCCCAGGGAAGCCCCGCATTTGTACCCCATGGCACGGGCGCTCCATCCTCGGGGTGCTGGGGAGCCAGGGCCTGCTCTGGCTCGGCACAGGGGCTTGCAGCAGACACCTCCAGAGGTCCCTCCAAGCTCAGCCATGCGATGCCGAGCTCGCTGCGGCGCAGCCGGGGCGAGCGTCCAGGCCCGGGGCTGCGCTGGGGCCTGCGCCTGTCCCTGCCGACCCCAAAACGCGGGCGGCGGTGAGCCCCAGCGAGCAGGTTTTGCCCAGCAAAGGCCGTGCTGGGGATACTGGGGAGGCAGGTACAGGAGGACAATGAGAAATGAACGGCTGCTGCTGCTGGCAGCCGTCGCCCAGCCCCTCCGCTGACCTGGGGGGTTCCCAAGGCTCTGGGGGCTCCCCACACCTGCCCCCGCCGCCTTCTCCTTGCTAATTAACGTCACCGAACCGATGTTATGCTGGAAGGGCGGAGGTTTCCTTCTTTAAACATCAGAGAGGAGCTGAAAAATGAATCCTCCCAGTTCCACGATCCAGGGGAGTTAAACAGCTAGAGAGCAGCCGCCTGCTCACCCGCTGAAACAGGATCTTGCCTCTCCCAAAAAACCAATACAAAGACACTGGATGTTTGTGAAGGCACAATGAGTTTATTAAAGCCAGGAAAAAGGGATCCCAGTCTCCCCCCTCGGGAGGACGAACCTGGACCAGTTGGATCCGTGGCAACCGACCTGCTTCGTCGACACCGAAATGCTTCTTTTTCTAGTAATGTCTCAGATCAAAAATCAAACGTGATACAAATATTTGAAGCAGTGGAAGCTGATAGTCACAGCTGGGTACCCCGGCATGAGTTGCTCTGCGGGAACTGGGGCTGCCCAACAGTCTCGCTGCTGTATGCACCAGATCAGGCGAGCCAGGCTGGTCCTTTCTTACTTGAAAATTTTGGAGCAACTCCTCACTAGAGAGGTGCAGGTTTCTAAAGGACAAGAACTATCCATCAGTGACTTAATCTGCTGAATTTGAATGTCACATCTTTTGGCTTCTGTTTGAGAACCACTGCCCTTGAAAAGTGTGTGTTGGATAATTGCTTGATTAGCTAAGAGATACAAGAGACAAATAAAGTAGAAACTAAATAATTTCCTGAATTTTCTGAAACCAAGAAATTTCAGCTTTAGGCTTTAGGAGAAGAAATGCAATAGTCGATGAACCTGAGATGTTGGGATTTGGTTTTCCTCAGCTAAACCTGTCCCTGTGCAAAGCTCACAAACAACTCCTGGGACAAATCTGAACCTCACTGAAATCAACCAGAACAACACTACTACTGCCTAGGGAGCTAAAAAGCTGAACTTATAGACATACAAACCAACACAGAGACTACAAGTGAGAAACAGAGCAGAGCCTCTGGCCACAGAGATATTATTACATCTATCTAGTTGAAAAGTTTCAAGTAGATCTCAATGCTAAAACTAACTGAGCTGCGTGTCTGAGCTCTGCCAGCCCTCTCCTTCCCGTGAACGTCTTGGCAGACCCCACAGGTACTTCTCTGCTGCATAAATATGACGGTAATTGGAGCCCGTGGCATCTCTGCTGGGAGCGGGGACGTAAAGTAATACAGATCCCATCAGCTTTCCAAGCTATGGGAGGGCTTCCCCTCAGATCCCACGTAGTCCCTCACAATATATCAAAGCGGGCAATAACACTTTCAACATCCAGGCACAAGCCTTGTCTCTGACTAAGCAGGTAACACACCTAGAGGAATAAACTGCGACTGAGGTGGCCGAGCCTGCGCTGAGGACTCCGAACACGAAACAAAACCCTTCAATCGGAATAATCGCTATCAAAAACTAAAGAGCAACAGGCTGTATTCTGCTGAGCCAGCGTATTGATGGGATGGGGTTTCTTGGAGGCTGCAGGGCTTCGGAGGCTGAAGCAGCTCATCTGTTTTTCACCTGTTGTGCTGCACAGGGGAAATATATTCTCCTGGGGGGAGGAATCCCAGAGATTCCTTTTTACACTGGGAACATTCACTCTTTTTTTAATTTCCAAACTTCTCTTTCTTTTGTCTGCAAGTTGTTGCAGGCTTTTATTGGAGCATGGCACTGGCGGGAAATTCTTTGTAAGCCTCGGCTGAGTGCTGCTGAGGACCTGCTGATTGGGAGCAGCAGAAACCGGGTTAGAGCTTCCTAAATTGAGAGCAACCGTGTACCTGGGAAAGCAATTTTTTCTGGAGCTTTCCAACTCAATAATCCCGTTTGCCTTCCTTTGCTTCAGCCCACCGTCAGCACATTGAGAGAGCTCGCCTTTTCTCATAGCGGGGCACGTTTTCTTCCTCCCCATTGCTTTATTCCAGGGGATCCTTCCTGGCCTCTGTTTTGCTTTCCTCCCTACAGCTGCATTCTCCACCTCACCGTCTGCGGACGGGTGATTGTCTCTTCTCCCAGGCATATCTTTTCGTACAGAAAGGTGGCAAACTTGAGGCTGCCTCTGTTGTGACGGTGTCATGGGTTCAAATCCTCTGGTGCCTCTCCTGACTGCCTTCCTCAGTGGAGTTGGTAGATGCACCTCCTGCGGTACAGGACAGGGTTTCTTCTGACTACCCCCCAAAAAGTGACTGCTAGTGCAGCACATGCAAGGATGGTTAGCACATCTCTGTGTTTCCAAACTGTATTTCACCTCCTGCAAAGAGGTGTTTTCTCTGCCACACAGCGCTGTAGCAATGGGGCTGACTTTCTCTTCTGAAGCAGTGTTTAGGTCACCCTGAGGTGTGCCATCCTCAGTGACCTGGTTCCTCACAGGGGAGTCTCCGTGCTGCTCCCCCACTGCCATGCAGGGGGGCTGAGACCGACCCGAGGAGCTGCCAGCCCCCCTGCCTCGGCAGCACAGACGGTGCACATTCTCCTCATCCAGACCACAGTCCTGGCATGGGCCAGGGGAGGTCTGGGAAGAGTTATCTGCCATGTGAGGGGGGAGTCTGGCGCTGGAAATGAATGTGCGCAGCTCAGCTAAGGCGTTAGGGAGCTTCAGGAAGCCTAGTTCTTCACACAGCTTCAGGTGCTGATCACTCAGCTGAGCTGGCAGCGACTCCAGACCCTCCTTCAGCAGCTGGACACTGGATTTCACATCCAAAATCTCCACATCTTTCTGGGGAGACAGCGAGCAGAGCAGAAGCAGTGAGCAACACATTAAAAGGTGCAATAATAGTATTCAAACAAGAAACTTTTAGGTACTGTGTGTCAATTAGACCCCTTAATTTGGGTCAGTATCGACCCAAAGATCACCAATTTGTATCTCCCTGTGTAATATGTATTCTCAAACTGTCCCACAAAAGTGAGAGGTTTGGGATTGGGGCATGCCCCTAACCCACTGTGTGCCCCTCTCCCAGGAGCGCTGCCTCCTCACATGCTGGCGCAACACATCCTTGCCAAAAGCAATTCTTGCAGCAGGGTCTTTGGAGAAACCAGACCTGTCCAGGAGGTCTCTGACAGTTCATTCTTTTGTCTCTGACACCCACTTGTTCTTTTTTGAGCTTTTTTTTCCTCTCCCTGGGAAACCATCCAGCTGAAGGGAAAAGGCACTGCACTTCTATGAGATGCTCTCCCCTTGCAGGCACACGCTGCACCACCTCTTCCAGCGAAGGCATGTGCCAGTGTCAGGAAGCAGTGCTCCATCCTGGCCTGCCACGACAGGGCACTGTTGGGCTCCCCTCTTACTGACCAGGGTTTCATCAGAGCTTACAGCACTGTTAACCAGCGCTCGGGTAAGCATCAGTCAGTATCTGGCCTAGAATTAGCATTTTAATATGTCTTTCCCCCTTCATTATAACAGAAGCAGTCTACTTTATAATCCACCATTTGAAGGCAATTTAATATTCAGTTAATATTTTGAAGAAGCAGGAGAAATTCAGAACGAAGATCCAGAATAAAAGATTAATTTCTGCACTTACGGCTGCGAGTCTCCTCTCCATCTCCAGCAGCGCCTGCTCCATTTGGCTTTTATCTGTCAGAGCTTTCAGCACCGAGCCACAGTGACTTTGAAGAGCATCTTGCACTAAACAGGGAAATCAATAAAAAACACATTTGGTCTTTCATTTGTAAATGTGAATAAAGTACTATCAATACTATTGCTACTTCCTCCATGGCTTGGCATGAAATACTTCACTGTGCTGTGCAACCATAGTGATTCGCCCGCTGAGATCTCCCCGAGCCCCAAGCGATGAACAATAGGGTAGATGTTTAATGCAAAGCACTTGAAATTTATAAGATGCTGAGTACAGGCCAAACCTCATTTACTGTGCTCTATTAATATGGCAGCTGGAGATGAAAGGCTAGGCGAAGCTGCAAAACTTGGTTGGCTCAATGCAAGGAAGGCTGAGGCTTAGTTGTCTGCCAGCTTCACAACAGCATGGCCAGGGGAGGGGGGACCCCAATATATCTGACCCACCCCAGTGTAACTGACCCTCTTCTGTAACCAGCTGATGGTAAACGGGAGCTTGAATGTGTGATGGGAAGAACAGTATTGCTGATAACAGGAAGGAGATGCAAGAGGTTCATGGCTAAGAAGTGCAACCAGAGACTACATGACAGAAATGCACAGGAGGCTGGTAACCGAAGGAAAGCTGCCTGAAGGGATAGTGGGAAATACGGGAGATATGGGAATATGCGAAATTATGAAGGGGTGTGCAAAGAATTGGGATTTCCAGTTGCTGGGCACAGGAAGAGATGGGGCCAGAAAACATCTGGGGCCCCGGCAGTGTCATGTAGGGGCACAGACCCCCTGGAAGGGTTTTAAATTGGAGCAAGATGCTCTTGGCTTCAGTCAGTCTTGTTGAAAAACTGATAAAAAAAAGGAATTTTTGTTATATGATTAGACAATAATATCACTTCCTCATGCAGCTGCAATTTTTCTTGTAGGAACCACTGCTGTGCCTAATATACTACAGCATGGGAACACAGTTTGCAGCATATGTGGAGATGAAAAATCCTTAGCAATCTTACGGAAGTCTTCCTTTAAAATCGTAAAGTAGGATGGAGAGAAAGAGCTGTTTGCTAAACACGTGTGGTCTTTCCTGTGAGCAGCGCAGGAACGTGTGTACAGATGGTGTGGCTGGGGTGGAACGTCGGCCGGTCGGAACAAAACAGGATGCAAAGCACTCCCGCTAAAACAAAGCATTGCCAAGCCAACGGGCCGGGATAACTGAAACTCTGGAGTCCTGGACTAGCTAGCACTGTGTTCCCAAGAAAAATCAGAATAAAGCCTATGTTCCAACAAGTGGCTACAGGAGCTCTGCAATTAATTAATCCTCTTTTGCTACAGATCCAACATGTTTGATTGACTTCGGTGTCGGTGGAGCTGAGAGCGCGGCTGAAGCTATTCCTGCACGTAGAGTATTTATCTCAGCTCCCCAGTGCAGCGCCTCTCGCCCCAGAGAGGTGTGCTCACAGGCTGCAGAGCCGCAGAGCATCCAGGATCTCTCCTCCTCCTGCCCAGCTAGTTTCATTAAGCTTGCAGGGACTTCATTATCTTGGCGAGCTGTGCCCTGCTGTCAAACTCTAGATGGAATTGGTCAAAGAGTTAAAAACTATTAGGGAGAGGCAGGCAGAAAGTGATTGTATGGGTTTTGTTTCTGTAAAAAAACAGGGACATTTTAAAAGGGTACATTTGGGAAGAAAGAAAGGAAAGAGATCTGAGCAATTATGGGCTTACTCGTTTGTTCTCATATTGTGTAAGGTTTTAGAATAGACCTTAAGGCAAACTACTCAAAGACATGGAGGGAAATGTAATAAAATGGAACAAGATTTTATAAAAGGTGGATTGTGCCTGAGTAATGTAATACGGCTAGGATAAGATAGGTGACTTCTTGGACAAAGGCAACGCTGTGGCCTTTCTGTAGATTCAAACAAAGCTTTTCAGTGGAAGTGGTCATGTAATATGAAAAAAGCTGAGAAAAATTAAGTGGATAAACCTCAATTAAAGGGAAAACATCAGCTCTTGAGAGGGGTGGCATGAGGGGACAAGGCTGCTCTGGAAGGTGCTCCTCAAGACCTGCTTAAAATCTGCCATAGCCGCCTGGGTACAAAAGCCAGTGGGTATTTAGGTAATTAGCAGGTGACACAAAGACACAAATGCCAGCACCAGGGGCTACAGGTGAGATACGGTAGTGTGGCGTGCAGTGGTGCGCAGGCTCTGGCTGACGGGAACTGCAGCGCACCCCAGGGTGGCTGGAAGCCCGTGCGCAGTCCTGGCCGTCTACATGCAAGGAGAAAAAAGAGATTGAACTGGGACACGTGCAGAGAAAAGCTACAAGATAATTAAATGCTTAGGTGATAATCTCCTCTTATGAAAGCAGATTGAAAGCGTTTGTCTTATTCAGCCACGCAAACCAGAGGTGTCTGGTGGCACGGGGCTGGACGTGCTGCTCAGGTGTAGCAAGGCTGCTGCTCGAGGGATGGGGTGCTTGCTGAGAGCTGCCTCCTGGCATCAGGGAACCCCTGTGCCAGGCTGTATTTTTATCTTTACTTGCCTTCCTTCAAAGGAGCGATGCTTGGGCACAGTGCACGCTGCTGTCTTTTGGGAGAAGAAACCCTGTGGTTGCCTCGTCCATGCGTCTTCCTCACATGCATCGAGTTAAACCACCTCCCGGACCTAAGGCTTGGGGGGAATTTCTCCATTTTTTTCAGGATGCCCATCACCACAGGGCTTTGCCTTGTTCTCCATAGGAGCGTGGCTGATTTCTGAGGATTATCTGCACATATTTCAACTAATAAGCTCTCTACTGTTGCAAGCAATTTGGTTGTCCCTGCTCTCTGCTGTTTTTAGCTTTTAGTCTTTTGCTCTGACAGATTTAGACTTTTTTACAAATCACCGGGGGAAAGCTGTGGCTTGCAGAATGGGTTTGTAACGGTGGAGTAAATGTTTGAGTGGGCCTTTTAGACTTTGCATCTCCTTGGTTAGACCTAAGGGCTACCTGCAACCCGAGAGCAGGTTTTGGGGAGCCTGCCAGCCCCCTCCTGGCCTGCAAGCCTATAAAGAGGGGGAAAGCAGCAGTGATGAAAGGGGGAAACTCCTTTCACCTCACTTCATCACCTTCCACCTCTACATAGTGAGGATATAGGAAGGCCAGCATCAGCAAGGTTACCTCGGCTTGCTGCCCTTCCCCATATGCTTAATTTTAGTTCAGCATTATTTTTAAAACTTTCTGATTTCCCTAGTCTGTCTGTTCTTCTACAACATGGTATCCTCAGTCTAAAAATAGCACTGCATCCACTGGGCTTGTGATCTGCACATACATTTGACTCAGCACAGCGTGCTGCAGGCAAGCAACCAACAGCCAGTCTTTTGAATGCATTTCGTTTATACGTGTAGGAGTATTCTGCAGAAAAAAGCCCCTCGGTACAGAGGAGGGGCACTCTCCTTCCCTCTCTGGCTTCCATACCAGAGAAGTGTTCAGACTTGTCAAACACTATTAAACAAAATAAAAATGAGCGTTAATCTAGACTTAAAAAAATAGACATTGAGATGGCCAGACTAGATCAGATCAAGAACTCTGTTAGTCAAGTGTCTTGTCTTTGAAAATGATCAAGAACAGCTGCTTCAGAGAAAGTTTTCTTCAAATAAACCCTGCAGCAGATAGTTATTGAATAACTTGATCATAGAGGGAAAGTCTTTACTCAGTTAATGGGTGGCTCATGCACAGACTTGTGCCTTTCTTAAGGTATTTTACTCTAAACAAAACAGTTTTTTACAACATGGAACATCGCTTTGTTTTGATTTGCTGTACCATTGTCTTCGGATGCTACTGGTTTACATAAAGAACATATGCAATGTGAAACCTGGCATGAGATAAAAGGCTGTAGGACGTCGGGGTAGGTCTGCCACCCTGTGCTGCAGAGGGTTCCCCACAAATCAGCCTGCACTCGGATGCAGCTGCACTCCCAACAGCTGAAAACTACAGTCTGAGCAGCTGAGGGAGGGAGCGTCAGCCTCCCAGCCTAGGAATATTAAACAGCAGCTGCTTCTGATGCCTATCTATCATCGTCTATGCAACTCATCTTGAGATTGGCACTGACAGTGCAGAGGCTTTAAATAACACTTTGGAGGGAGGTTGGTTCCCCCGTGCCCGGGTTCAGTAGGGGAAATAGAAGGTGGTATAAGCCTGTTGAGACACGAGCAGGGAAGACAGCTACGATGCTCAGCAGAACGCTGCGTTTTCTCCCTGGGCAGTAACCAAGCTGTGCCAACGGGTGAGACATTTGGGCTGTCACAGCTGCATCCTGCTCAGACACACCCCGAGTAGTCAGCCGGCAGGTTTGTGCCTGCTTATCCTGGGTCCCCTTCCACAGCACGGCAGAAGACATCTGCATCGGGGGACTGTGGGATGAGCTGCCCCTGATCTCAGCCTGCTCTACGGCAGATAGTGCCCAAAGCCCTGAAGTGTGATATTAAGGGGTTTCAGTATTCACCACGACAACCACACATCCTCTTGCCATCCATGCCGAGGTGTTTTGGAGTCTGGTTAAGTCCCTCATCTCAACAACTTTCATTGCCAGTCACTGCATAGCGAGCTAGCAGCTGCATGAGAAAGACATTTGTTTTATCAGTTTTAAACCTTTTGACTTTTCAGTCTCTACAAATGCAGAACGTAAGAGCACTGCCTGGGTGTCCCAGTCCAGACCATACTGTTCACAGTAAACCAGCTCACATCACACCATTATAAACACAGTGAATTCCCCTAGAAACCCTGCCAGCAGCTACTGGGCCTGGGGACTCTTAAAGCACGTTGTGTTTGAAAACTGCCCACCAGGCACTGGATTTTGTCAGAGAATTGCATCAGCTTGTACCTCTGTAAGGGACACATTGCACGTTATTTTGTCCCCTGTGCTGGCAGGAGGGTAAGAGGATTGCCTGTGGTATGCTGGCTGGGAATACACTTCTCATTTGCAATGAAGTCAAGGTGGTGCGGAGGATACGGCTGTTATGAGTTGTCACAGCTGGAACTACCAGATACCAGAAAAGCAAAGCAGTTCAGAGCGGGCTGACCTGTGAAAATCGGGATTTGTGTAAAAACACAGAAAGTTTTGATAGAAGTGTGGGTATATAAATGAAAATGAGAAAAATATAAAAAGAAATGAGTTACAGGAACTGAAACCAGAAGGAAAGAGCAAATGACAAGTGGGCAAGTCAACTAGAAAAACTCTGTATAAGGTGGAAGAACTGGGGACATAGGGTCTGCTTGTCCCTTTACATCTCTGTGCACAGCACACCAAGATGTGAGCAAGGAATAGAGCAGCTGTGCCTCTGTGGAAGCTGCTCAGGCAAATGTTGTCTCATCTCCAGTGCCAGACACCGCTCTATCCACTGTGTGCAAGCACATATGGACAAACACTCAAAAGACAACATTTTTTTTATCTACTGCATAGAGCATGCCAGCCCAACAGCATTTGGAAAGGCTTTGGAAATATATTTTGAAAAATATTTTCTCTTTTGTTCTCGCCCAGTGGCTACACAGACTGTACCAAATGTGCTTGCTACCCACTGCTATAAATGAAGCCTGTGATACTCCTTATATGCTTTTAATGAAGACAGACTTGATTTAAAGTTCCACCTTTCTTTGCTTTTCAGAGCTGTTTGAATGTCCTGGTGTACTACTTCTCTCTTTGAAGACAGCCTCTTCATCTTCTGCATTCCCCTCCTACGTGTGAAATCCTCCACTGCCAATGACTGAACATGTCTCTACCATGTCACCCACCTCCCAAGGTACTGTATGGTTGGCCACTGGCATTCAGTGCTTTATCAGCTCTGAATTTAGCTCTTTATCACCTGAGTTCAGGAATTTTATACCAGTTTTTCAAGGCAATTGCCTCAGTGGGGATCTTTTCAAGGCACTAGTGCAGTGCAGGTATTTATTTAGTGGGAACTTAATTATCCATCACTGTGATACCAGTCAAATGGCAGTGTTTATCAGCAATTAACCAGTGACAGATGAACCTCCCAGAAATATAAAAAGAACAACATTGTGGAGCGTGCAATGATTTTCATTATATATTCAACATTCTGCAGCATGATACATTACAGAAAGTGCCAATTTTTCTTTTCAATTGCTTTGAAAATCTAGCAGCAGGCACCTCTGGGAGGTTTCTCATTTCATTCAAGGCACATTTATTTAAAATGGGTCTGGAGAAGAAACAGGACAGCTGAGCAAATGGTATGGAATGAAGAGGGCAAATCGTGAACAATAGATTTGATTTTCAGTGCCATGACAACAATTTCTGTGCAAGAGGTATACGCAATCAGGCAAAGTCCTGCTGCAGAGTGGACAAGTTGAGGCACTGAAGTAATTAGGAGATGGGCAAATGCGTAATGGGAAGCTTGTCGTGCTGGCCAAAGCAGACAGATTCTTGCTTACATTAAGGTCCCACCGAGGGACCTTAGTCTGTAGTGCTGTGTACTTGCCAAGCACAGCAAGGGAGTGTTCTTACTATAACAAGATTGGTATTTCAAACGTACAGGCTATCGCGGCCTCATACAGAATGCACCAGACTCCACTCTTTTTGCCTGAGAGGGCTGTGTTGACTTACAGGGTATCTGTCAAAGCTGTGCTTCGTGGAAGCTTCATTTTACTGGGCAGTAAATACTATAGAGCTGTTATGAAGGTCTGCTACCTTGAATTCACAAGGTATAACTCACTTCACATTTCTTGCATGTATTGAAGCTGGCCTCTTGTTCTTGCACAGAGCAGGGCAAGCACAGAGCAGAGTCCTGACAGGGTGTTGATATAAAATAATGCCAGCATTAAAAATTAATGCACTCTAAAAGGCTCAGATCTAAGCCAAATTATAAACAATTTCTCTAAAGCACTTTCCCTCAGTAAAGACTGCTGTGACTAGCCACTTCAGAGATGGGGTTGTTCAAAAGTATTTTACATTATTGGCTTTTTTGGGAAGTCACCTTTTTATCATTGCAATAGTGTGCTTCACTATGTGCTTCTTACTTAAGAAATGAGCAGTACTAGTTTTGCTCATGTCTAAAATATAATCACTTCAAGCATAGAGGAGAGATGGAAGACTTCAAACTAACACATGAAAATCTGAGAAGGCCCTAAAAACTGAAACTGGATGCTCAGGATATAAATATCTAAGTTATTTTTACTGTGTATTCCGTTAGTGCTCCAGATATAGTCTACAAATGATCTCCATACTCCAGGCAGAACACAAAAACACAGAGGTGCCTTTATCTATGTGTGCATGGCATCTAACCATGCAACACCTAAGTTCTTTGACACAGTACAAGAGAGCAGAGAAAAGGAGAATATAACAGAGTAAGAATGGAAAAATAGACAAGTCCATACCATAGATAAGTCTTATTTGCTCTTCTCCCTTATGAAGAGCAGCTGTGAGTGGCACGACTTACCTAGTTCACCCCAGCTTGGAGACAACACGCCGACATTCAGCAGTTTGACTGTGCCCTCTGCTGTTAACAGAAATACAGAAAGGACTTACGTGTCTTGGAAATGGTTTCCAGGTGAACCAAAATGGATTTGTTTCTTGAATCGAACATTTCTCCAAACTTGTCCAAGCATGCTTGCAGCTGCAAAAACGAAGGTAAATGAGAAAATTAATATGTTGCCCCTTCTTTGTTTGCAAAAACACAGCCCCAAATGTCACAGAACGACGACTGCAACTTGTGGAATGGAACAGGCTGAAAATGGTTATTTATCTGTTGCTTGAAACAGTTTGTCCAGCTGTTGGTTGCAACCCCAAAGGAGATTTGGAATGGCTCAAAAGGCCCACGAAATGTTGCAGAAATCGTAACAGATTTTGAAATAGAGATGCTAATCTGTAAAAAAAAAAGCATTAATAATAACATTAATCAAATTAATTATAAAAGTGTTGGGGGACAGACCTTCACCTTCAGACAGTAAGACCACATTGACTTATTCCCGAGAGTAGACTACTTTCTTCAGGCAGAAGGAAAAAAGGAATTGGTAGTTGCAGACAGCCATTACAGCCTGTTCTTGCTCCCGAGACCCAGAGAAATCCACTGCTGACTCTGAGGCAAGGCCCAAAAGACCTTGACCCTAAGGACAGGCCACAAAGACAATGCTATATGCAAAAAAATCGACAATTGTTGGTTTAAAGTATTTGAGTGCTCAAGACAAACAGTATAATAATTCAAATATCAGCACAGTAAATGAGAGAAGGTGAATATTCTGTAGCATTTCTAACTCTTCAATATTCTGCACTCTGAATTTGAATTAACTTACCCCTTGAAGCCTGTCTTTGATACTGGAAATAAAGGTGCTTAAAACCTCACTAAAATAAAAAAACAACAAGTATAAAACAGACATGTAAGTTACTGAAATAGAAATTGAAAAGATCACAGTAAACATGAGACATGAAACACTGCAAGGCATAGGGTAGTGCCTAATGTAAGCACAGAAAGGTGCTTACTTCAGGGGCATAACCCCTTGAAGTCACCTTACTTGTTTTAGGAAAGCATGGATTCTGCTATGTAGAGTAAGAAAAAACAAATACACAGATGCACATGTATGTTATATACATGACATTTTTTTTTTTAACCCTCCCATTTTTGGCCTAGCGTTTGTGCCTCTCTCAAAAGTTTTAGCTGGCATTTACACAACTGTCCATTAGCTGCTGGGGTGTTACCACCGTGCTATCTGCTCCGGAAGGACCCAGCCTCGCGGAGGTGACGTGCCAGTTGCTGGGATACGTGGGTATTGTATTTGGACTAAAATAACTGTGGGAAAAATATGGGAAAAGCTTCAGCATCAACAAAGCCCAAGCCAGGAAGAACAAATACTGCAAATCCTTTTCTCCTGAGATTACTCCTGGGGTTTCTGTTATCCATGCTTTTAAGTTGAGCGAGCCTATCAGGAACCAGGCTATATTCATGATTAACCTATCAAACCAAAATGCAAGGATGGTTGCTAAGCAAAGTGAGAACCTATTATTTCATCTCTGAAGATTCGAGTAGTTTTAAATCAATCATCTAGTCATCCAAATTGCAACAACCAAAAAGGTGGAGGCCAGGTGGAGTCTAGTTATGGGAATTAGGCAGGGCTTCTGAAATCTTTCTAGCCTTATGGAAGGGAAGATATTCATTTTATTAGTCAAACTTGCGGGGGATACAAGTGGATAAATTATATGTTATCTTTGTAAAGACAATATAGCTATTTCTATAAACAGGCTTCTAATCTAGGAGTCAGTCTGGAGTGTAGGCAGGAACATAATTCATTTAAAGAAGAAATAAAGGATAATTAAGAGTTCTGCCTAAACATTTAAAACTATTTGTTCATTTCTCATAATTCACTTACAAAAATCCTCATCTTCTCTAATAGGCACTAGAGAATCAAATTTCGCCTTATCAGAAGCGTAGTGCCCATTGCAAAAGAGAAAGAGATACACAGCCTTTAAACAAAAATGCGTTTCTCTTTGGATGTTACATTACAAAATGTACAGCCCTAAGAATTATTTATAGGTGCACCGGGGAGTTTGCCATCTTTCATTTTTGAGCATGAAACAGTTATCTTGTTCCTTAAAGTCTTTTAGGACCCACACATACTTTTGATTTTTAACATCTGACAAAGAGCAGATGCAAATTACATTAGCAAATTACACTTGTCTGTTAGCAAAAACACAAGATATAAAGATCTTGTATACAAGTAAAATTCTAGAGATATGTGCAGATTTATAAAGGTGTAATCATTGCCTCTTCCACTGCACACAAGTATGCTTGGCAATCTCCTCATCTGGCCTAAATGTGAAGGCCATCCTCAGAGTCCCTTTGATCAGTCCCAACACAGACTATAAAATTTTGAGAAATACAGACTTTTGCGGAGAATCAATACAGAAGAGAACCCTGCTGATTAAATAAAGAAGGACAAAGGTAAATTCAGGTTAGAGTTTTGCTGTTCCTTGTAGCTTATGGCTGAGTGTGTTACATAAATCGCATTGCAAATAAACCCTATTCTCTTATCCTGTGACTTTTTCCAATCAGAGATTATCTAAAACCTGAAAATATACTTTTCTTGAAGAGATATGCAGCCTTGTCATGTATGATTTTAAAGAGGGGAAGGAGGAGCTGCAGGGAGTGATAACCATCAGCACAGAAAGAATTTCCAATGGATGTCTACATACCGATCATATTTGTCCTTTATTTTGTTCTTATTCACTTCAAAATTTTCCAAGACACTTTTCACTCTTCCTGCACCAAAATTAAGTGAACCCTTTTCTTTTGTATCTTCATCAAATAACTGTGGTTTTGTCTGGTATTTGGTAAAAATACTGGGCTCGCTCTGTTGCACAAAAGAAAGAAAACTGTTGAAGTATAAAAAAAAATCAGAACATTAAAAAGCAAAAAACATTTGTGTACCAAGTGCCTTGCAGACAGAGATCACAGTGATTGGATGTGACAGATTAGATTGGATGAGGAGATTAAGAATTTCATGAGATTATGGCTCACTTAGTGTGCCTAGTTAGATTGACTCCCCGTGGAACTCAGACCCAGCCCAAATTCCTCCAGACTCAGGCTTTTCTCTCATCTTGAGGATTTTCCGTTGGTTGCGATCATCAGGTGTGCAGATTTTTTTCCTGTATGCGCAACACAGAGACTATAATTCCAGTGTTCCTGGAATTATGGAAAAGTTAAAGACAGCAGTGGGAGCTCCCTGTACACCGATCTAAAGAAAATCCTATTGAAGTTCCTGGTGGATGACATCATTTTGCTGCCAACTAGCAACATCACCAGACTGTAGATGAGTTTTTTGCATGCTTCAATATATATTTCAGAACAAGAAATTTAATATTAATGTGAAAGCTGTAAAGACCTTCTTCATTTTACAAACTTTCCAGACACTGTGTGACCAAAATGGAAATGCCTTTTCCTTAAAACATAAGAAAATGCAAATTCAGTTAAATTGTCTTCTTCCATTGTGAAGAGTGAATTTCCTTTTTTGTGTCTGTTGAAAAGCTACTGAAGTTAATGGACAAGATCTCCAGCAAAATGCGGAGGACAGCAGATAGGATCTGGAACTGAAGGACAGCCTAGGGCCACTGAGGTGGCACCACTGCTCTTTCCTAATCTTTGCTCTCAAGTGTCTTTATTTGGATGTGGTGCTCTCTGTTAGTGGTGCAGGAACTATTTTTGTGAGACTGATAACATCAGAAACCATGTGCTGTAGGAGAAAGATTTTGAGCCTAGAAGCTCTTCATCCAAAATCGTTCAAGCATCTGCTGTAACAACAATACAGCAAGGTAATTTTAGTCAATGAAAGTAAATACTGAATGCCTCTGTCATTCTTGCAGAAAGCTAATGAAGAGATGCAGAGTATTGTTCAAAGAAGGAATAGATGGAATATTCTGCCTTAGCTAGGTGGTCTAAAGACATTAGCTTGAGAATAATTTCATATTATTTTCATAATTAAAAATGTGACTAAAGAAAATAATACCTATCCCAATAACAATTGTTAGCAATCTGTTATAAATACTAGGTTTTCAGCTGACCAGGCTGCTATTTTGTCTAGTCACCGTAAATATTTATATGTATCAAGAAGATAACTTGATTTCAGCGGTTATTAACATTTGCAAACGTTACCACCTGATTTCAGTATTTTCCATTAACTTTGAATGGTGCCTGTGTGCCCGCACACGGCTGAACGAGAGTGAGACTCACGTCCTGGGAGTTGTGCTGTCCCAGCTGCGTGCTCAGCTCCAGCGGCGCCGCTGCCGACTGCACGTTCTCCGGGCAGAACTGGGAGCCGAAGAGCAGCTGGGAATCACTCAAACTTGAGTAGTCGCTAGGAGCGCTGCTCCGGATGGAAAACTTATTAGGCCTGAAATGGGGCAGAGCGGGTTGTTGAATGAGTCTCGAGCAATTAAAAAGCCAAACAGAATTCCCTACACGACCTGCTGAAACCGCTCAAGCACGGCCCACCCCAACATGTTCATTTCACTCTCCACTCAGAGGGTACCATCCCTATAAATGGGTAATGTTTAACAGCGTGCTTTTGCTACACAGAGCCAACTGCCTTATCTTAAACTGCCGCATCCATATGAACACAGTGCGGTAGCTCTGCATTCACCTGGCAGGGGTGAAGGTGTTTCTCCAGCACATCCTGCAGACAGAAGACCAAAACCAGGACTGGCCAGCTAACTCAGTCCATCCTACCTGCCTCGTCGGTCAGTCCTAGTTCAAGGGACACCTTGGGGTTTGCTCTTAGCACGTGCCAGGTCTCTCCCTTTTCACTACTCTGGATAATAATTTCTGTTGTAACTCAGATGCTGCTCAGCTTATTTGGAAGGCAGTTCCAACAGAGTAAACCTTTCTGACTGATAGTTGACATTGCTTGGGCTTTTATTCTCCAGATGCCAGAAGTCTGACACACTGGAACAACAAATAAGTCGGTAGCATACAGCTGGACAAACTGGTCTGAATTGTTAGAAATATTTCAAACATAATAACACGCTACTCAAAAGTTCTCTTGTTTCCCCTCAGTGTCGCCCAAATAAACCTTTTCCAGCTAGCCTTGACTTTGTGCTATGTTGCTCTGATTCTGCTCCTCTTCAGAGACATGGCTTCTACCGCTTTATGGACTAGGATCACGGCACGGTACCAGCTAACCTCAGACAAGGGCTTCCCCGCAGACCTGCACCACTTCTCATTGTGTTGGAGGCTGGCTTCAATTTTTTGCTAGCAAAGATACAGACGTTTTTCATTTTTCACATGATCACTATTCCATAGCTCCACATCCACAAGGTGATGGTGTGCTTAGGCTAGGTCCAAACATAAGAAAAGCTGGGCCAGGTTTATAGTCTTAGTTCTTGCTGTTTTTTAAGTTACCAAAATGGAGGGATGTGTTGCTGCCTTTGGAACTGAGAATTGCAGACGAAAATTAATGAAAAAGACTCTTATGCAGGGTTTTCCTTCCATATCAAATCATATAAGTAAAGGAGAAGGAACAGGAGACTAATTCATGTGTATAACAAAAGATGATCACCCCAACATTTATTAGCAGTGATGTGTTTGGTTAATCCCTAGTTTTGGAAGGAGTCCAAACATCATACACACAACAGGGAAGGGATTTAGTAGCAGTACTTGAACTGCTCAGTCTCCCTCTTCATTATATAGTGGTGTCAGCGACAATATCATATTAATACTTTTGGCTTTGAGCTCACCAAGTACAGTGAGCCGAAGGCAAAAATAGATGAGGTACAGGTTTCTGGATTCTCAAAAAGCCTGATAAATCTGTCTGAATTCAGAACTTCTCCCTTGATCTGTCTGCAGACCCCAAATCTTCCAAGAAAGAAATCTGAACACAACTTTTACTAGCACAGCTTCTTGTTTCCATCTCAGCTAAGCTATGTTAAAAAAAAAAAAAAATTCTTAATCTACAGCCAGCATGTCAGGCAGAGATGTGCTTACATGGGCTGCCAAGACCCCACACAGGTAGGACGCCTGCTTGCAATGTGAGCATCACATCTCCTGCATCAGTTTTCTAAATCCTCCTGTCTTCTAGCCAAAAAAGCCCCCTCTTAGTTTAAGGAAGGGTTTTTATAATCCCTAAGTGCTTTACTGTCCTGTCAAACCCCCTTTAAAGTGTCTGGTACAAATGGTGAATATCACATCCCAGAACCTGTTCATTTTCTCAGTCTCTTCATATTACCTAATGGCTGAAGTACAAGATTCCTATAACAAAGAGTTTTATGATCGGTATTTTGAGGAGTATTGAGCTGAGAGGACTTTATGAGGCGAGTGACTTTCCAGGCTCACTCTGCGCTGACGCTATGACCAAAGGTGGCTGTTGGCTGCTCTGGAGCCTAATTTTTCTGTCTTAAGTCCATTACCTCAGTGGTTGGTTTAGGAACGATAGCACTTCTGCATATTATGGGGGGAGACGAAACATATCTCTCTTTTAAGTGCACTCATTCCCCTGAGCAACAGATTTCTTTCCCCCTTGCTTAACACTGCCAGCAATTAATTTACTAACAAGACCATCTGGGCAAGACATCAGCCTGGCCACACTTGGCCCAGGCCTATCCCTGATGGCGAGATCAGACAACCACAGCTCTTCTGTGACCATTCCCTTCAGGATGCCTGAGCTGCTGGGATGCATGCTCCATCCTAAATATAAACCCTGCCTTATAAACAGCAAGGAAACATCCTACATATTTAATCCTGATTAGAAGTCCCTCCTAGGTGATGCAATAGTTTACCTCAGGAGAACTTTTAGCTTTCTGCTAACAGGAGCCATTCCCTGAGTTGTTCATGCATTTGTGCCCATAATGTTCCTACGGTATTTGCACTAGCATGTGCGTCCAAAGCAAAACCAGCTTTAGATATGCAAGACAAGTGCCATTGTAAGTTCTTGTCAGCTCCAAAAAATGCTAAATCATCCTCTGCTGACTGATGGAATGGTTTCTTTTTCCCACCTAACTTAATGCAAGGTATTGCAATATTGGCAACTCCAACCCTTTCTGTAATATGAGCGTGATCTAAAAACTCTGCAGCCCTCTGCATATCTGAGGAGTCAGCTAGTTCTTCGCAGTCTCAGTTTCCCTGTTGTCAGTGGGAATTCCCCCTCCACAGGAGAATTTAGATCTTTTGGGAACCTCTTTCATTTTTCTAAGTTCCAAATTCCACTTCCAAATATTTTAGCACAACCACATGCAAATGTTCACCTTTCATTCAAAGGTTCTGCCTTGCCCCCACACAGCTGTCAGATACAACACACCAAGAGAAACACAGCATGCAAAAAATACCCTCTTCTTGTGTTTCCTAGATGTTTCTAGGGCCATTGATGAGCTAAAAATTCCTTACTATAAATTATCATAGGCCTTATCGGTCTTTTTTAAAATTGGTAATTTTTACTCTGTTGTTTGGATCCATCCTTACGCGCCAACACCATGGTTTAAGAGTCAGTTGGAAAAGCAAACTGAGTCTTCTACAATTTGCAGAATAACATTTATCCGCAGTGCTGCTGTGAGTGATTTTATTTGGTTCTGTCGTCCCCACTGAACCTGTGCCAACATCCCTCTTCTTCCCAAGCACTGTGGGTGAAGCTCACTTACGTCTTCCTGACACATTTCTTCAAAGTGCAGTAAAGCCTCTTTCCCAAAGAAGAGATCTTCTCCTGGTAGTAATCTTGAGTAGGATCAGTGCCATAAAGTTCCTCTTCTCCTGATTCCCCTCCAGAAAATCCCCAAGCCCTTTCTGCTTCTCCTCATTTAGTGACCAGGGCTGCATCACAACAAGTCCAATTGAAATTCTGGGAGCTCCTGTTCACCTGCTCTTCCTCCTGGCTTCAGTCTGTATCTGTAGGAACTGTCTCTAGCTCTGCTATGCTGGTCTCATCGTCACTATTTGCTGCCCGCCAACGTGTTCAGCAAATGAGCAAGGATCAGCGTTGGCTTTGGGTGCAGAGGAACTTCAGCATCCAGGGGCCTGGAGGAGTTTACATCAAGGAGTTTTAGCTGCTATTACTTCTTCCAGCCATTTGCCATCTCTTCTCTGGGAATGGCCACAGCATAACATTTTTATTCTGCTTTCTGTCCTCTGGAACAGCATGACCTGCTTGCTGCAAATCATTTGTGCTATATCCTAAAAGGAATTTCTATAAACAGATTTTGGCACTAGCCCTAATGCATTAACCACAACGAAATCCCTTGTGGTTATTCAGCTCAAACACTGCCTCCAGTTTCCAGATTTCAGGCTCAGAGTCCTTCTGGTCTTGTTTTAATTCCTCAGGGTCATTTTTACTTTCTATGAGCTGCTCCATTATTCATTCGGCTGTGATTCAATACTGCCCAGACGTTCCTCACCTTGGAAACCGTGTTAGCCACTTGTCCTGAGCTGGTTGCCGGTCACAGGGGCTCGCAGGGCCTTTTCCTTAGGAGGAGACTGGGAAGGGGTGCTAAGAGATTTCTGTGGAGCAGCCCTGTTTACTTACACAAAACGTATCCCCGACCACATTAAGAATTAGACAGCTGGAGACAGGGTTTTTTGCCCCCCCAGTCTGAAGCCATCTTCCAGCCTGCACTTACAGCCCCAGTTTCTCATTCCTCCAAGGCTCGGGATTTTTATGGCTATTCTCTCGGTCTTCGTCCTGGCAGTGTCCTTCATTTTCTGCTTATTCTGGTACCTTAAGGCGACTTCAAAATATGTGGCCCTGCTATGTGGGATGGAATTTCATGGGATAATGGATTGAATGAGGTTGTTAAATTTGGAAGTTTTTTCTCAACAGCAGAAATAAGCCACAGAGAGTAGTGGCCCAAGTAGGCCTTAACTTACAGCATCTCGTTTGAATGCCGCTTTAATATTTTCATCATATATTGGCCTTACACACTCTCTGGCAGGCTTTCTGGAAGCAGGTATATTAGTAGCTTTTATGCCTTTAGCAAGTTTCCTCATGGAACAAGAAAATTCTTGTAACTTCAATTTAAAATCATAATATATTTGTTCTGTTTTTTATCGTCTTTCATTTCTTGAAGGATGCCTTCTCATTTTCAGTAGTTGTCTTTACCATGCCAGTCTGGTACTGGTCCTTCTCGCATCTGATCTGATAGTTGGTATGCATTTGTTCTGAGCTTCAACATGAGGTCTAAATAATCTCTATGCCCCAGGCAAGCATTTAACCCTTTTGGCCATCCACTTTAATTTCTTTTTAACGAGCTTCCTTATTACCACTTCAATGTCTTTTTTGAGATTAAACAGTAGTGGATTTTTTGGCTTCTGTTGCTGCTGCAGAGATGTTGACTCCAGTTCACTACTGTCACTCTTAGGGTAGCACAACAAGAGTAATACCCTGAACGTGGATCTTGTGCTCAGCTCAGGGCCAAGGCAAGGCACGTCTCTTCCCTGGGGAGTTCCCTGGCCGAGGCAGGTGTTTATGGTGTCTGAAAATGTACTTCGAGCATCACGTCCCAGCAACATTTATCCAGTCGAAAGAAGGCTGATTGAAGCATCACTGCTTTTGTGGCTGCTGTTCTCACATCCTCCGCGATCTTTCTTCGCCTGCCCTTCTGACTGGGCAGGCAGCAGTGCTGCTCTAACACGGCACTCTCCCTAATTAGGTCTGGCATTTCCATCCACAAAAATTGTGTTATTTGTCGATACATTTAAATTGAGACTAAGTTTTCTCCGCCATATAGCTGTCATTCTATCCGCATGATGCCCTCCCACCTTCTTAAATAATTGGCACCCTGAATTACATTGTCCATCCAGATAATCTGCCTTCTCCTGCATTTCTAGGATCTCTGTTATGTCACTATTAATATATAAAAACAGGTAAAACAGGGACTTTTTTTCCCCACCCTATTTCTCAGGCTGCTAGCGATTACAGAGAAGCACATGTGTGTCTGATAGATAGATAACGAATAAAACCCAGAGCAATCTTGGGCTTCTGCAGAACTGTTGCCATGAGGGTATTGTGTCACTGGAGCTCTGCATTTCTTAGGGACCTGGTGGCAGCTGCTCTGAGAAGTAACACCCTGACTCAAACTTGCAAAGAACTCACAGCGTGATTCATACCCCGCCTAGATTATACGCTGATTTTATGTTTCATTTTTAAAGCTCCCTGAAAGACAGTATTCTGGGGATTATACAGCACACCCTGCTGTGGTGAGGAAGGTTTCTGGTAACAGAAGTGAGCCAGGAAAAAGTAATCAACACCTTTCCCCCCATTTCAAATACACACACACATGCACATGCTTCTGAGTAAATTTTTTTTTCCTTTAGAAAAAGTTAATTCACCTCCTGAGAACCTTTTCCCCCTTCTTAACTCCCCCAAGAACCCAGCTGCATTTTTCAGTAACATTTTATGCCCTATTTGACCCTTTTGAACTCACTTGCAAAAATGTGGAATGCGGAGGAGTGGGTGTTAAAATCTTGCCTGTATTTTCTTCCTGCATTAATAAATGAGTTAAAAGGGAAGACTTTGTAGCTGACAGGATACTTTGGAAGAGGAAGGAATTCAAATGATCCCTTTCCAAACAGGCACCTGTACTTCTTCCACTTATTTCCTTTCCTATTGCACAACTCCACAGGATGATTTATATGTATATTAAAAAATTATATATATTTTATATATATTCTCGAAATTTCCCCTGCTCAGTCTCTGACCAGAATGAAAGTCACAGATTTTCAAACTACTTAGAACTAACCTCTTGAAAACAAAACTAAAAAAAAAAAGAAATCTGCAGGTACCAAGAAGACAATAGAATTATGCAACGCGTATTTGTAAAGACAAAACCATGACAGATATAAACATGTTTTCCCCTGAACTGGCTCCCCTTCGACCCCTGCATCTGTGCAAAATTTAATTAATTCATATATATGAGACAAGTATTTTTATAATGGGCAAGGAAACTACTATTATGTTTTCATTATCATCCATCATCGTGGTAACATCAGGCCAAAGAGACAGTATGACTAAAACTGTGAATTTGAACAACAGTTAGTTATGTAAGTGGGTTATTTAACTAACAGAGGCTCAGAGGACCAAACTCATCAAGTAGCTTCTCCGGCGTGAAACAAGGGATAAATCTTGCTCTGTTTTTTAGCCATGTGATGCAAAAGGTGATGCTCTGCTGTAAAAAATGCAGCCTGTCTTACGTGTTTGCTCTCCAGATGTTTACATCCAAATAATATTTGCTGTTTCACTATCTATTGTAGATGTGGGGAGTTCTAGCTGCTCTTTGACTTATGCTGGGAAAAAATTAAGCCATGCGTATAAATGCAGTATATGGAATAATTTTAGAGTTACATAATGTGTAACAATATAGCAAATCACAATTCATTTTATCTACCCTCTGCACAAGGCGAGAGGGAACATTTAACTTATCTAATTAGACGTAGATAGGCCGCAGGACTTCCCCCAAAAAACCCCAAATAAACCAAGAGAACGGCTTTCAGCTGATGCTGGTTTTTAAATTCCTGGCAATGGTGGGTCTATGGTGGTGCCTGGCAGGCTGGGAGGATGCAGGCACAAACAGGATCATGGAGTAGGCTAATTAACCGTCATTAACCAGACTGTAATTAACCATAGAGCAATTCTAGATGTGTTTCACCCCATCACTATCAAACACCCGAAGTGTTTAATTTTATAGACAATTTCCTCACGATCTTTCCTCCCCACCCCGCGGCCCAAGCTCACCCGGTGGCTGTCGGTGTGCTCAACATCTCCTTGATGTTCCAGACGTTAAAATTCATGGTTTTTTTCACAGCTGACACCCTTGCCGGGAGCGCCCGGCCCTCACCATGGCCCCAGCGCTCACGGCCTCTCCCACCCCGTGGCGGCCATGCCGCCACACTCCCCTGCAGGGAGGAGGGAAATGGAGAGAGGCCGATAAGCCCCGTTCAGGGGTGAGCGTCCCCCGGTGCCCCTTCGCTTTGGAGAGAGCGTGGCGGGGGGCATGGCCCGGCAGGCCGAGGGCAGGCCTGGCTGACATGGCCGCCCCAGGGCTGGGCCTGCTGGCTCTCCATGGGCCCGGGGTGCGGCCACCCGCCAGGCCTGCCTGCCCCGTGGGGCCTGGCGGGAGCCTGGGGGTCCCGGCCTTGCAGCCCGGGATGGGGGTCCCTGGGGTCAGCCTGGGGATGGGGGTCCCTGGATCTTACCTCGGGGCTGGGGGTCCCTGGGGTCAGCACAGAGCTGGGGGTCCCTGGATCTCACCATGGAGCTG
>WAAD01013199.1:12177-25226 GCA_013389945.1 Fregata magnificens | reverse complement strand
GCCGAGCCTGGGGAGGGGCGTGCGAGGGGAGCGAGGGACGGGCGCTCGGCAAGGGGCATCTCCTCCGCCGAGGGGTGGGCCGGGAGGAGAGGCTGAGCCGGGGGGCTGCCCGCCCCAGCGGCCCCCACCGAGCCCTCGCTGGGTCTCCACGCCAGCCTCCATCTCCCCAGGCTGCCCCAGCCCCGCGTCTTGGCCCTGCCAGCAGCCTGCTTGCCCCTCCGGTGTGCCCAGAGAAGCACCGCAGAGCCCTTTCCTCAAGCGCTGCGCCTGGACAGCCGGGCCTGGCATCGCTCGAGCGTTGCGTGAGGGTCCTCCCAGCGCTTTGCCTCTGTGCCAGGAGCGCCACGGGTCTGTGGCCCTGTGGCCCTTTAGCCAGGGTACGTCCCCTGCCAGTGTGTCAAGTGAACAAACTTGCTGTTGGGTGGACAGGCTGTCTGGGGGTGTGCCTGCTTTCGCTCCTACTACAACTTGCAGTGCAGAAAACAAGACTGGGAGGATCGATGTTGAGATGTCCTGTCCCCGCTGAGATGTCACAGCCTCTCCGTCCAACATCAGAATATCCCTTAAGGTGTCCTGGCTGTCCCCGGGCTTGCTGCAGCCTGAAGTTCTCGGCAGAAGATGATCCATTTAGCAGACTGTTGAGCGCACGTTGTTAGTTGTGTTTCTCCCTCTCTGCCAGCTCGGGATTAACCTTTACATCCTTGCTGACTTCACCGTGCCTGTTACCGCTTATTCACTTTGGAGGTGGCAAATCTCACCGCTGGCCGATGACGCCGGCCGCGGCTCTGTCGGAGCATTTCCCTGCTTGCCTCCCCTCCTCTGTGGGAGATCCCCCACGTGTCGCAGAGCAACTGCATTATCCTCCTCCAAATCCCTTTTCTGCCGTGACGTCTGCAGAACACTTGACTGAGATTAGTCTGTCATGCGGAGGCTCTTACCCCCGCTGCTGACCTGTGCTTCCCCTTCTGTGGCTGCTTTTGGCTTGTGTCTCTTCCCTGCTCGTGCAGCCGGCAGCGGCACAGGGCGTGGGTCCGGGGCTGGCACTCCCAGGCTCCGGGGTTGCGGTGAAACCGGAGTTCTGGGAGGAATGTCAGGCGCGAGTAGTTCCTTGCTCTGTCTGCTGAGGTGCTAACTTTTCCATCACAGTTTTCTTCTCTGCGCGCTGCCCTCTCCAGTAGTGTCTCCGACACCTTCCGCATTTCTCTCAAAAGGATTTTTCACTGAATCCTCCTTATGATTTTGAGAGGTATCAACGAAGCTAAAGATTTTGTAACTTCTTGGCGCAGCCTCCAGCTGCAGAGCTGGCGAGGTCACAAACTCAGCCTGAGAGGATCAGGGTTCTCCCGGGTGCATCACAAAGTCCTGTCCAGACTGCTCTTTGGTGCCTATTTTTTTTTATTTAAAGCAATAATCAGTGCTTTTGTCCCGGGCAGACAGCTGTGTAGTGCCCTGAGCATGATCCGAGTGTTGTCCCTCAGGCCATTGTACACTTGGCCCCGGTGATGCATGTTTCCTTCATGCTGCCCTGCTTGAATTTCCTGCTTCCTCCTCACTTGGCAGCAAGTGCCCTTGGATCAACACCAGTTTGCTGTGACAGCAAGTTGCAGACCGTTGTTCAAACAAGGGAACAGCCAGGAGTGGTGTTGCCTTGCCACAGCGTTCGGCATCAATGAAGCACAACTGAAATAACCTCCAGCTCTGCTGTCAGGTCTTTGGGAGGATGCTGCCACTCTGGCAGGGATTCAGAATCAATTTTTGAGCAGAATCAGTTAGGAAGCTGGAAAATTGAACGTGACGCTGGGATAGATATGAGGTGCTCAGGCTGCTTAGCATTGAGATGGCTCGATCATGGTGTTCTTGGTGCGTGCGCAGGGAGAGGGTTCGATGAAGGGCTGCTTTACCGAGGGAAAATGAGATCTGGTTACCCGAAGCTGGGGCGTGTCAAACTCAAACTGGAAACGAGCTGCAGATTTCACTGAGTTAACCACTGGAACCCTTCATCTTAGCATGGGTTGGATGGGATTGCCTGAAATCTTTGTTTAGGTTTCAGGATGTTTCTGCGAGAAAGGTTTTAGTTTGACTGCAGAGATAAATCGGTGGCAGGATTGTCTCGATGGTGCTTCTAACTTGGGTTATGCCCAGAATCCAACCCAATGTTTGTGAGTAGCCATGCCTGGGCTTAATGGTTTCAGGTCCCTGCTTAAAAATGCAAGATGATTTCAGTTGCTGTGAGCTAACTATCTTCTCTCTCCTTTTGAGGTGTCAAAGGTTGTTTTTCCAGTAATTTGGACCTTTTTGAAGTGCCCGCTTGCCTAATGCCATGAATATTGCAGTGAACAATGTGGAAGAAAAAGCTGTCCATTCCTGGTCGAGAATTTCCTCTGCAGGACAGAAAGTGCTGGAGGAAGCCCTCCGAGTCTTCAATCCGATGTCTAAAGACCTTTCGGACACAGAGACCCAGCTGGTGGCCTTCATTCAGGGCCTGAAGGAGGAGGGCTACCAGCCCACAATTCTGAGGAGTAAGGATGTGTACGGGTACAGCTCGTGCACAGCAGACACACCTAGCCAAACACAAGAGAGCAGCTCGCACAACTGTGCTGCTGCCGCCGAGTCCGCTAAGAGTCTGGCTCGAAACACCACAGCCGTGGCAAAGGTGTCTGCTTCGCCCACCAGTGTTTCAGTGAACTCTTCGAAAGTCTCCGCTCAGCCTGTCCCTAAAGGGGATTCCACAAATCTCCTCTTGAGCTCCTTGAAGCAGACAAGATCCGGCACGTCCAAGGCCACGGCAGTGGGATTCCCTACAAGCATGTATCCTGATGTGTATCCAGCCATGAGACTGTCGGTGGTTCTGGAAGCTCTGGTGCCGCTGAAAACTACCGCGTCCTGTTTGGAGTCCAAGTACACACGAGGGCGTCTTGGGATCTCGCCCTCGGACCTTAAACTCCTCAAGGCTTCAAGTCCCCCGAGGCAGTTTTCTTCAGGCAAGACCCCTAAAATAACAAAAGGTAAGGCGTACAAGCGTTTGATAAAGAAAGCACCGGATTCTGCCACCCTTGCTTTAAATCTTCTGAAGGGACCGAAGGGTGGAGTGCTGCAGGAGAGCAATGCTTGCAAAGCCTCGGGGGTCCTCAACGGGAGAGTCACAGGCAGCTCGTCCCAGGACTGCACCACAGCACCGCAGTCCAAGACCTTGAAAATCAAAAATAAGGAACCTCTGGTGGGAAAAACAGAGTGGAAGGACAGCAGCACTTACCGGGAGAGCGTCGGGCAGAAGAGGAGAAGAGCTACGGAGGCAAGAGAAGCACCGCAGATGAAGAAAGCAAATACCATTCCTGTCCGAAATAAATCTCGACGGGCTCAGAGCACTTTGAACCTGCTGAAATTCCAGGCCATCAAGGTGGGCAACTCTTCTTCTGATGATGAAGTGAGGAGGAGAGCACAGAAGATCCTTAGGGTCAACCTGTCCCCTGTGATCCGAATTCAGCCCTTGTCCCACTCTCACAGTGTTCCCTGAGTTTCTTCACTTTGTCACTTTTTTTTTGTAAGTAAGTAAATACGGGCCCGGCACCAGAGTGTGGAGAAGTTTAAGAGCGACTCTGGATCTCTGGTGCCTGGTGACGATATGTCGACTAACCTGCAGACGGAGCAGCCTGCTCTCGTGCTGTTTCTGCCTGGCTACCGCTGCTATGCAGAACTGACTGCAAAAATACAAAACCCTGTTTGGGAACGCGGGCCGGTGACTCTTGCCCGCAGCAAGCCGAGGTTGGAGGGCTCGCTTCCCGCGGGCACTCTTCTGAACATGGCAGGCTGCGCTGTCATGCAGGGGGAGAACACGGGACTTTCTCATGACATTGATGCACTGTGATACTGCTCTTTTTCAAGCTGTACATTTACTGGTTTTATTTTGATCAAATTTTATAACTTTATTATCTATATCTCTATATATCCATATATGTGCTTATCGCCTAGGAACTGTGGGAAGGTGCACTTCCTCCATCCCTCTGGGATTGGGTCCGATAGCTTTTGTTCCCTCTCCCCTTCAGCCAGTCTTTTGTTGAAAGGTGCCAGGATTTCTTTGTGATTCAGTGTTGTGACAGTCTGTTCTGGGCTCTCTTGAGCAGCTCAGAGGCAGGCAGAGTTATAGCCACCTGTTTGTCTCCAGAAATGCCAAGCAATTTGGAGAATTACCAGCTGATAGTTGACTATAGTTTTAATCATATTTTTGGTATTACCTCTGCACAAGAGTGGGGGAGTGTTACGGGGCTGTTGCCTGCAAGTCTGCCTGACGTCTCTAGGCGCCTCCTCTGTTGGTAGCAGAAGCTCTGAACTCATGGCAGGCGTTTGCCTCCAAAGAGCAATTCCTCTTCAGCACCCAGTGTTGGTCCGCTCTCCTGTACCCCAGGTGCAAACGTAGAACATGAACTGTGACTGTTAGAGCTGAAGGGCTGGAGTTGTTAATAAGAATGGCATAAAGTGCCCTGCCCACCACATGACCACTTTGCTGTTGCTGGATGTTTCAGGAGCAAGTTCTAGGTGCTGGTAGAGAAGACACAGGCTGCATTTGAATGTATTAGATACATCTTGCTTGTCCCAGAGCTCAGTGGGGTATTTGAGCCTGAATTAAAGCAGAAAAGCGCGAGGATTGAGAGAATATATGCCAGCACTTAAACATAGAGAGTTTCTTTCTGTCAATTTGTGGGGGTGAAGCAGTAAGAGGGGAGATCGGCACCATGTGGCCACGGGTGACAGCTTTGCTGTGCTGTCTGGGATGTTGCGAGAAGGTGTGTGGCAGGTGTGAAAGCTCCCGGAGCGCAGGCTCTGCCCGTCCCCAGGAGGCACTGCGGAACCGCTGTAGACAGCTGTGTCAGCCTTCCTGTGCTGGGAGCACGCTGTCGGATGGGAATGCAGCCTGTGTGCTGGCGGAGGTCGGGTCTGCTCTCCGCAGCAGGGGATCTGAAGCTCCAGGAGAAACACTGCGTTGGAGCGGTTGGTGCTGCAGCTGTCACCTGGGAGGGACAGTCTCCGATGATCTCTGTTGGGATACTGGAAAAGCAGAACCTGGCGGCTTGGGGAGAGGGAGCAGTGTCCAGCCAGGCACGGGCCCAGCTCTATGCCGCCGTATGTTCAGATCTCTGCAGCAGTGGACTGGTAATCCACTCATTCTCTCACCAGCTCAAAATACCAGTTGTCTGACCTAGTAATCTCTGTGGACATTGGCTGAAGGGATGAGCTCCCCTGGGAAGCCCCAGCCCTAGCTCCTTACGTTTCAGCCCCTCCCTAGCACCTGGCTGGATTTCAGCGCTTTGTAAAAGCGGTCAGCGTCTGATCCCCAGCTCAGAGAGGAAAACCATGGCACGGAGAGGAGAGAGGAGGTTCAAGAGGGAGTGAGAGGGCGGGGAAGCTGGGTGTCCCAAGGCACAGCTGGGGTTCTCCCCTCTCACCCAGGTAAGGCAGGGTGGAGGTTCTTCCTTGGGGGATGATTGCAGGCTCTGAATCGCACACTCGGGTTCTGTGTGGTTTTACTGTGCATATCTGAGCTGCTGTCAGAGATGGTAACTTGCAGTGTTTGAGACTGACCTGTGAATGCCGCTGGTTGGCTGCAGAGGAGGAGGAAATATTTTCTTCTGCCTGTGTGTTTTAAAATGCCCTGGCAGAGGGTTCCCTGTCCTGCCATGATGCTGGATGAACAGGGACCCTCCATCACCAAACCGGCCAAAAATTGCTTTGTCCCTTTTGTTCCCATCCTTCAGACCTTTCTCATTCCCACGCTCTCAAATGCCAGGTCTTGAAGTCTTGCACTGGAGTTTCTCTTTTTGGCTGTTTCCCGAGGAGGGCTCTGAACTCCTGCCTGCGGTATTGCTGTCTGACAGGCTGCTCTGCAGCTTCCCCTGCTCCCAGCCCCATATAAGGGCACCAAGAGCTGTCTCTGGAGCCTCTTCATGCGGCGCAGACATCCCAGCTGAGTGCCCGGCCTCCGGTGGGAAAAACAACTGTGCATCAACAAGGCTGAATTCGGGTCGAGGTTGCTTTTCCTCCAGCCTGAGCAGGAAGCTGAGCACCTGAGGCCAGCTTATCGGGCCACGTCCCTCCTCTTTGCTGTGTTTCTTCCCCCAGCTGCACTGCTGCCTGCCTCCCCACTCTTCTCCATCACCTCTTGTCTTTCACAGCTTGGGTCTTTGCCAGTCAAGGACTTGGCTTGTGCTGTGCTTAACATATCCAGCAAAACATACTGCCTTAGTGCTGCCATGCCTTTCCAGGCCCTGAGCTGAGTTCTGCGAATGCTTGGTGGCGACAGCTCGCCCGGTGTCCTTCCCAGGCCACCAGCAAGAGGTCTTCTGCTCCGCAGGGAGAGACAAGCGTTAGCAACCCTTCTGTGTCACTGAGGCTCCTACCAGGGAAGCGCGCACCCCATAACTCTGTGCTCAAGGACTTGCCCGTCATCAGTCCAGTCTCTGTCAGCTCTTCTGCATGTCTCTAACAGACTGCAGGGCCCCTGAGCTAGCAGGCAGTGCTGGAGCTCAGTTCTCTGCACTCCTGATGCCTTCTCTTCCCCCTCGCAGGTGATTTGGGAACTTGGCCAGAAGGATTGCAGCTTGTTATTCACAGAGGGGCTTTACAGCCCCTGGTGCCAATGTCGGCAACTGCTGCCGGTCGGCTATTCCCAGGGAATCCGGTGCTGGCAGACAGCGTGTCTGCAGCCTGTTGGTGGTTGGCTCTGCCGTCCTTCATCTCATGGCTGAGTGCGGGTGCTCCTGGCATCCTGGGCGTTCGACACTGATGTGCAGGAGGCTGCAGAAGGGACTGTGCTGTGGATGCTGCTGGCTGGTGTTTAGGGAAGGTGAAGGGTTTGATCAAACCAGACCTGCCTGAGACCTGATCTAACCAGAGATCTCCCTCCAGAGGTCCCTTCTACCCTATGTTATTCTGTGAGAGCAGAGTAACACTTGGCTTCCAGGGACCTGCACAGCAGTAACTGGCAGGGCACACAGAAATGCTTTGCCTGGAGGAGGGCGCTGTGGTCTCTGCTGAGCGTGCTGTATGCAGGTTGTTTAGACCTGTTTCTGTATTAGTCACTTTGAATTCATCCAAGTGCCTAACCTGGCCTGTGCTGTTCCTGGGCACCATGACAGCCGAGAGCTTTGGAGACTCTCTTAGGAATGCTTTTACCGCATGGATTTGTGCCACTGTCACTTCAAGAAATGATTGAGCCAGCGGTCAAAGGGCTGTTCTTCTGACTGAGTTTGTGGAAATCATTTCTCCTTTTATTCGGCTGCCAAGAAGCAAGAGTTTATGCTTCGCCTCCACCAGACAAGGTCCTTGAGCTTCCTGCATGCTTCAGATGTCCGTCAGCAAGGTCCGTGGGGAGAGCAGCTTGTCCGGCAGGCAACTGAAGGGGAAGCTGACATCAGATACCAGTTAAAATCACATTGTTAATAGGTAGAAATGTTTTGAAGCTCATGTCCACTGTGATCAGATTTCGCCTTCTGCCACTGCTTTCAGCTGATGTTTCTCCTTGGCCTCTCTTCTGCAAGCCATGTAGAATGGTGCTGCTTCTTCCAAACCGTTTGCATCCCCCCCCAGAGCCAGCTGTCATAGAGATCCTTGTACAGAATTTCTTAAGCACTTTTCGGCAAAATAAGAAGGGATTATTTTGTTACTCCTATTTTGTAGCCCACTAGTGGTATTTCAGTGCAAGGAGGAGGTGTGCTCTGTGGAGCGTTGTGAGCGCTCGTGTAACTGGATACTTCTCAGACCAGGGCATCACCCACCCAGCCTGCAGCACTCACGCTCACAGGGCCAGGCGGGCGGTGGGCTGAGACCCCTCGTTGCCTGGTGTTTCCTTGCACAGAGTTCAGCCACTCGCCAGCTAAGACCATCGCAGGGAGGTCAGGAGCAGAACAGCACGGGTGGGTGATGCTGCGCAGCTGGCTCCACGGCCCTGCTCTGCAGCTGCCCCTCTTCTGCCGCGTGTCCCCGGGCCCCCCTCGCACACCAGCAGTACTTCTCCACCGGTGGAGCTGGTGGAAGTCCCCCGGCTCTGGCTGTGGCAGGAGGGGCTTGGGGGCTTTATGTTTTGGGCTTGAGCACAGAATTTGAGCCCTTTCAGTTGTGACTTGTGCTGTGTTCATGGCCAGACCTTGCCAGCATGCTGGGGGGTGCAGCCGCTCCAGCTGCTCTCCCCCTTGGGTCCAAGTTCCCTGCCTTGTCTGGGAGCTGGGCCTTTGGCCACAGCACAAGGGATGTGTGGGGACGGAGAGCAGGTTTGTCTCTCAGCTGCAGCTGGACAGTTGGACACGAGCTGGGCAGCTTCCCAGGCAGGAGGGCAGGTTTAGGTGGGAGGATCCTTGTTTCGGCTGTGGTTGGCAGGGTCGGTGCTGAGCTGTGTGGAGCACGTGCTGCTCAAGCAGGTTGGTTGGTTTGTGTGGAAGTGACAGTTTCTGTTTCAGCCTTCAAAATGGCACTGACCCGTTTGCTCCTGTGGTCAGACGGGGATGGCTTTCCGGCAGCTGAGGTGGCCTGAGGAGAGGACAGCTGTTCTGGGGCACCTCACACCTTCTCGACAGTGCTGCAGCCCTTGGCTTTCCGAGCTGGGTGGGCTGGGACCGTCCGTGGAGAGGGTCAGCAGGGCAGGTTGCTCCCAGGCCCTTGCAGGGCTCTGCTAGAAAGCACCATGCTCGGGTTTCCCTCTCCTTGCAGTCTGCTCCTGCCTGGAGCTGTGTGCCATTAGGAAGGTGCCAGGTGCCTTGCTGGCTGGTGGAGCAGAGACCTTGTCCCAGAAGGCAGTAGAGCCAGCCTCAAGTGTTGAGTGAACTCTGTCTATAGGTGTGACTGTGCTGGCACTCGCAGCTTGGCCAGCTGCTGCCTCCAAAGCCGTGGTGCTGAGGCCAGACCCCTCAGTTTGCTTAGGAAGACTGAGGAGGTCCAGTGAAAAAGCGAGAAGCTGGGATTAGGGGAAACCAAAGACACCAGCCGTGCCTGGCTGGCCAGCTTCTGCTGCAAGAGGAGATCTGCAAGCAGAGGAGCCAGGTCTGTGGCGTACCGGTAGCTCTTCGTCCACTGTCCCTGCCCGGCTGACAGAGCCCATCCTGTCCTGTCTGGCGGCACTACGCAGGCACTGGTGCTGCAGGCTCTGGGGCATGGGCTAGGGGGTGCCCTTTTGGAGCAGGTGCCCCTCCTAACCCTTGTTTTCCATCCTTCATTGGTTGCACAAACTGGCCCTGCATGGGTGTCCGTGGGGAAGGTAAGCCGCTCCCCAGCTTGCAGAGCCACCCCTGTTGCGTGCTGACTTGTACCCTCTGGATGCCCTCGCGGGGCGGGGCGGGGGGTAGCACTTCCTCCGGTGAGCATCCGAAATACCTTCCCCTGCGGGGACGATTAGGCCTTGCCCCAGGAGTCCCTTAAAGGCCTTATTATCGTCTGGGACTCTCTCCTTGTCTTAATTAGCCTTTTCCGTTCCTGTTGCTACAGGCAGCCCCTGTGAGAGTCTGGTGATTCCCACAGGCAGTCAGACACGCGGTGCTGCTGTAAAAGAGAAGGTGCTGAAAAGCTACCCCCAGAAATACCTCCCCTCTGGCCCCTGCTCCGCCACGCTGCCCAGGCCTGGGATGGGACAAAACGAGTGTCGGCACTTGCGGTGGGGAAGGCGCGGTGTGTGACGCCGTTCCCTCTTCCTGGTTCCCGGTGCAGCATTCCTGAGGAGTAGCATTTCCCGAGCAGAGGCACAGCAGCCGCTCTGAGGGATGCGGGGGCTCTGGGTGGGCACTGCCCGGCCCCTCGCGCTCATCTCTGCCAGCCATTGTCTCTAAGAGAGCCGTCTCCATGCCACAGCATGACCGACCTGCTCCGGCTGGGACCGGTGCCGCCGGCTCAGCCGTGGGCATCCCCCAGTATTCGGGGATCCTGAGCGACAGCTGGGGAGCAGCGACTGCAGCCCGCGGGAGGGCGAGTAACAAACTTTTGTACGGTGAATTTACAACAACTGACCATCTTGTTCTTGAGTGAACTTTTTACTGATTCATTTGTTTGTGTAGAATGTTTCTGAAGCTATATTAATATTTAATGTTTAATATGAGGCTGGGCTGCTCCACACTCGGTGTTGTACATTTTGGAATGGCATTGTTCAGTGAAAAGACAGCGTTAGTATTATTCCGCTCTTCAGAGGGAACGGGACAAAAACCAGACTGTCTTTTTTCTTAAATGAAGTGAACTTTTTGTTATGAAGTCCTAGCAGGTGTCCAGCCCTTCAGTAAAATGGTGCTCAGAACCGCCCAGCGTGTCCAGCTTTTCTTTCGGCCCCGCCAGACTGCTCCTCCCAGCCCAGTGTGAGCTCTGTGGAACGGCATCTCCTGTGTACCCAGCTGCTGTGTGGGGCACGCTCAGCTGGAGACCACCACCACCATCACTTCTTCCTCCCAGTCCCTCCCAATGAGGTTTGGGGTTACCCAAGCCCCATTAAGGAATGCCTGGCTTGGGATGGGAAACGCTCCAGATGAGTGCCACTGGTGCTGAACTGGTGTAAACTGGCATAAATCCGCATTCCAGGTTAATTCCTAGAAACGCGCCGGGTCGGTGCTGCGCTGGCAGGTGCTCTGCCAGCTCCTGCCTGCCTGCCCACCCTTCGACTTCTGTCTGGATCTGCCCGTTCTGCAGCCGGGACTGTGAGGCCAGCTAATTCAACAGAAATGCCGTTGTTCACCCGCCTGCGATCCGGATCTGGTTTGTACCGCGGGGCCGTTGGTGCACTGACCCGGCACTAACGGTGGTGGGACCGTGGCCCTGGGCAGACACTGGCTTCCGTGCTGGAGCTCATTCCTCAGGAAGGGAAGTGGTTAAGTGGTTCTCCCACTCGCTGAGGATGTTCAGGGAAGTGTTGGCCGCCTGCTGAGCACACTGAAGTCGGTCCAAGCCGGGCTGGCCAGACGTGAGAGGCTGCCCCAGGAGCTTGGAGGCTCTGCCGAGGCTTTGGGGGGCCCCTCCTCTGCGTGCCTGAAAGCAGCGAGCGCTACCGGTTCCCACTGCTGCCCCTCCGAGCTGTTTGGTCTGCTGACGATGAGGAGAAAGGACTCTAATCACTGCTGAAAGGTGCTGGTGGAGCTGGGGCCATGAGAGCCTGAGGGAGCAGGGGATGCTCAGCAGCTTTGAAACGCTGGTGACGGAGGGCTGCGGCTGGCAGAGCTGCCCCCAGTCGTGTCATCTCCCCGGGCAGACACAGACCACCCCAACGCGTTCTGCTGTGGGGCGGCTGAGGGGATTGCAGCTCGGGGTGGGAAGTCAGAGCAGCCTTCAGGGGAGCCAGGAGGTGCCTGGACGTGAGCTGGAACACCTCGGTTGTCCCTCAGATCCTGCTGAGGATCCCTCCCTCCTGCTTTTACCTTGCTTTTCAAGGCTGGAGATTGTTACAGTTACCTTTATCAGGCCACTTTGGATCTCCTCACAGCAGATAAGGTTTGCTTGGCAAGAGCCCTGCGACACACTGGCCAGTGCTAATGGCTCTTTATCAGCTCATCTCCTGCCAGCTCTCCTAGCCGAGGAGGTGGTGGTGCCCAGCCACCACCCTGCACTGCCAGAGCCTCGCTGAGCACAGCCCTGCCCTAACTACGGGTTTCCCAGAACCTGCTGAGAGCATAGCCACGGGGAGCTGGCGGGGCTCTGCCCACAGCATCCCTCGCCCCACCGAGACACGTGGGACCAGCCTGCGCTGTGTCGGGGTGTCCCTGGGGGATGGGTTTTGGCACACCCATGGCCAGCAGCCCGGGGAGCTGCTGCTTTGTCTGCCCGTGACCTTGCTTGCCGGTGGGCAGCCAGAGCGCAGCCTTGGCGTGGAGAGCACGTGGCTCTTCTTCCTTCCTTCAGCCGCAGCTAATAAAAGGCACCATCCCTGCATGACAGCAAGGTCTCTGTTGGGCCCGGCCCCGGCGCATGACTGTGCTCCCCGTGGGGCTCCGGGGCTGCCGACTCAGTGCCCGGCCCAGCCGGTCCGGAGGATCCCAGGCAGCACCGACTGGCAGGGGGTGAGTGGGGCCCTGGCTCAGGGCATGGTGGTGCCCACGGTGCCAGCACGGGAGGGGAGCAGGATCCATCCGGCACGGGTGCCGGGGGCGCGTGGCTGGCTGCTGTGCTGCCCCGGGGCTCTCGGTATCGCTGCTGGAGACGTGCCCTGAATAGGCACAGACGAGCCCATGCGGTGCAGGGCGAGTCCTGGCCGGGCTGCTTGTCTTGGCAGCCCCATGTGCCGCACGACCGGGCACGGCAGCCCTGCAGGGATGCTGTGTGCCAGCTCCCAGCCAGCCTCGGCACGGGGCACCGCCATGCCACGCGTGGGCCACCGCCAGCTTGTACCTGGCCTCTGTCTCACCTTGGCTAAAGCTTGGTGCAGGCAGGTCCCTCCCCTCGCCTGGCACGGCTGCTGGAGGAGGAGACAGGCGCCGGCCGCCCTCCTCCGGGAACAGCAGCAGAGCCCAGCCTGAGCCCAGCAGGGCCAAGCTAGCCGACTCTGCAGCCCACCTGGGCCACCGCCACCTGCCCAGCACGCCGGGCCCCACGGGTACAGGTAGGAGCCGGAATGCCGGCAGGGAGCCCTGGGCATGGCACAGCCCTTGGCAGACGGCACAGCCCTTGGCACACGGCACAGCCCCGGGGCACAGGCTGGGCACCGGCAGCCGGCACAAGGCGGCACACAAGGAAGGGGCGGTGGGGTCCCTCGGGAGAGACGGGCTGGGTCCCCCTGTGCCCACGGTGCACTTCCCCGGGCTGGTGTGTGCCGGACTTTGCCCGGGGAGCCATGGGGGTGGGGAGGGCCGGGTCCCTCGGCAGGAATGTGCCCAGCCGGCGGCATCATGGCTGTGCCCAGGCGAGCTCCTGGCGGGGCAGACGCCCGGCGTGGCTCCACCCTGTAGCTGAGCCATGCCAGTGTCTCTGCCACGGGGCATCCCCAGCTGGGGCAAAAAGCAGTGCCACGGCCCTCTGAGCAGCTGTGCCAGCATCGGGTGCCCATCCTGCCGTGCTGCCCCGCGCGCCTTGCTCCAAGCAGCGGCAGGCGCGTTCCTGCC
>WAAD01013197.1:3801-20129 GCA_013389945.1 Fregata magnificens | reverse complement strand
TACCAGCCTTGTCAATATTTCTGGCAGTTAAAGTAATTGCAATACTTTGTGGATCTCGATTTCTAATCCGCTTTTTATTGCAGTAAAGATCACATCTGATTATGTCTTTGTATATGCTACACACTGGTATTTTAAACACACTTTTTCTTCATAACCGGCCTTTTTCTAAGTAACTATTGAATTAGAGTTGTATCTTATCCAAAATGGAGCCCTCTATTATGCCAGGTGCTGTACCTATACCTAGAAGAGAGACAATCTCCTCCTCAAAGAATTTATGGTCAAAATAAATAAAGTAGATTCACTGTTACTGAATAAATAAGAATGTATGTATACTGACACTAAGAAATGCACAAAGAGCAAACTGGGAGCTGGAGGGACCCAGAGGAACCTGGAAAATGAAATCCTAGGCTTTAAGCACAAACCCAGCCTTTTTTTCTTTTTAATGTCTTTTGCATGAAATAACATAAATCTCCAATTCCTCTAAATAGATCTCTGGACACCTCCGATACCAGTAATAACTTTGGGTAAAGTACAGTGCTAGTTCTAAATGTACATACTTTTTCTCAAATATTAGTGATCCCAGATAGTGCAGAATAACAGTGCCATGCCCTGTGTTTTATTATGATTAAATACTTCATGTTTGCTTTTGATTTTGCGTATATATGCACAGAAAGCAGCTTAACACCATACATTTAAGAATGGATTGTGCACAGATTCTGGAACCTAGCCAACAAATTGCTGATTGATCTGTGCTGAAAATGCTTTTTACATAAACAAAAACGAGAAACGAAATGTTAAATCCTGACACTTAGATTTCTTTTCTTTCTTTTATGCCTTGAGACAATCACGCAAAAGGCCTGCCTGCAGGGGAAGGGAAGAGGGGGGAAATATTGCTTTATTTTATCCAGAGACTTTAACCACTGACATCTTTCTTTTTCCCTTTTATTTTTCCATGATCAGATATTCATGAGAAAGAAACAATGACCAAGGTTTCAATATTTCTGTGAAGAGTGAAAGCATTCTATTATCCCTCAGCTCTACAGCACAGTGAATAAACAGACCTTAATCTCAGTGCAAATTCAGTAATGTTGTTATGCCCTCTTTTGGGGGGAGGGAGTTATTTTCCACATAGCCTTCAAACAGCAAGTAACAAGAATCAGTATTGAAATTTTGCAATTTGCTAATGTGAACTCTCATTGGAGAAGAGGAGCTAAGCCTCAATTTCTCCTCCACCCACACTTTCTTTCCCTTAGATACACTCAGTGTGCAATTTCCAAGTGATTGTCGTGAAAGACTGTCATTTTATTCCCAGCGGAGGAATGTCTTCTGCATCTTACAGTCATCATTAGTTAGCACTGCTTGCATGGCAATGATACTAAAGACAGATGTACGGTAGGTAGCATCATTTGTGTTACACTAGCACATACGAACTTTGACTAAGATTGAGCAAATACTCCAGACTTGAAATAGCACTGGTAGTAGGTGTTGTGCGCATCTGTAGTTCAACAAAAAAGGTTTACAAAACAAACAGCAGGAGAAAGAAGTATTATTATCTCTGTTTTATAGATGTGGAATTGATGCACATAACTCATCCCTTTTGCAGCCCTTCAGAGCTCATGTAATTGTTCCCTGCAGCTAGATTTCTCCAATGGCTTGGTACACTTAGAGTAAAATCCATCCATGTTCATATTGCTTTCACAAAGTATTGCAGTCCTGAGAGAGATGTGAGTGATGTAAAGTAGCAGTATACTGGCTGGCTGCACAGGGGTAAAATTCACCTTTGAAGGGCATACTCCCCAAGTACAGACCCAATAGAATTCGTGGGTGGAATTTTCTGAATGACTTCCTAGACATTCGCATTCTTGGCAGTGCTTCTAAAATTTAAAAAAGAAGATAAACTAAATTCTCCAGCTCTTGGAAATGCAGCTAATCTATGTGGTGCGTCAAGAATGTCTCACTAATGCATCATGATTTCCCTAAATATAATACGAAAGGTGCATACGTAGTGAGAATTCATAGCGCAATTTGCATCTATTAAGCCATATTAGCAGGTTTTTGGAAATAGACGTTTCAGTCACCCAAATGCAACTCTCCTTTTTAATTAAAAAAAGTGATTAATAACTTTGGACAGAAGACTGGAACACTATTTCATTGCAAACACTACAAAACAGTTCCACTAAGGGTTGTAGCTTAACGACCAAGTAACTGGATTCTAGTAATGGGAGGTCCCTTGGATGAGGTATACAAGGGCATATATTCCAAGGCAGCGCAGCCCTTAGAGAGGCGACAGAGAGTGGAGAGGATTACAGGCTTATATTAACGCATGCATGTATACGTACATCTCCAGGTATACAGAGCGGGAAAGAGGGATGATTGCCTTTATACTGTAGTAAGAGAGACAAACTGAATCCCAAAGCTCTTGAACACATATCTCTGCTCAGGTAAAGAATCACTGGATTCAGTGGACATACCATAGATCACAGAAGGACCTCCAATTGTTTTCCTCTTTCAGCATCTTGATCATCTAACTAAATAAGGAGGATAATGCTATTGACCTACCATCTATCCTGACCTCAGTAAAGTCTATAGAAAGGCACCCACAACCTTAAATAAGCATTTCGTTAATGCCAAGCTCTGCAAAGTTGCATTTGTTCAACCCCCGAAGAAACTGCTTTGAGATTCTTGCGCTAATGTTGCTAAAGGGAAAATGTCCTGTGCACGTGTGTTCAAGAACCTCTTTCTCACCCCACCCCACGTCCTCCTCCCCACAGATATCCACAGATCTATATTTAAATTTAATTTAAAATAGGTCCAGAAGAAAAAAGTACCAGTGAGGTTGTCCTAGCAGGAAGCCCAATTAGCCAAAAATAAAATCTCAAATGCTGAAGTGGTGCAAGCAACAGCCCTCCTACAAATATTGTAATCAACCTGCAGCATTAGTAGGATTTTATGCAAGCTTTTCCCTTCCAATATGTTATTGTCCTTATTGTACAAGCCTTAGAGAAAAAATTCTGAAGTATAATGAGGGATTAATTTTTTTTTTTTCTTCTCCTTTGATTGCTATTGCTTGGTGTTACCTGGGCAGGAAACATCTGCTTTTTTCCCATTAAAGAGCAAAGATTACCAGGTTTTAGTTAAACCTGGCATTCTATAGTTATTTACTGGGACTTGAGGAGAAGAAAAAAAAAAAAAAAAAGAAGAAGTTGGAACCTAATTAGATAGCAGATGCTGAGAGTGGTATTTATTCACCAAAACCACACAGGTCATTCATTAAAATCTCAGTTTTAATTAGCAAACACCTGTTTTGTGTTTGATTTTACACTGATATGTACTGTCTGCAATTTGCTTTCTTCAGTACAAGCAATTAGATAGCCCTGACAGTAACAGTTAATCTAATTAGAACAGGAGTGCCTTGGGAATCCGGCCCCGACTTCAAGAAATTACACTCACGATCACAGCTCCATCCCATCATGGCTGTGGTGGTTGTTAGGGCTGGGGGGATGGTATTTTTTTCCCCCCTTCTGAATGACACAAAGACATTGCTGTTATTTCTAGCATTTTCTGTTTTAAAGAAAAATTTTTTGTAGAAAGGAAAGAATCTGAGCTACAGAAGGACACGTGATGCTATTGCTGCTTTCAAACACGACCTCTACTCCAGAATTCACATGAAGAGTGATGCATTGCAACAGGCTCATTCAATACAGCCCATTCACTCTCTTCTTGTTGCCCTGAATCATTCTTCATTGGCTTCCCACAACCCTTTCAAGTCCTTAAAGGAGAACTGAAAAGCAACTCTTCTCCTTTCTCTATGGTCCTTGCTAGCTAAGAGGGAAGTCTGAAAGGTTTGAAGGAATTATTTCAAAAGGTCTCCTCTGCACAAGAGTGAAAAGTAACTGCTGTCACCCTGCACTGCCTTCTGGGGAATGATCCCAAATTAGTCTTAGGCCAGAAATCAGATCCTTCCAATTAACATTCACTTTGCAATTGGCATCGCAGTATTTTCTGTTTACTGACATATATAACCATAAAAGAATTTGAGGTTGTAGTTGTTGGAGACAGTTATATCCTCTGACTGATGTATTTAATTGAATGCCATGCCTTTGGGTGTTTCTAGGAATCCGAAGTTTTTCACTTTAACTTGCTTGCAGCCTAACCATAAAGAAGGTAACCAAGACACAGTACAGGTCACATTTTAAGATGAGGGAAGAACATAGAACACCTGCTGGAACCCAACCAGCATCTTGTTTGTAGGCTTTACAAAATCGAGTACTTGAAAACTGCATTTAACAAAACACTGAGCAATGAAAATGCATTTGGATTACAATGCTGAGATGAACTATATTTTTTGGATGCAAATTAGACATTATAATGCATTCTTGTTTGAAATAGATGTATTTGAAGCTTGTGTTCTACATCACAATCACACGTTGCACATTTTCCTCAAAGCGCTTGATTTAAAAAAAAAATTTGGCACCCATATAATCACTGTGCTACAATTTTTTCAAAGCCCCTTAATCAATACTTGCCTCATCCTTTAAATAAGGATGAAATAATTCTCTAATTCAAAGAATGATGTGGCAATAAACCAATTACAATGATGAAAGTATTGTAATAAGGGTCATTGAGAAAGGCAAGTGATACAAGTGATACCTGTGATTATAAAATGATTATAATTTAGGATATGTTTTCTTCTGAAAACATTCCATGCCCTACATTTGTGCCACTGCTTTCTTTTTTTTCTTTTTTCTTTTTTGTTAAGCACAGTAAGCTGGTCTCCCCATCTATCATAGAAATCCACTGCAAAAGGAAAAAAACAACTCTCCCTGGGGCAGGTGAAGAGATTTTGAAATAAAGGAATAAGCTAATTAAATTTAACTGTGTCATCCCGGGTAGGCTGAATACTATAATTAATTAATCCAGCCCTCTGCTTGTCCTGGAGGGGAATAGTGTTCCTAAACGCACAGGGTGAAATCTGTTTAAGGAAATACGGGGCAGATTCAGTCCTCTCTGATGCAGGGAGATGTAAGTCTCTCAGCAGGAGACTGTGTAGGAACATTGAGAACTCATTAATATCCAAAAGCAAGCATGTTGCAGAAAAGCTAGGGAGAGATAAGAGCTGGGGGGGGAGGGGGGGGGGGGACGGGACGCTACTCTACAAAACATACAAATATGTCAGCACAGACAGTGCAACTTGTGAGTTTGGAAAGCATACTTCCCCACAGCGTGAAAGCACAAACCTGGGAAAGAATGAAAAATTTACATTTCAGAGCAATTTCCTGCTTTATCCCAGTCAAGCATATCTGGCCTTTTAAATTGGTGTAAAGTTGTATCATGGAAAATAGCATGTAATCTAATGATGGATGAACTATGTAAATCACGTCACTGGAAAAAACTTCTTCAGGGGCTTGTGTGGATTTCTTTCTGCCTAATTTTTAATATCATTACAACAGAGCAGAGACCATGCCAGCCTTCCTTTTGCTTGTCGGTTCCATTCTGTGACCCAGGCACATCTTAGGATAACCCTCCACGTTTGGGGCTTTGGTACTCTGGACATAATTTAGACCACGCCTGAAGCTACTCTGCTATTATACCATCATCTCTCCATTACCCTCACAGCCTCAGGAAGCAATGCTGCACAAGGGTGCTTTAAAGCCAGCCTGCCCAATTCCTTACGTTTCATTTAGCCCATAACTAGCATAGCTGGGAATCCAGGCCAAAGCCCTTATTTGAAGCCCCGGATTCTATTGTCTAAGGCAATGTTGCTTTCCCTCCGCTGATCAGTTTTATTCCTACATGCTTTTGGATTATCTTCAAAATACATACGAAACCTAAACAATGTGATTCTGATGATACGAAGGTGCCTGTGATTATCCCACAGCCCTTCTGCTCACGGGAGAGCTGCAACTTGCTGCTATAGCAGGGCTAATGCATATTGATACCTCATCCCTTTCTCTGGGATGGCTGGAAATCTTCCCTGAACGTGGAGGTGTAATGAGATGCGTGCGGTACACCGTACCAGACCAGAGATGTCCAACTGAGTGGTGTCACAGAGCACGAAGCATCCTGAGGCAATGTGACACATGCGACCCCACATCATGGTCTCAAGGACACTGGTTCCCATTTGGGGAAGGTTTGCTCAGGAATGGGTGCCTGGGTGTATCTTAAATGGGAAGCCAGGTTTCAAGATTCTGTTCACAATAAATTACTTGGCTTATAGAACCAGCCTTCTAATTTTAATATGCCCTCAATCTGATATTTTAACTTACCATATCAATACAAACAAATTTTACAATTGTGACTTCTAGCTGCATTTTAGACTCAATTCTTGCCGTTACGTAAACCTTACGTTGTAACAACGCACACTGAAGTAATGATGTCTAACTGTGTGTGCCCTGACACCCTCACAGAAATTATGGCATGAATCCACAGAAGCCAACATAGCTACAATGCTTTACACCAGCCGAGGAGCTGGTATTTTAGATGGAAATCACACAAGGAATGAAGTTCATATGAGCTTAAGGAACAGCCTTGCACCTGCAGCAACATCAGCCTTGTAGCTTAAAATCTTTTGCATCGGTCAAAGAGCCAACTTCTAATGAATGGTGACAGGATCCAACAGTTAGTTACCGCAAGATCCTACATTGATACACACTGTCCAAGACTGCAGAGTTTCACTGCTCAAGGGATTCACTTTTTGGTCAGAAAGAAGAAATAGCTCTAGGTTACATAGAGTAATTGGAACTCAACAGCCCAAAAGCATCTCTCCGGAGAATCACAAAAGACACGAGCTGCTTTCAGTAAGTCCTTTCCAGAGCCAGTTCAGAAATTCTGAGATACTCAGAACAAACACATGAACAAAATACAGACCCCTTCCTAGCTTTTTATCTCTACGTTCTCTTACCCCTTACCAAGAAAGATAAAATAAAATAAAAAACTGCACAAAGAGAATCTTCACAGGTAAGTATTATTTGAGCAATACCCTCCTTTAGGTCAGTACTCAATAGTCCTGTCAGTTCAAAGCATGCTTTGGGTCACAACAATTCTTCCCCCCAAGAATAACACAGAGTCTTAAGAAGACATGAACTACTAAAAGACAGGTCTTCTTTTAATCAGCTTTAATATCAGAGTAGCAGCAGCAATCTCTATGCTTAGGCCACAAATGACAGGTTTATTATCCTTTCTTTTGAAACTGAAAAATTGGTTCAGACTTCAGGACAGCTTTTTAGCTACCACCAAAAAAAAGAGAAAAGGAAGAGAATAAAAGGACAGAATGAAGAAAGTGGCTATCTTGTGAGATATTTAAAGCTTTGTAGAAAATTCAGATGGACAGACTAGTCGTGTTGCTGTCATCTTGGTTCTACCAAACTTCGGAAAATTTCAAAAGCAAATTTTTTTTTTTTTTAACTCTCTCCATGTCTGTCTGCTACTTTGCTAGATTTGTCCAGCAGGTTGTCTCCCTTTGTAAAGGAACAATAACAGGGTATTCAGCTTTAGACACTCAGGTTGCCCACAAAGTCATTAGGCCAGTTTTGGTTTTGAGTATTAAATGGGTGGATCTTCTTAAGGATTTAGTGAGCAAAGAGGTCCCAGCTGGTCAAACCAGCAAAAAAAAAAAAAGAAATTCAAAACATGATTAAAAAAAGCAGTAGTTGCTGGCAATGAACAGGAAAGGGGAAATGTAGATGATCACAATAGGAAAAGTTACTGTTTGTATCAAAATCATGCAATCCGAAGCCCACTGCAATAAATCCAGCAATTCCTACTCATTGTCAAAGATGTGCCTAAAACCTTGCAGAACAAACTGTGCAACATGCAAAGCTTTTGATTTATAGTATAACTCTTAGGGCCAAATTCTTATTTGTGGTTGATTTGTACCAACTGGGAAGAGTTTCAGGAGTTGATGCTGACATCTGCCAGGCTAACAGCAGCTTCAGGTCATCTCCGTTATGAGTCCAAGAAGCAATGCTGCTTTCAGACAGACAGTAAATTAAAAGGGCTAGTGGTGAAAGGATATTTAAAAGCAGTGACAAATAGTGTTTCTGAATTAACTTTAAGCCTTACATTAGTCCCACTAAAGACAGCAGGATTATTCAAATGCTGATTTTCTCAGCTGATGAACTGTTTAATTGGTCTGAAACCTATTGGATAAACATCTACATGGACATCCCTGAGAAAATACAAAGGAAAACAAATTAGTAATGGAAGCAGTTTCTTTTCAGCAGACTTCACCATGGATGTTTATGAATTATCCCTCCTTTTGCATAAACGATGGGGGAACATGGTTAATCAAAGTAATAACAATAAGGTGGCACTTTTATGGTGTCATGGAGAAACATTTATTGCACACTACATATGCTTGTAGAGAGCATTGCACCATTCTGAGGCCACAGCATAGTTTCCTTCTGACCCCTTAGTGGTCCATTTTCAAGGGAAGGGCCTACCCTTGCCCTGCAGAGACCAGGTGGGGTGGGGTGGGCTGCAAGAACAAAGTAACACCACTGAGTGGCAGAAAGCTACATTTATGTAGACAANGAAGTCATCTTAACCTTAATATATTGATTTGAAGGGGTAACTGCCCACGTGATGAAACTCAGTAGAGGGGAAGACTGGAGAGGAGGAAGCAGCATCTTCTGACAAAGAACAAATATTTGCCTAGTGGGGCACCATAATCATCTGGTCGTCTTCAATATAACGAACGAGAAATCAAAAGCTACAGCACTGTTTAATCAACATGTTTGAGCACAAGCCGGGAACATTTCTACACAAACCTGATAGAACCAAATGAAGTTTATGGACATAACCCTAATTAATTTAGTGTATTTGGATTCCTGTCCTCCAGTCTCTGTTGTGTAAACTGCAGCAGCTGCAGCTGTATTGCAATGAGGATCAAGTCATGCCAAACATTATGTGTATTTCAGTTTGCAAATATTTGAGGCTTCTGCGTGGGAAGGTTGACATAGCATTGCAATCAATTAAACAAACAAGCTACAAGGGTACTATTGACTGGGAGCATAACGCTCCAACAAATCTGGCCATTGAAGTGAATGTGTACAAAAATATGAAATTTTTTTTAATCCTTTCACCATCAAGGAATCCATCATCATGCTCCACTTCAGTATATAAAGTCTAAGGCTTGATTTATTCATGGCAAAATCCAACATGCATAGCAAATGGTAAAGAAATTAAAGGACATGCTGATTTAGAAATTACTCGAGCAGCTCTGGGAGTTGGTGGGGCCAGCTGGAGATAAGCTGTGGTAAGGACATGCCAAAATTTCCTTGCGTTCCAGAATCAATATCCATATGACTAAATGCCAAACATGTTTCACTCAAAGTATCCAAATAGCATTCAGGTTGTGCTGGCCCTATACATTGGACTGAATTTCACCTCTGTGCATTAATGAAAAAACAGGGATTGCCACTTATTTTTTAATAGAATGTATTATTAGCACATGCTGCTTACAGAACACCCAGGGTATCCAGCCATGGCCATCGTGACTTATTTTACATCTAAGATACATGTGCATTTACCCATAGCAATTTCCAGTGTGGTTATAATGACCTGCCCAATGACACCCAAGCATGAACAAGGAAGAGACTAGCATCAAAAATGCAGCGCTTTGCTCTTCAACAGGACTAAACTGAGGAGTAAGAACAGTACTGTGAGTCAGAAGAAAACCTCAAGGCTATATTTTGAGTGGGATTCTGCTTAAATCAGAATTGCCTGAAAACTGGCCAAGACTTGAGTTCGCTACCAGCACATACAGGCAGAGGCTGGCAGGGAAGCTGACCTTGCCAGCCTCGACTCTTCTCATGACATGTCTTTCCCAGTTTTGACATTTGGCAGTCTAGGGTGGGAATCTCACGACGTTGACAAGTCCTTGCAAGCAGGAGCAATAGGAGTCCCTTGATGTGTATTTAAAATACAGTGGATCAACTATTCTTTCCTTCTCTTACTGGCCCTGTCACAGGCAGAATGCATGAGGGCAGACTCCAGACCGAGCTGTCAGTGCTCCTCTGTCCGTTCATATTAAACTCTAGGCGTTGAGGAGAGAAGCTGCTGTTACACCTCATATTGCTCAGCTGCCTGGCACAGCCGATGGATGGGCACCTTGGTTGAAAACAGGCACACACTTCATCGCTTTGCTTGTGGATTTGCAGACAGCCACAGGCCCACAATATATTTAAGGCCTGTAAACACTCTGCTGACACTTGAATATACTGCTTGCTTGAAATGCTCTCAGGGACAGTTCCCAGCTCTTTTTGGAGTGCTCTGCAGTAGGAGAGAGAGGGAGGGAGAGAAGCAGAGAGGAAACAAACTGACATAAGCACTTCAGAAAGTGCTGGTGAAACAGTGCTGCAAGACCTGCTTCACTGACTGCCCAAGGACATCTGCAGATTCTGTGGGCTGAAGTGTTTACTGGGAATGAAAAGGATGTGTGAAAATCAGGAATGTCCTGAGACTGTGGACATGACTGTGGTGGCAGAGTCACTGCTATGGGAAGGACGGCCACTGACGTATGCTTAGCTATAGCTTAGCTATAGGGCTGGCTGCTGCAGAAAGCACAAAACACTGACAGTCCTAAGGGTTAAGAGCCAAACATTTGCATTAGAGAAAGCAGCTGCAGCTTCTCCACTGGCAGCAGAAAGACGAGCTGCTGTGCACCTAAGAGATGCAAGCATTTCTTTAATCCACTTTCATAGCTTAGTGTTTGCAGCTACTACACAGGGGAATGGCCCAACAGATCTAAGGGGCTGAAAACGGTAAAGACACAAGAATCAGCCCAGTGTTACTTTGAGAGTTTGCTGGCCGGCAGGCTGGATTTCCTCTCTGTATGCTGTTTGATTGGGGCAGACGCAGTCCGACTTCTGTAACTGCTGCAGTACCTGAAAGATCTCCTTCCAGCTCGCTCTGAAACTGGGTATTTCTATGGACAGTTTTGTTTTAAACTTCTGCTTTGCCAACGCTACTCTTACTCCACCAGAAAACTGACAAACCCTCAAAAGAGAATTTAGATTATACTGATTCTTGGACGAGCCCCTCCCATTTTGATAAAAATCCACTCAAATCAAGGAAGGAGGGCTGGGAAGTCCAGCAGCCCCTGAATGATCACAGAAACCAAATATACTGCAGCAGCATCGCAGGGTAGCACTCAGCTCACTGCAGAGAATCAAACTTACGTGGCTAAAATGGAAGGATGTGACGCAGTGCTACTGAAACACTGCGACTGAAATATTATCCTGACTTGCTTTGTTACAATTACCAGTGCTCAGTGGTTAAAATATCCCCAGAAATGAATTCTGGAGAAGGGATTTTCCAGTGCCAGAGACTGAAAAAATGAAGCTAACAGCTCTTCCACTTTCTTGGCACCATTACAGTTTGGTACCAGTGCCACCACTGCAGTGTAATCGCAGCGGGAACGGTGCGGATACACACCTGGCAGAGGTACTACACCACGCCGGCAGCGTATGCTGCCTCTTCAGCTCACGGGGTAAAACACGGGATTCTTCCACACTCAAGCACAGTGCTATTCCTTTGAAACCAGATCAATAACTTGCTCAACCCATCTTTTCATATGTATGTATCACATCTGACACACTGTGGCCTCGCTGCCGCTTCTACAAAGTTAATAACACTGGTAATTTCAGCGGCTCCTAAAGAACACAAAAAATATTATAAAATCCAATTACAGGAAATAATGTTTTAGGACAAGGAGTTTGAGCCTCATTACCCACACAATCTATCTCTTGTTTTTAACCTGTGCTTTTTTTTGTTCTTGAAGTTTGTAACATCCCTTTAAGCTAACACAAGTGAAAACTGGTAACAATATAAAACACGTATCTTAAGAATCATTTTCTGATAAGCAGTCCATACAAACAATACTCTACAGATATACAGTATCATCAGTAAAATGTTCTTATCATTTGTGATTTCTCGGATAATTCAAAAGATTTTATTTAACCATTCTCTTAAAGGGGTTTTATCAAGTCTTATCATATCAAATGTCCGTATCTATGTGATACAGAATTTTATGAAGTGAAATTCAGCCCTGTCCCAAGATATATGGATTGAAACCCATGATTCATTTCAGACAGAACCAACTGTTCTCCACTAGCAGTCCAACTTCAGTGCCAACTACCTGGGCAAAATCTAACTGTTGCCTGAGCAGGACAGTAAGGTGCTCTGTGTCCTTATCAATATCTGCTCTAGGCAGAGCTCTCGAGGTAAACCTTCCATATGTTTTTTCATGCACCTGGTTTTGAAAAGTTCCAACCCAGGGATAAAATTTGCCAGTTTGATGACATGAAACTGGATCTTAATAGCAGATTCTAGCACCTAACTCAAAAGAGGCTATTTACTATGGGTAAAAATCCCACTGAAGATAACAAGAATTCCGGGCATTTTAAAATGGTTTTTATGTTTGATTGTTCATGGGAGCCTGATAAACCTTAGTAAGTTTGAAAGCTTTTGCTCAGCATCAAGGTGATGTAAGAGCAATTACTAAGTCAAGCCAGAACGTTACCTATACTCTGCACCAGCAGCCGAGGCAGAAGGTAGGAAATATTCATCACTTGCCTTTTTTTTTTGGTCATTCCTTTTGTTCTGTGCATCTGCGTTTATGTGATTTGTGCAGCACAGAATGTTTATATTTGTATTTACATGAATCTTATTAGAGAAATACCTGCCAGTTTGACATTGCATTTACCATACTAGCAATCTCAGACTTTTTTATTCAGACTTTTTTTTTTTTTTTTTTCATTTTCTTTTCATCCTAGTTGAGGATGTGTCCTACTTTCTTGTTTAGAAGATGATATGCTTACATTATGCATTCTAAATACAGATTTTTTTTTTTTTTTTTTTTTTTTTAAAGCAGGTTGATGTGGTCGTCGAAAGAAATGTATTCAGAGTTAGTTTCCTGCCCCAAGGGAGCTGTGCTTAAAGAATTTGATTCCAGGCTAGAACTAAAACATGATGCAGCTTATGTGTAGAATGACGGTTTACTGTAAGTTAAATTTTGCAGCTGGAGGGTGAAGCTAAAAGACATGGTATTATTATCACTCAGGATTGGCAGGGCCTTTTTAAGAGAGAAAGGAGTAGAGGGTATTTACTGAATCTACCTACAGAGGAGGACGCTTTCAAAACACACATGGAATTCGAGCATGCAGCATGTACCAAGTAGCCTTTTAAAATCTCCCTTCCAAGACATCCATATTCATCACAACAGCGTCTTTAGATCAGAGTCATACAGAAACAGGGATGGAAGGGACTTGAAAAAAACCATTTAGTCCAACCCTGTGCCTGAAGGCAGGATCAACACTACCTATGTAACTGCTGAGAGAGCATTGTCCTGTTCTTAAAGATGTGTAACGACGGAAATTACACAACTTCTGCAGTCAGTCTACTCCAACGCTTTATCAGTCTTAACTATAGAAAGTGCTTCTAATGCCCAACTATGACACTTTCTTGCTGCAGTTTTAACACAGTTTCCTATTATTTCCACCACCAATAGAGTGGAGAGGAAAAAGACATTACTGGCCCTGGGTCCATGGTATTTTGTGAGCACAGCCTGAAGGTAAATGTGAATATCCTGAGTTACACTCCTGCCTTTAAAATTAAATTATCTTTTTCTTCAAAAAAAGAGGATACGGAACACAAATACAAAAGAGTGGAGTACTCACACCAGGAATCTTCATAAAACATCCCTTTTAAAGGAGGAATACTCTACCACTTGCCACCCCAGGAAGGAAGTAACAGCTGTATGGGTACTCATTGCCTCTGAAACCTTCAGACAGGTCTTTTTCAGTTCAACCATGGCACCCCTAAAGACTGGCAAACATCATGGAGAGAATTAAAGGTGCAAATTTGAGGCCCAGTAGAGAGTAGCAACGTGTCTAAACCCACAGGGTTGATTGGCAGACCTAGGAACAGAAACTGCACGTCTCACCCTGTGTCTAATAGCTAAAAGGAATTAAATAATAATGTAATGGAAAATTCCTATTTCATTTAAGAAGCCTGGCTACTTTTCATTCAAAGGCTTTGCTTTTGTGGTTGTTTCTGTTTAAAATTCTACAGCCAAATTTATCTGTAGTATAACACCATTGATTTCAATGGACTTACAGCAGATATAAAGATGCTAACACTCACTTATATCCCCCCTGTAATTTTTCCTCCATCAGGTAAAGCTCTGCTTAGCAGACAGGATATAGGGAATTGTTACAGCCGGTGTCCTTGTGACATTTCATTAAGCTGGCCTTTTAAAGCTTATCATTAGAGGTACTGAAGTCTTGTTGGAAGAACTTAATTGCATCCTATTTTCCCTGACTGAAGATGCATTTGAAAAGTCAGCTTGCATTTTGATTTTTCTTTAGTTTTTCAAGGTCTTTGTGCTGTATAGAATTTTAAATCCCTCCATCTGCTTCACTCGCTCTTCACCTGGGGTTTGCATAACTCCTGCTATTTGTAACTGTTAATGTTCCTATTCCTTCCCAGTCTAAATCAGACTCTAAGAGGAATGTAGACTACTGCCACTGGAGCTCACCTGGAAAAGACCGTGTATGTGCCTTTGCATAGGTGGAAAAATGATAAAAAGGACATAACAATGAAAGTATAGAAAACAGAGAATGTTTCTCTTTGCTGCAAGCAAAAACTATTGTCCCTTCCTTTAAAATATCCCAAACAAGATATAAACTCCAAACAGTTCTTTCCAAATAACGTACTGCTCCTTCCTTCACATTTCAAATAATGGTAGTATACAGAAAGTTACAAATCTTTCTAGCTACACACAGATGTGTACACACAGCTAACAGGAGGTCTATGAATAATCATCTATCTGGAAATTTAATTTTAAATGTTATAAAGCAAGCTTTATTTTCAGTGTTGCCACTCCAGGGTATTAAAGGTGAAGTGAAATTTCTGATCTCAGAGTCACAAAAAATATTCACCTAATGTAACTTTTTTGTTGTTGCTGTTAGAATTTCTCATCTCTGCTTGAGGAATCTAAATAATAATTTTTTAATTTCGGGTACTTAAATCTGGCTTTCTTTGGGACAAACAATTCTGAGAGCCTCTTCTCAGGGGCAGCTCTGATGAAGTCAATGGAGTTTCAAACAAGAGCATATAACAGGAGAACCAGGCCCCTTGTTTGTTTTTTTATAACCTTTGCTCTCCAGAATCCAATTCCCTAATCCTGTCTGTGAACAATAAAGTGTTATTTAAGGGCAGTCCTCCTAGCTGAGTTCTGCACTTTGACACAAACAATGACTATTTATTCACAGACATATTAATATATTGTAGCTGCAGAGACACATTCGATAGCAGACACAATAGGAAGTGCCTGTGCGATCCATGCTGTAAAGGTGAAGTCAATTATCACAACATAAATCTTTACTTTCAAGGATATTATGTTTTTCCCACAGAATATAACACTAGCTCTCAGTTTCCAATCAGGAATGATCATTAGTACAGCGCTATTTTTGAAGAGGATGGTCCTTAGTGACATCTCAGTATTCACGAAAAGGAGAAGCAGGTTTGTTGGTGGGGTTTGGGGTTTTTTTTGGTGGTTTGGTTTTTTGGGGGTTTGTTTTTTTTTTTTTTTCTTTTCCTATTCTGTTTTTAAGTTATTTAGATTGACTGTGTGTGATAGTCAGCTATGCCGGTGTTAATTTGACCAGCCTTATATTTGTGTTCAGTGACGTACATATTGCCAGCCTTAAGGAGCTAAATCTTTCCATTACCCTTCAGCAATCCCTGCTTTTCCAGTCCCCAAGTCCCTTAGGGCTCTGGCAATATAATGAAACTCAGCCACTGTAGCCTAAGAAACTCTCTGTAGCTCTGCCAACAGACCACAGCCACACGTGGAGCCCAAGTTTGCATTGCAGTTAGGAGGATAACTGGCTCATACATACCACATGCAAATAAGCTTCTAACTAACTAGCTCATCTACCAAAAGCAATGAATATATTTTGACTTGGACCATTGCAAACCCTACAAGTCTCCACAGAATCCTTGAAATTCATTCAGCAAATCTTTACTACCACTGGTACCCAATGCAGACAAAAGAAGCCATCTTAGATAATATTGTATAAAAAAGGGTCACAATTCCTCATGGCAAGACAGACCAACTTATCCGTCTTACCCTGCAGTACAGGTACCCATGCAACTTTGCCAAAATATCCGTGTCTTGCCCTGGAGCAGCCCCTGCATCACCTTCTCTCTTTCATTGTTCTGTAATTTAAAAATCTATCTATGTATCTATATACTTCTAAAGGTTTCTGTAAGCTATTCTTCCAGAAGGTGAACTGGTGCCTGAGGCTATTTTGGAATTAGAA
>WAAD01013193.1:141937-184025 GCA_013389945.1 Fregata magnificens | reverse complement strand
ATCCACACGCTTCCAGATTAATGCCTGTTTCTCTGAGCTCCTCCAGTGATGTTTTGTCCCAGGCTGAAACTCAACAATTCCCTCAGATCAGCCTGTACAACTGAGGAAATCTCACTAGGGCTAGATTTTAAATATTACATTGTTTTTCTTCTTTACCCTTTCCCCTCCTATCTTCAAAAGCCAGTTACGCGCAAACCGAACTGAAAAGAGAGTAATAAGGTTTGACAGAGATCTGAAGCTTAAGATAATATCTCACCAAGGCGTTAAGTCTCCCGAGCCTTTTGTAATAAATAAATGGCATACTGTAAAACACAAATGAGCATCACTGTGGCTGTGATTTCATTGTCCCGATGGGGGACCTGTGCCTGGCACAAGGCCAGCTACGTAATTCAATACTGAGAGAAAGCGCACAAATGGACCTCAGGAGGAGGATCGATTTTAATGTAATCCCATCTACTAATCAAAAGAGACTGAGGGACTAACATTCACTAGGAAATGTCTGCTCGAAGTTGTCATAGCTTATTGATAAAGATAGCTTTGCTTTAATTAAGATACAAAATGCCAATTCCAGGTCTAATTTTAGCTGCAAATAATCGGTCATTGATGATGTGTCTGGCTGAATTGTTTTAATCTGCCCTAGAATGTTGTTTTTTTTAACTAGATCGGCCAGTGTGGATTGGTTTTTCATGTGCCAGGAGACCACATTCTCATACTATCTTCATCCTTCAGGCATGAGTTGTCCATAGTTTCTTATTTTCCCAATATGAAATGCATTGTTGGACCCATGCTAAACCCAACTCCTGACTCTCCATCCACCACTGTCTATCCACCTGCAAGACTATATCCCGCTTTGTCTATCCTATGACATGCTGAAAGCAGCAAGCCAATATGCACACCTCAAAAGTCCAGATGACACCTCAAAAACCCAAGCAAGATGTGCCCAAATAGGTTATCTCCTGCATTATCTCCTCGGAAAGAGCAGAAAACACCATACCTAGTCTAAGCTGGGTGAGTTTTCCAAGATGAGCAGAAATGACTTGCTTAAGACTACATTTAGTGACAAAGCATAAGATCTGTATCTTCTGAGCCCTGTGCCTCACCCTCCCCATCACTCTTGAATATTACCATCTGTAAACACTAATCCTGTAAATCCTTTTGGCTGCACTTATCTTTCAAAAAATACAAATCACACAAACAGTCATTTTCAGTGGAACACAGCAAACTGATGCATGCTGTTACGACCCATAAGAAGCTTCATCCATCAGTGGGGCACTGCTTGCAGAAGATGTCCACACAGATGGTACTTCCCCCTGAGTCTCAGAAAGCAACTACAGGCCAAGGCTTAGCTTCATAGGGCTGACAAACCTCTTCTGATCTAGTGCTGTAACATACAAACAGCAGTTAGGCTGAGCAGCAATAGGTGGAAAGGCAGGGTGTTTTGCTGCAGCGGGGTGTACAAAATCATTTTCTCAGTTTCCTTTGTTCTGGGTTTTTCTCACTCAAAAAAAGCTGCAAAGTTTTGCTGCAAATCAAACACAACACAGCCTAACCTCTGCAAGATCTTGGAGGCAAGCAAGGACCCTCTGATATAATTTCACCAAATCTTAGGCTCAGACCCAGGTTCAGAACTGACTTTTGCATCTGGACTCTCTGACTGTAACAGGCCATGGATGCAGACAGTTTTATCACATTGATCTTGAACACTGAAACTTGAATGTGTTTTCTAATTTGACTCAAATCACAGTGCATTCCTATTCCAAATGTTGGTGTTCAAGGAGCTACACACAAGTAGTCAGGCCAGGGCACAGAGACTAAATCCTGCACCACATGCACTAAACTGCACAGCCTCACAGCCTGACTGATCCTCTGCTTATCTCCCACTTCCATCGTTCGGATGGGTTGCTTTCAAGGTGTGATTTAACTTAAAAGCTCAGGCTTTACTTCTTTGACAAGCACTCAGTTGTCTCCATCTCCCTGCTGCAGAGCTGTCAGCCCAAACTCACCCCTGCACATTTCCCAGGCCTGCTGATAGCTCTTTATTCATACCTTGCCAGTACAAAGTACAGGGCCTATTCCCCTCCCACCCACTTATTTGCAATCAGCTGGTGCAGCTATGACTCATTCACTTCTAATACAGACTTCAGAGACCCGTTCAAGGAGTTTATTAGCTGATCTCACAGTAGCTGTAGCCCTTGTAATTAGTTGCGACCATTTAGAGAGGAACAATTTTAAAGATTGCTCTTTTCTTTCTCTTCTTTCTCTGGGTTAGAAGAGGATGGAGCCCTTCCAGAAGACAGACAGCAGCGGAGATAAGAACATGGTCCTACCTGGGAAAACTGGTCCCCTCCCCAGTACAGGGGGTCTGGATGGTTAGAAGTCTATAGGAGAAGAGAGACAGATGGGAGAGAAAGCCCCCTTCCTATGGAAAGATAATGAGATTTTGGAGAAACAGAGATTTGTTATAGGTTGGAAGGAAAGGGAGTGAAGGTATGGAGAGGGAAGCCAGGGAATGAAAGGAAGAACATGGATGATCCAGCTTCTTTTACCAGAAAATGCAGCAATCTCAAGCCCACCTAAGATGAAGGGGCTACAGATATCAGTAAAAATATGGTATTTATTTCTGCATCACTTCAATTGCTTTCAGTGACCTGTTCAATCCTCAGAGCTGAACAAGCTTCCAGGATGCAGAACTCAGATTCTGCTTCCCAGAGACAGACACCGAGCCAAAGGAGGGAAGGAGTTGAGCACCTCTTATAAGACAAAAAAGCACAAGGATAGACCCACCTCAAGACCACCCTTCCCAAACTGGACAAAAGGGAAGAAGAAAGAAATTTAATTTTGAGGGTAAGGGAGGGAGGAAAAGGAGGAGTTACCTTCCGAAACCAGAGGACACAGGTCACCACAGCTCTCTGTCTTGGCTAACAGGGAGAAGGACAAAAGGGAAAGCAAATACCTGGGAGCCATTCCCTAGCAGTCAGCATGGTGGTCTGCTGGGCTTAACACTGAGAGGAAACAGAAATGTGGCAGGTTTCCATGTGGGGAGAACAGAGACGAGAAGAGCCATGGGCAAATCAGCAGGAGGCAATGGTCAGCATGTGTCCGTGAAACTAGAGATGAGCAGGCCAACCCTATTACATGCTGAAGCACCACTGAAATCAGAACCTGTTCCACTCAGGGAATTATGCCTGGGCAGATTAGCATGAAGCAGTAATGGCACAACACAGTTGCAGGGAAGCGGCTATGAGACTATTTCCCTTGTTTCTGCGGCAATCTGTGGTATGGGGAGATGGATGTAAGGACGGGCCCAAGCATTAAGAGAAGTTCATTATATTGAGAGCTATTTTACATAACTCTGCCTCCATCCTACATGTGACCTAGGGGAGGTCATAGAAGATGCTGGCAAAGAGGGAAAAGAGAGGGGACAAGCTGTGAAGGGGTGTTTCTAAGCTGGGAGAAAAAAAAAGAAAGAAAAAAGCCTACTGGAGCTTTGCTACCTTTAGCCTTCTTCTTTTGAACGTACCATCATGAACACTGTGGTTTTTAACAACTGCCTTTTACAATCACAGCTACACAATAATGACAAATATTAAATCCTACTGGTACAAAGGGGATTTTTCTTGAGAAAGACACTGAATGTTTTAATCTACTGTGGTAAAGCAGATGGGTCTCCTTTGAGCCCTGAAGAAAAGATTGCTAATAATCAGTTTATTATAGGACAACTTCACCATGCAGGTGGAAGAGAAAAAACTGTTTTCAGTTTTGTTCTGTGTTGTCACGAGCATCTAATTTCTCTCTGTATATACTGAGCCTTGGCATTCTGCAGTGCCTTTATATTTCTTCCCCTCCATTTTCAGTATAGAGTTCACTATTCTTAGTTTCTACATATTGAACAAATGGAATTCTCATTTTTACAAAAAAAAAAAAAGAAAAAAAAGTGCTGAGGAAGTTAATTAACAGGTTTGGTTTAAAAAAAAAAAAAAAATCTTGCATAACACAGTATGCAGCACCAAAACCAAGATTTCTGAATGCTTTTAGCAAGGAAGGCACTGTGACATTTAAAAAGCAAAGGAAAATACAGATAGCATTCTATGTACTAAAGTCTAGTGTTATGTGCACTATGACCTAACAATTTCAGCACTGAAAAAAGAAATAAACTACAAGCACCTCTACATATGGATAGGGGTTTATGAACCAAGAAATAGATGTTGGACTTCCCTGTAATGACAAATTAGACAAACTGTATCTATGAGACAGACTAGTAAGATACAGACTGGATGGGCGGTCTGCAAGATGGTTACGAAATTGGCTAATAGGACGCACTCAGAGGGTGGTGATCAATGTTTTTTCTCAGACTGGCAGCCTGTCACAAGTGGAGTCCCCCAGGGATTCATACTGGGCCCCATGCTGTTCAACATCTCCATAAATGACGTGGACGATTGGATTGTAAGCACCCTCACCAAGTTTGTTGACGACACCAAACTGGGTGGTGAGGAGGACACGTCAGAAGGGAGAGACATCTTACAGAGAGACCTGGACAGGCTGGAACAGTGGGCAAGCAACAACTGTATGAAGTTTAACAAAGACAAGTGCAAAGTCCTGCACCTGGGATGACATATAACCAAAGATCCCAGTACAGGCTAGGATCTGTGTGGCTGGGGAGCAGCCTTGCTGAAAGGGACCTGGAGGTCCTGGTGGACAACGAGCTAACCATGAGTCAGCAGTGAGCCTCTGCAGCAACAAAGGCAAATTGGGTCCTGGGCTGCACCCACTGGGGCATTACTAGCAGAGACAGAGATGTGACTGACCCACTCTACTCAGCACTTGTCTGGCCACATTTGGAGTACTGTGTCCAGTTCTGGTCCCCACAATTCAAGAAAGACATGTACAGACTGGAGAGGGTCCAAAGGAGGGCCATGAAGGTGATGAAAACAGGGCTGGAGAATCTGCCCTATGAGGAAAGACTGAAGGAGGTCTCTTCTGGCTGAAGGTCTCTTCTCCCTTAAGAAGAGCAGGCTCAGGAGAGACCTTATCACAGTATTCCAGTACTTAACAGGCAGCTACAAAGAGGACGGAGGCTCTGTCCTCACAAGGATCCACATGGAGAAGACAAGGGGCAACCGTTACAATTTACACCGGGAGAGGTTTCGTCTCTGTATAAGAAAGAAATTTTTTACTGTGAGAAAAATCAGTCACTGGAATAACTTCCCCAGGGACGTGGTAGAGTCCCTGTCTCTGGAGGTTTGCAAGATGCGACTGGACAGGCTGCTAGATGTTCTCATCTCGGCTCCCTTTCCCACAAAAGGTTGGAACGAATGATCTTTTGAGGTCTCTTTCAATCTGGGCTATTCTATGATTCTATGATAATGAAAAGTTATAAAGTGTATTTCCCACTGGGCAGGTTTTGTCATAATCTCCTTCAGATATTGCTTGATGCAAAAATGAATCTGATGGGAATCTTTCCATTTTTTTCAGCCTCTGTGTCAACACCTGGGAGATTTTAAACTCAACCTGTAATTGCAAATGTTTTCATTGGCTGTAAAAATGGGTAGTACCTTTCCCCCTCTCCTCCATTTTCTTTCTTTAAATTCTCCTAAGCCTTGGCCTCTGGTTTTTTGTTAGTTTTGTTTTTTTGCAAGCTCCACATTTAAGAACATTTTTTAATCTACTTTCAATGTAGTGCCTTTCACTTTCACAGAATGCCATCTTTCTCTTACATTTTGGAAAATGAAAGAGACAAATGTAAATTGTTTCACCTTTTATTATTCTAGGTACTCACCAGTTAGCACTACCGCACCTAGCCTGGCATATAAGCTACCTTGCTGATATCAAAACCAGGAGTGAAAACCCTTCCCCATCCAAGGTGAAGTTTTTCCATTAAATAGGAGCTGAGAACTTCAATACGTGGCCCTTCACCTAAGGACTTTTCTACATTCACAGATGAAATAACATATTCATTCTACTCCAATCCAAAGCATACAAAAGTCTTCCTATCACTAGTAATTATTGTCACCTGCTTCTGAAGCCTCCTGCTTATGATGTGGACTCCATAGGAGACAATGACCAGATTAAAATGCACTATTTTAGGAGATGCCATGCTTCTGGTAAAACATTGTGATGTTTTGGAGAGCACACCCACGGGACCCATAGCAAGCAATTCTCCGACTGTGAGTGGGTAGGTATTTGTGTTCAGACTCAAAATGAAAACCCTATATTTCCCACAAAATAGCATTTTTTTTATGGAAAGAAAAATATTTTGATGGATCTGAAACACTGTGTTTCAGTGAATCAGCACATTTCATTCTGAGGTTTTGGGAGTTTCTAAATCTAAATAGCTTTTTTTTTTTTCATAAAACAATTGCAATTTGAAATTAAAAAAGGCATTTCAAAACAAAACAAACCCTGAACTTTCCAATAGGATTATGGAGCACTTAATTTCCAGCTTTTTCCCAAAACAAATTTTAGAAGTTCAACACTTCCCACAGGTTGATGTTAATTTATTTAAGTGAAAACATTCTGTAATTGACAAATATTTCACTGCAGGGAAAAAAAATTATTAATTCTTATATTCAGAAATAATCCTCATCCCAGTTCTTATGCACCAAATGTTCTATTCACTCACAGAGGATTTTATTTACTAAAATAACCGTACATGTAGAAAGGTTTTCTGGAGGATCTCCCCTCAAGTGGTGAGAATTTATTTAGAACCCAGCAAGGGCAATGAATCATTCAAGTTACTTCTTTCCATTGTACATTACTTTGTATTCATCAACAGAGAATTTCATTTTCCTTCACACAGCTTTGTTAAGTTTCCACAAGTCTCTCCTAAGCGTAATAATTCTGCATTTTCTACCATCTTTATTACTTTGTTGATCATTAATTCAATGATCTGGAAAAAAAGGATGTATTCAATACTGATTTGGGGCTTACAGTAGATTTGCTGAGACTTGACAAAGATTCATAAACAAAAGGAGATAAATATTATTTTTAAAATTAAAAGGAAGGATTTCCGTTCTCTCTCAGCAGTTCCATTGCTGCAGACTGGAAGAGACAAAATTTTTAAATGAATAGTTTAGGTTTCTGGTGAGAGCCTACCCACCTGACCTGCAAATCCTACCGAAGCAACCACAGAAGTCAAGTGAACAGCAGTTGTGCAAGATCACGTACTACATTGCACAATAGTGGAGAGGGAAGAAAAACATTTAAGTTGCCTTCTCTACATATCGTCAGCAATCTCTGGGACACAACTTTCACCAGCAGCTATAGCCACTCACGTCAGCAGTTGCAGCAGCAAAGCATTTCAGCCTCCTTCCTGCACCACCAGCCACAGGTGGTGAGGGCACGGCAGGTTGGACCGGCGCAGCACACCCACCAGCCAGAGAGCGGCTGTCCTGAGAGCCACTGGTGTGTGAAGTGTGGCACTCCACACCAGGGGAGCTGGAGACAGAGGCACATTGACGGCATCTTACATACATGATCCAGGTTAACAGGTCTGTGCGTGGGGCAGGGGAAGACACCATGGATCTGGGCCCTAGTTTACTGTCTGGATTTCTCAATTTTTTCTCAATTCTAGACACCTCAGGCTTTAGGTATTCATCCGGCATCATACTGCTGATCTCCTTGACTTCAACCAGAGTCGGAAAGACTTGCTGTGAATGAGCCAGGAAAAATCTACAACCACATTAGAAGTTTAGGCTCCAGAGCAACAAAAGGCGAAGTCCAGGTGGGAGTCCTGACGAAGGCAATGAGGGCCAAGCCTCAGCATGGCTTATTGTCACTCTAATAGAAGTTGTAAGAACAAGGCCTTAAGGTGCAATTCTTTTCATAAGGTTGTTGATTTGCTTACTACCAGACATACTTCACCCCTTTGGGAATCGACTTCCAACCCCTCTTCTCTCCCCACACAGAAAAACCTATTAAGGTACAAATAAGATATTCACAACTAAAAGTCTTGTCTGCAAAGAACTGCTGGTGAATAATGGAAAATTCCTCCACCAAAATGTCTTTTTTTTTTTTCTCTTAATGTGCAGCCATAAGATCTGCAAATACCAGAAACATGCATATTTCTTTAAGAGAAGCTGTGTGTTCCCACAAAAGCACCCACACAAAGCACTAAATTACTCCTCCAAACAAAAGGTACTGCATATCTGAAGCACTGCAGAGGTATGCTTAGGCTGTCTCTGAACAAGCTCTCTCAGGGGCAAGGAAAGGATGCTGCTCTGCTTGGGCTAAAGCACCCTACCAAACACATGTGGGTTCCAGCGACGTCCTGGTGCAGCTGGGCACCAGGCTAAGGCAGTTATAGTGCCTCTGTTATCCAAGCTGGCTCACGGGCTTTGCATCCTCAAAGCTCACATGCACTTTCCAAACATGTTATATTTTTGCCAAATATGCCATTTATTCCCTGACTATATCTTACGACTAAAATCCTTCAGTATGTGTAATGTGAAGCAATGCTAGGGGCTGCTTCACCATTCTTTCACTGTGGTAGTGCAGCAACCAGCCAGGAGTCCAAAGTGGGACATCATACAGAGGAACGTGATGGCAGATCAGAGGAAAGGTAGTCTTGCCATGCTAAATACCAGAACAGACTGGAAACCAGAATGACAAGGGCAGGAGGCCTGCACATGATCCCTCATGCAAAAAAGATCACTATGCCACACACCTCAGGAAACCTACAAACAAGTAACAATGGTGCCTGGAGGAGAGCGATAAGGCTCAGGATGTCCGTGCTCTGTTCCATATTTTGACAGTAAGTAAGATTGGATACACTCGGTAAAATGACAGACATCTACAGTGTAAATGGCTGTTCCTCAACTATTTGTCCAGGTTCCTGTTTAGACAGTGGAGACAAAGTTTAAGCATGATCTTTCTATCCTGAAGTAGGCATTTTTTAAAAGTTGTCTGTGTAGTGCCTTAGAAATATCTGTTTCTCTGCCCTGTCCACAAAAAGAAAGCTGGCAGCTACTTTGGATGAAGTTGACTCCACTGCCGATCACTAAAGTAAAGCAAATTAAATTCCACCCATGACCAGGATCTCATATAAAATGCAAACACTCTTGGGCCTGCATATTCCTGTACATGAAATAGCAACAGCACTTCTGCATGGAGATCCTTGCATAAAAAGGTGAGGTGGGATAAGCAGACTTCATTGAAGTTCAAAGAGCTCCCAGATTGTGTGACTGGTCCCCAAAATCAAGGGGGAGGTGCATGGCATTCATCCTCTCTCCAGAGGTCTGGCTGCACAAACTAATGTCTCACAGGGTGAGCTGGAGCCAATAACCCTCCAATTTTGTACCTGTGCAACCATCAGAGGAAATATTTTCACCCAATGCAAGTCTGTACTCCACAGTGGGAGTAAATGCAGCTGCATTGCCTCTAGACAGTTTAACACCAAAGGTCGGATGAAGGCAAAAAAGAGGACTGCTGATAATGAGACCATCATCCCTATCACAAATGCACCATGGCTGAATAACCGACTCCATTTATAAAATGTATTGGAATGGAAACTACTCATAACAAAGATTCACTCCACCACTCACACTGTATAGCTAGTGGTATATACCAATTTTAGATCGTGTGTCTTCTTAAGACTAAGAAATACTGTTCTTTCTAGCCAGAATAGGCTACAGAGATTCTGTTGCCAACCATAACATATAAAAGAACCTATAAAATTACAGTCACACACTAAGGCATATGTCTCACATTTAACTTAATGTTTATCTTGTCAGGAAATCCAGCTAGACCATGCCAACATTTTGTTTCATTCATGCTGTCTTCAAAATCATCTGTTGTTGAGGGAGGAAAAGGAACGGGAGAAAAAAGAAAATGCAAGAGAATTATCCAAATATAAAAAAAAGAGAACAAAATTCAAGTTAATCTCACAAAAGAGGCTCAAAAATGAAAGCATTGTACAAAAAACTCCATCAGTAACAACATTCACCATTACTCCTCTCCCATGGATTGAGGTCGTCATCCCCAATTTCATCTGGAAAATAAACAATGATTCTAAAATCTGCCCTTTGCACATCTACAATAGGAATTGGACTCCTCAGCTTCTGATAAGCCTTATTCTGCTGAAAGGTTTTGTGATTTTTGCTGCTGAGGAATTCACCTTGACATGCTACAGACCTGGTATCAGCCACTCCTGAAGAACACATGACAAAAATCAATTGCAACATAGAGAGAAGCAAAATAGTGAAATGGCAGCTACTTCTTTCAGAATTATCTAAGATATCTGCATTTCCTTCACATTAAGAAAAGCATTTCCTTACGTAAAACACAGCTTACACAACTAAATAATTCATCATGATGAATTATTTAGAGAGATGTGGACCCAGTATGTTTACAAGTCCCAAGCTCTTTTACAAAAGAGGAAACATTTATATAATTGATCCTCAAACTCTTTTTTAAATGTTCTTACAACAAGAGGTTTCTGATTATCAGTGGCACTGGTCTTGAACGCAAAGCTTTTATAAACTGAGCGTTTAGTGGGAAGATGGGATAAGAGGGAAATGACTAAGTAAAGGTGATCTTTTCTTAGTAATTGGTGATTATTGCTGCTGAACAGATGATTATTCCAAAATCCATCCTTTAAGCCTTGAGTTATCTCAGGTATGGTAAAAGGTGTCCAAACCAGACATAATTAAATCACTGACCTGAGGCATTATCTCCCAGAACAGTCATCTGCCACATACAGAAGCAGGGCAAGCCAGACCCATTTCACTGTAAACGTCAGCATTTTCCCCCCAGCAGCGCGTATTCCACAAGTCCCTGGAGGAGGCCATTTGTGCCTAGGAATAACCTGCCCTTGACAGCCTAAGGATGTTTTTGATAAGTTCATCTTCACCTCTGTCATGCTCTGCATGCTGCTCTCCTCTCAGAGTCTCTGCCAGCTTCCTCTGGGTATCTCTACGGTCAGAAGTGCTCACGGAAATGCTCTTTGTACGTGCTGTCAGAACTCTCTCTCTCTCAAAACAGTCTCTCTCTGAAAGCTCCTGCTAACCCTGGTCCTGACAATTCAAAAGCTTTCACAGGCCACCCACTTTTCATTATAGATGGGTAAAAACCTGGACTGGAGAAAACCCTGAGAAAGGTGGTCTGATCCCACAGGTGACCCTGATTTGAGCAGGTGATTGGAATAGAGGTCCCTTCCAACCTGAATTATCCTATGAACCTATCTTATGAAGAAAAATGCCTTTTTGCTATTCACTTCATCAAGAAGTAGAATAACAGTCTCAGAAAGAAGCTAAGACTAGCTAAGAAGGACTGGCAAGCAAGCTTGTCATTCCTGGTGCTCCCTTTATCTAGAGTCACCTCAGCCCAGAAAAGTCCACACAAGAGGCACCTATCACAAGAGAAATAACCTCTGTGCTTTGCCTCGCCTGTCTCCAGCTGATCCCCATGACTCCAAAGAGTCTCAGATGAGACACAAGGGAGATTGGTGTCCTCAGATTTACTGGTTGTAATATAGCACAGAGGGAAAACAGGCAGACAAAAAGCTCAGGTGTATCGAGGAAAGGGCTTGCTTCTAGGTTGAATGTTTTAAAAACAGTGCTGTTTTAGCTACATTTCTTCATCGAATATATTGCCATTTTCTACTCTGAGGGAAGCACCTGAGCTTGTATGGTAAGCAGACACCTGACTTTGCGAGGTGAAGCAAGGCAGGAGTGCTGATGCAGCCACCTGTATTCCTCCTGTCTTCAGGTGTGGTGACCAAAGTAGTTACAGTCATATCCTTGCCCACTCCAATGCCAGTCACAGTTGTCTCTGGATTCAAACCAGTGAAGGATTCCCACCACAGATGGGGTTTTATTACACATAATGCAGGAATTTCAAATTAGAGCATTCAGCACTTGCTTCTTGTCTTCACTCTTCCAACACTATGTTGTGTTTGTGTCCTTTATCTGGAGGCAATGCCTCATCACTTGTGCCCAACACAGCCAGCTAACTCCCTCTTTTCATTGAGCACCTTTCTTCATCTGCAGTGTGTTCCTCATCTTTGATCTACCATCTGACAATGCAGCAGATACTCCATGTTGCACTGCTGATTCTGGCATTAGATGTGTCCTAATTTAATCTAGGTAACCTATTTCCAGGTCCCCATCACCACTACACCTGGGCCACTCTTAGCTTACTGTCATGGAGACTTCAAAGTTCATAGCAGAAAAAACACGTACATGCTAAATCAAATTTAACCCTTGTAAAGTCCAAGTGGAGAGGTTGGGTATGCCCTGGGAAGCTGTAGAGAAAAATGGATAAATCTCTTTGAGCACAAACAACCCTTGCGCAGTGATAACTCCAAGGCTCATAATTCAGCAGGGATCTTGACATCTGCTGTTTATCCCCAAGCAAGAGCATGGAGCAGAGGAACAGAGTAGCCATGGTTACCTCCCTGTCCCTCCTGCAGGTCACTCCCACCTCATTGGGTGCTACCATGATCACATAGTCCTACCCTAGGATAAACTGGCTTCCCAAGTCATTCTACATAGTCTGTTTCACCCTATATAGTCTGTTTATGGCTCTGGAGAATTATTAACTTGCCAAGGATACTAATTAGCTTGCTACAAGGGGCCTTGCACATCTGAGGCAGAGTTTGGCGGTCACACACGCAGGTCACCACAGAGCACTGCTGATCTAGCAGCTGCCAAAAACAAAGGAAAGCCATTCCCCCCACCGCCAGAGCCCAATGTGTGTTCAGCATGTGCTGCTGTAGGCAAGAGGGTTATGCTATTGTGTATTTTTAGTTCAACTAGCAGCGACTATTTCTGCATTCCAATTTCTGATGCTGAGTTATCCCACCTTCTGTTTCTCGATTAGGGTGTTATTATTAGCTACACTAAACCGATGAGCTTCTCAGCACGGCAAGTTTAATGGTTGGACTTGATGATCTTAAAGGTCTTTTCCAACCTAAACGATTCTATGATTCTATGATTTTAAAACACCAATGTCACCCACTACCGACGCAAGTCACTTAAAGAAAACAAGGCCTAATTTACAGCGCTGCTAAAAATTAGCAAGAGTCTGCCGATCATTCCTCACTATTTTTTTTGTTGGCTTTTTTTTTTCCCAACAGTCTTTCTTCCCTCTGCAGACAAAAGAATTGACGCAATCCAAAATCTATTCCTCCCTTTCCCACCATGAAAGACAGAACATATCTAAGGGCTTTTAGCATAACCTCCTGGAATTATTGTTCCTCTCCATTTTGGGCCAACCTGCAGAGGTGGACTTTTTGCAAAGAAGAGTAGCCTTGCTGAAATGACGTCTCTCTACCCTGTCCCTCTTCTGCCTCTCAATGCCCATGACTTTGCTGCTCGGTTCACCACACAAAAACAAGTAACATTCTGGTGATTGTGATGTCCAAGACTAAAACAGCAGCATGACTTTGATCCATCCATGGCAGCCAACAAAAGCTTTTCAACGGACAGGGTTCAGGCTTCCACGCCTTTCTCAAACAACAATCTATTCACAGCCTTGTGCTTTATCTTTCCTTCTGAAAAGGCTTTTGTGCACACGGATGGATCCTGCTGTTTCTGAGGTCAGTGTTAAGCATCCTATAGCCTCCAGCGGTGAAAGGGCTGGGTGGCTGTAGAGCAAAGCACTCTAGAACATAACACAATGCAACTTTATTTTCTCTAACATCTACCCTTGCAAACCGTACCCTCACACAGCTCAGCTTAAGCACAGCTGCAAAAGGAGAGGGAAACAGAGAGAAAACAATGAGGAGACATGGACAGAAAAGAGATGTTTTCAGCTGAGATTTTAAACCAAGGCAGGCAGGCAAAGAAAATAAATAGGGCTGTACTGCTGCACGGTGTGGAGTAGATTTATGCAGTATAGTGTGCTCTGTAAGCACCTGTAAGAAGAGTCACTTGCAGCAGCAGATGCTGCTCAGCTCTAATGAAATCCACCTGCCTTGTCCCACAGAGATCCTCATGTCTTAAGACGTGGGATAGTTGGTCCTAATAGCACAGAAGAGCTGTGCAGATGTAAGCCAGTACCTGCTGAACTCAGGTACTCAATCACACAGAGAGTAAGCAGTTGCTACAGGTATCAGCAGCTAGCAAGCCTGCATCTTAGGCTCAAAACCTGTCGCTCAGATTCTCGATCCTCTGCAGAAGCCAACACACCAGTAAGAACCCAAATTTTGTTAGATCACACAAATCCAGACAAGTGGTATAAAAACGGACATGATCTTCCATAATTGTGTGTTGCCCCATGTTTCCCCATCACCTCTAAAACAAATGGGAGACTTTCTTATGCAAACAAAACCATTTTAGCACTTGTTTCATGCAGACATCCTCAAAGCTGACGCTCACAAGCCAAGGGCCTATTTAGCTAGACCATGCGCTTACACCATCTACAAGCATCACCTGCCCACAAGAAGGTGAAGTCACAGCCACTGAGAAGAGCAAGAGGCTATGAGTGGAAAGGAGAAGGAAATAATATAATAGGGATGGAAATTTTCATTCTGAAACACCCCACTTTTAGAGGACTCAGTGGAGGGAAATACTGGTCCTTTTGCTCTGTTTGTGAAATCATTCTCAGAAAATACGATTGCTTTCACTACTGCCACAGTGGTTTTGGCAGTATGGGCTGACAAATTGACAGAGATGATACAAACAATGTTTCACTCAAGCCACATCCTCCAAGTAACACTCATGTTCTTTTGGGCCACAAAAAAGTAATGGAACACTCAGAAATAAATGCAATGTTAACAGCACGTTAGGAACTAAAATTACACATTAGAAGATGCTGGCAGAGCCAGATTCCTTCCCAGTCGCACAGATCTGGATAGTAATACAACAGGAGAGATTTGTTTGCCCAACTGGCTGGACAAAGAAAGAGCCTGCTGTTCCCCAGGCTGCTAAATGGTGACATCGGGGTCCTAATAGCACAAGTAGTCCCTACCAAACCGTGTTACATTAAGAAAGTTCCACTTGTCATCGTGCTGCATGCTGTGAATCCTTAAAAGCCACACTGTTACCAAGAGGTCAGAATTTGAAATTCCTATGCAAGAGAGACAGAAACCAACTTATTGTAGCACCACTGCTATGCATTATCAATAGAGATCTGTGGTATAAAGAGTAATATATGCAATTCCTCTTTTAAAGTCCAATAAGATGCATAAGGTCTGACCTATCCATGACAACACCACATAGCTAAGAACAAATAAGAACAAATGTAGATAAATACATCTACTAGACATAGATCAGAAAGTACAAAAAGCAAGAATTTGGTAAATATATATACCAGCAGAAGGTCAAACTACTGCTTAGACTGTTTTACACCTATGATCCCAAGGATAAGAAAACACAACAGATATCACGGACATGTCAGTATATTGCATCTACCTACAGTGCCTCACATGTAGTAAGAGAAGTAAACTTTGTGGATCCCTCTGTGTCCACTGAAGATGAACTTTGATTTCTCTGTGGACGCCAGCAGGACCAGAATCACTCTTTACCTGACACAGCCATGAAAATGGATTACTTCAGTACTGAAACATAGCCACATCTGAGGTGTGGTGACTCCAGACACAAAGAAACCACACCAAGGCACGGCTGAAGCCAAGAGAGAGAAAGAGAAATGTCATCAGGTTTCTGGCAGGTTTGTAGGAAGACCGGAGAGACACTCCCCCCCCAAGAGATTCTCTTTTGATCTGGGACAACACATGGATGTCAGCAGCATCTGAGTGTAGAAAAGAAAGAAATTCTCTCTTTTACACTTTGTTGGGATGCTCCGTCTGCTGCAGTGAAACAGGGAAGAAGTAAAACTGCTGAATAACAGAGTTCTTAACGTTGCAGGCACTAACAATAGGATTAGAGAGAGAATAAAATCATATCTTCTTCGATTTGGAAGATTTGGAAGAAGTCAACTTCTGACTCACTAGCCTGACAAGTTGAGATCAGGCAAGTCATGGTGTTGACCTTCTGAAGAAGGACTCTGATCAGCCCAGCAGCCACAATGGCTCTGGGTAGTTTCAGCCCATTACCTCCTAGAGCAGTGTTAGCAAAGGTCATTCTATATCGCAGGCCCTGGTTTCTCTGCAGTGTGTCAGGCATTGCCAGCGTGCAAGGAAGAGAACTGGGTACAGGGGAGGTCAGAAGAATTACATGCAAAGCACACTATTCATGCTCTCAGATACACTTTTCTCAATGCCTTGTAGCTGTGCTGCTGGGAAACACAGACTTGCAGTCTGTCTCACCGAGCTAAGGGTAGAAGGTTTTAACCCATGAGCAAGGAAGTTGATGAACCCCAGGAGATGCTGAACAAAGAGACCAAGAGCTTCGACTACCTAAGCCAATAGACTAGAAAGCAGTTACAACCTTTCCAAGTGCCAGTGAGGGTATCCGCTAGGTGGACACAAAGGTCCATATTACATGAGCCTGGGTATGATTCAGACTTGAGGAGAACCTGCCAAGACCAGACTGACCCCTCAAGAAGATAAGTAGTGGCAAAAAAAGGTTATTTCCTTATGAGGTATGGGTGGGCCACAACTCCTGCTAATTTTAAGGGGACCAAACAGATACGGAGCATCCAAGCCCTGATGTAAAGATCTCACCTTCCCCTTACTCACTGGGAAAACTTTTGTTTTCCATGGTTACATGTCCGCCTCATTAAGCAGCAAATCTAGCCAATCACCATATAGTGTACAGGAAGAAAATGACAATATTGCAACAGGGAAAATCACAGAGTGTGATTATTGAATGGAGTAATAAACAGCAGTTTAAACATAGCCTCAAAATAAAATGAATAACATTGTTAAACTAAATGCAAGGTACAACATTCATCATCAAATCATCTCTTGCCTCAGGTTACTAGAGAGTAGGATCTGGAAAACGACAGCTTCCTTATTTAAAAAAAAAAAAAAAAAAAGCCCTGGCTGCAGTATTTCAGAAATCCCTGTTTCAACCTGTTGGGGCAAACGCTGACTTTTGAACAGCAACTATTGTATAAGTCTTCTTTTCTTCTGAGCTCCAAGAGACACAGTGGGTAACCAATGAAAATAGGGATCAGGATTTTAAAAGATGCTTAGTAATATCATTAGATACAAAAATAGCTTTTTTCCCTAAAACAGTGCTAGTGAACAACACTAAGTGGGCATCAAGAGACCAGCTCTTAACAGCCATGCACAAAGCAAAAGAAAGACTGTGTTCCCTTCCATTACTAAACAAATAAAATACAATAGAAAAAGCCATAAGGCAAAATGAAAAAAGTCTCTCCTAAGCTTTCCAGTTTATGCAAAGGAAAGAGGTGCAGGGGTGGGGGACACTGAGCATTGAAAATTGGTTGTCTGAGATGGGGAACATCTTTGCTGTTTACACCAATATCAGACTCAGCGCCCTGACCTTCCCTAAACAAACAGCCCTCCACAGGGGGTTTTATGGCAAAGCGGTGCTCATGAAAACATCCACCTTTCCCGCCTTTCCCAGAGCCATTTCTAAGAGAAGTTTTGCAGCCCCATAGTAATCAAAAGTCCCTGTATGAGTTCTGGTTTTCCCATAATCATCTGCCCACAGCTAGCAGCAATGTAAGACTACGTAAGAATATTTGCAAGGTGTTAATGTGTAAGCCCTGAAGCCCTTTGACCTTCAGTCATTTGCTTGCATCGATGAGAGGATCACTGCTCCATGCCTTACTGAGGTTCCCCTTGACTCTGCACTTTACATCTCTGCAACACATATAAACAGGATTTTGATTCTGCTACTGATATCTCAGTGTCAGAAACGTGATCAGGTTTGTGCTCTTTTTACAGGCATTTTTACAGGCGCTTTTATTCCCTCTCTGTTATTACAAAGGAGAACTTCCAAGATTTAAATATTCTATAGATTTGAAGTAGTCACCAAATCTTACTCAGAAATACACTGTGTAATGTGGCCAGGCTAGTCTAGTGTCCTGAGGACGGTAGCCCTACAGTGCCTCAGTTTAATTAATATAAGAATCCAAAATCATCCTCTTCAGTTAAACTTAGTGTCCATGAACACTGTTATTAACATGGATCAAACAGCCCCTTGTAGAGAAGACCTGTTGTGATGATAAGGTCAGGTTCCTAAGGAAATTATTTTGCAAATCAAAGCACAGATTCCTAATATTTGTCTGTGGTGTTTTTTTTTTTTCTATCCCTCATCCTATCAAGTTCCCTTGCGATGGAACATAACTCCCGGGTAATTTTTACAACACTTCTGCATAAGAACTGGGCATGAGGTCCTGCCTACCCAAATTCCTTGTTGTCCTGTACCTTGCAGGAGGAGGATGTTTATAATCAGAGAGAAAAGGTGGGCCCAATTCTGCCTTCTGTTCTATACCTATAATCTCAAATTATCTTCCAGCTCCTGCTGATTTTAGGAGGATCTGCAGACAAGTAGCAAAACACAGGATTGGGACAAAAAAGCCCTGTGATTTTCAAATCGGGTTTAACATGAAAGACAGGTGCCTCTTAGCCTTTACCATATTACTTGGTATTGGGTCATACCTAGACTGTCCCCATGGTATAATTAGGAAACAGAATTATAACTGTATCATATAATGGGATGGGCTCAAAAGCCTTTTATTAAAATGCTTATCATCTTTAAAGCCAGCGGCATTTCCAGCCACACAGACAAGGATGATTTGGGGAGGACAGGGGAAGATCAGGACACCAGACAGGGAGAACAGGGGTTTAGAAAAGGAGATGATAGACAGCAGCAGCAGCTCTCTTTCTCCTTACCACTGACAAAATAAATAAATGAATAAATAAAAATAGTTATGTGGAAGTGGAAAGAGCTCTTCTGCAGTCATTACATAGCAAACACCGCTTGGCTTAAACTTACTTCTTATTCTCTCCCCCTTCATGCTCCTCAGACATGTATGCACTCATCCACATATATTTGCCTGCACAAGGACATTCCATGGCTTTGGACCTCTTCTGTTTTTAAAATGACAAGGGCTGTCCCCATATGCCTTTGGATTAGAGCTATTCTTCCCACCTTTTTAAATGTACCCAATACATGCTTTCTCACACACAGATGAAGTGAGCATCTCTTACTGCCTGGCCATCACACCCACATCTTTAAGAAGATTTTATTTTTTTTTCTTCTTAGAAGTTGTAAAGGTTTAAGAGCAGTATTTTTACAAATATATATATATACATACACATATATTCACAGGTATGATTGTGTTGTTATTGCAATGATTTGGTCTGACTTTAAAGCCCTTAAGGTAAATGTGCCAGTTGTGGACTACAGTGAGGTTTCTAGTCTTGGCTATTCATACACCTCTCTGGTTTACAGCTCTCTGCTGAATATGATGAGAGAGATTTATTTGTGGAGTGGGCAGAGACAGAAGTACGTTGTCGCATGATTTTTTTTTTTTAAGGGTTATTAATTACCATGTCAACCTTTGCTCTGCTGCTGCTGTCCACTTTTATTTTGGAGGCACAGCCGTTCAACACTGATCACATTGGGTTCCCTGATCACCCCATTTTCTGCCAACCTTTTAAAATATTATTTATTATTCCTTATGTATCTGGGAAGAGGAGAAGGAGAGGGACAGTATGGCAGAGATGGGAAACATGAGCCGGAAAACATGCTTGCCTTGAATTGTCATCACACTGCCGTTGGAAGGAGCAAGCTGGAAAACTAGCAACAAACACTCGCACGCAAACACACGCCAGGCACACACCACATCAATCACAGGGAGTTTGTGAGCAGCCCCACAGCTCTTACCTGGGTTGTCTGGGATCCCTCTGCAGTGCACCTCCCTCAGCTCCCTCTCCCCTATTTTTCCCCTCCGTGGGGAGCAGCAGGGCTGGTGCTGTGGCTGGGTGACGGTGCAGGTAGGGGACGGCAGGCAGCTGGCTGCAGCCTCGGCTGCCGGGCTCTGGCTCCTGCCAGGGCTGCTGCTGCTGCTGCTGCTGCTCCTGATGATGCCGAGGAGGAGGAGAGCTGAGTGAGGAGGAGGAGGATGCTGGCAGTGATGCTGTTGCTATGGTTACCCAACTCAGTGGCGGCGGTGGCACCGCTCGGCGCAACAGCTGCCCCAGCACCCAGATCTCCTCGGCACCCGTCACGGCCAAACGGCCCTCGATGTACAGGCATGGGTATGTCATCCCAGAGCCCTTCCAGAGGGACAGTGATGGTGGGGAGGATAGAGGTCACTCCTTGGCGTGGTGTTGGGGTTCTGGGAAAACAGATGGAGTGATGCATCCAAAATGTTTGCATTTTACACTTGCGAGTAAAGAGCTCACTGCCCTGCAAAGGTCAAACACCAGCTCCTAGGAGACCAGATTTTCATTTTTCAGTGGTGCCTTGCATTTTTATAAGGAAGTGAACAAAACGGCAAAGCTGAGGAGGGGAATAATTTTCAAAGTTCCTGTTTTGATGCAGTTTTAAACTTTTTCTCTTTTAAACTGAAGGTCAACCCTCTTTTTTTAAAACAGGACTTAAAAGTGGGATTTTCTTGTGTAAAGGTGTTTTCTGCATAGAGAAATCCCCTTATAAGTGAGTTCCTTGTGAGAGAAAGAACTGTTTCTTCCCATGAAAGAGTGAGAAAAAACCTTTCTGAAACTAACCCTCTTAAACAGCCCAGGACACTAATACTTTCATGCCTAATTGCATGAAGTAAACAAGCTGAACTCTGCCTTTCTCTAGGGATCTGAAAATAAGAAAGGAAAAAGACCTCAGGTGGATGGACTGCCACATGATCAAAATATGAAGTCCTAACTGAGAGAGACATGTGAAATCAAGGCATTCACTTGCCATTTATCTATCAAGTACGCATGTCATGAGGCTCTCATTTTGCACTTGGAACATCACAAGACACAGCAAGGTCACAACAATCAAATGTCACTTCCATCCAAAAATGTCAGTGCAAAGCTGCATAACGCTCATAAGCCATGACAGTTCTTTTAAGAGCTGGTTCTGTTTGCAGGACATTGTGAAACCCTGTCTAAAATCTACTGAAAAAGAAAAATCACTGGTGGAAACTTTCTAAAGGGATTTGCTGCCTACTGCCGGAGCTCTGCCTGCAGCCTGGATGCTGCAGACGATATGAATCTATGAGCTTAAGACACCAAGAAGATGCACTGGTGGTATTTCCCATTAACAGATCAGACCTGGAGAAATAGTTGTAGGAGATGTGCTGGCAGCTCCTCTTCTCAAGGTATTCTAGAAGACAGCATCTCCACACCATGTTCATTTGAAGAGTCATAATGTGGTTCTTATAAAGGCATTTTCTATACATGTCATTACCTGGAACCACCCAAGTGAGGAGAAAAATGTGCCAACCAGCATACATTGCCAGACTTCCTTGGAATAGCTTCCTATTTCCCAGCCTCCCTGTATCTTATAAAACTAGTCATCATATAAATCGTTCCCCCTATAGATTTTTTTAATTAATATCCCTTTAGGCAACAATTCTGATGTCCACTCAGAGACTATATGGGGCCTTTCTACCACTCAAAAAAGAAATAAGAAACTTTATCTATTTTAATCTTTAAAAATGACATGTGTGTAAAATTAGACAGTATTCTGAACCCATTCTCAAGAGCTAAAACATAATATTTGGTGCATGTATGGCTCAGGGGATTCCCTGCTGTAATTTTGGCTGCAGGGGGAGAAGATCTCATTGCAGTAATGACTGTGAGCAAATCTAAATCACCCACTCCATAACTCACTAGCTGACAGCAAAACCCATGGTTATTCTGAATAGATCACTGAAACCACAAACAGATCTTATTTCTGCTAAATCAGGGAGCACACTGCAAAATGTTTCTGCTGAGGTACGTGTAATCAGCTTGCAAGCTTATATTTTCCAACTTTACTTATTAGGACTATTTTTTGAGAGCTGCATCTCTGATTTCAGGAACACACATAAGAATAGCAGAAGATAGCTGGCCCATTTGGCTTGAGGTGCTTTGGTCCAGCATGGCTGTGTTACACCACTGAGGATCTTCCCACCTTAGTTCTATTGTTGGCGCTAGTCTGCAACACTGAGGAAAAATCCAGCCCTAAGGACTTGCAGAGCCCACTAAAACTGATGGCTCTTATACCTCACTGTCTGGACCCTGCAGAGTGCACATGTTCAACTGTGCCAAGAGAGTACAAAGTGGATATAAAGCTATAACAAAACAAAAAGACCCAAACAAACAAAAAAAAAGGTGAAAAAAATTCATGCAGTGATGATCCTCAGTCATGCAAAGAGGTCCTGCATGGTGGGATCAATGACTCGCACCAGTTCACTAGGGAAATAAGACATGTTACAATACGTAAAGCATGTCGATTTCATAAGTAGATATGATTCTATGAAGAAAGGACATGTCACAGCTGTATTTGACAGAGCCTAGGGGAAAGGCTGTATTGTCAGTCATAGCTTTCATTTTTAAGGGTCGAACCTATGTCATATCTTCCAGTCCTGCTCAGGAATTACAGACCCCTTAAGACATCTCAGACGGTACTAGACACCTAGTTTATGCACCTTAGTCATGTCTAGATTATTTTCTTGCTTTAAATACTGAAGAGAGGGAAATCAACTTAGCCTAACACAGACTTCTAAAACAAATCAGTTACATTTTCCCTTGCGTCTCCTTTTCTCCCCTGTTGTTACGAAGACACCAAGGCTGACTAACTTAGCTGTACTTATCTACAACACCCTGAGGTAAAGGCAAATCCCATCCCTAATTGTTGTTTGGAAGAGCTATCCCACCAAATCGGACATCTGAGCTCTGATGCCTGTCAACAAGGTTTAAAACCAAAACATACCTTCTGGAAATGCCTTTTTAGCTGCCACCTTAGCCCCACATGAGCCTGAGGTTTCAGCAATGAAGATACCTGTGTGCCTGTTTAGCTGCTGAATGTTTCCAGACTGGCTGCAATCTCAACAGCACAGACATCCTTGGACATACTTGGTGTCCCAGAGCCCAGCATAGGCAGCAAATGTCATATTCTAGATTCTTTGTGTAGAGCATTTGGGTTATTTAATAACAACCTGAAGCAGATATTCCCATTAGGTAGCAGGATACCTAATAGATGTTCAGTGGAGCAGTCCATCCTGCACAGCCCACGTTGGGCTGGGAATCATTTCTACAGGCTGTAGACTCCTTTTCAGTCTGCTGCTCTACACTACTTGAGCCGTAGTGTAGTAGTCAGTCTATCAATTCTGCTAAGAGCAGGATAAAAAAAAAAGTCTTAAATTAATTGAAATAAGCTCAGAACTGCAAACTTCCCCCGGCAGCTGAATGTCAGCACATAAAACCTTATACGATGAGGCACAAGAATGTGAGTTCAACACACATACAGGACAAAGAAGTGAGGGTGTCTCAGGCAAGCTGTGTTATGTGGCAGGGAAAGACCACAACACTAAGCTTCCACCTGGAGCACCCGATGAGTGGTCGCAGGCAGAGACCACATCCTGACTGCAACAGCTTTCTTCAAGCTCTGGGACACAGCCTGCAGCACAAAAACCCTGGGACAGTGCACTGTGGAAATGTAACATGTCAACACCATGGCTGGGGAGCAGAAGGTAGGGCCAAATGTATGCTTCAGGCTAGCAGCAGGAGAGTCGACAGCTCTGTAGTTAATGGACAGAGAAAGTTAAGCTCCTCTTTTGATTAACTGAGAAGGTGAATTTACCTCTTGGTTGCAACACAGAGTTTCCAGGGACTGTTTCTTTCTACTCAGTCTTTATAATTTCAGGAAAAGGTAAGGTCCAAAGGGAAAGTGTCTGGCCCACAAGAGCAGGCAGCACTTTGGGCTTTGATTTCTTCTGGATCCTCCATACCCTCTAGGAGCATTCTGGTGGCCAAGACCCTTTTAGGAAGCACTGCACCGTATTGCTGTAGCAGGATTTGAAACACCCTCTGATGTGAAAGGCAACACAGTCTCACATAATCCAGTTTCACGCTACGCAACAAAGGCGCAGTTAAGAAAAGGAAGAAGGAGAAAAACAGGAGAAGGGATCAGAAGATGCCTTTCATGCAGCTATTTGATAAAATATGTCCAAAAAGGTTAAATAAAAATATATCTATATTTATTTTGATGTAGCTGGTGACAGTCAGAGCTCCATCATTCATGCCCCATCATTGGAAGTGTTCAAAGTCAGGTTGGATGGGGCTTTGGGCAACTTGATCTAGTGAAAGATGTCCCTGCCCATGGCAGGGGCGTTGAACTAGATGATCTGTAAAGGTCCCTTCCAACCCAAGCCATTCTATGATTCTAATAAATATAACAAATTCTTGGGGAGTACCGCAGTATAAAGGTGTTTTTAAAATAATGCAGCATTTTTAAAATCATGCAGCATTTAAAATCATGCAGCGTTTTCACGTATCATACAAGAGAATTAAAGGTAAAGGTTACAGCACTAGAAGAAGAATAATCCATTGCAGTATAAAGCATAATTTATCATTTTACTAAGTATGTATTTCACAAAAAACCACAGTGTAATATATACAAGGATCACAAAGACTTGGCTTGCTTGAATAGTTGTATCCATGACAAGCTTCGAGGGCATAAGCTTACACTTCTCCTTACAAGTCCTTACACTTATCCTACCCTCAAGCCACGGAGTCCTCATTCAGCTGCTATCCATTTAATATTTTGTTTCATTCTGCCATTCAATTAGTAGCCTAACATCTTACTTGTTACAGCCAACCTGCCAAGTAAACAGCCTTGCTTTAAATAAGAAAAAGCTACATTTACCCACCAGTGCTTCCCTTACCCGGAAGGCAGTTGGAAATGTCAGGATACAGTCTTCTCGTTCATCACTCTGGAAGATTGCATACTAGACAGAAAAACCAGAGTAAATAAACTAAGCACATTTCAAATGCTTAACATGATACAAACATCTGATAGGACTTGAAGGAACTACAGCAGTATTAGGAGTTCAAAAATAACTTCTGAAGTTTCTTTGTGTACCATAGAACAAAGTTGTGGAAAATAACACATCTACTGACAGTGAACTATAGGAATGAGGGATAAACACATTCTGGACATCTTTAAAGAGTGACCAATATCAGATATCTACTTAAGCAGATCTTCCTAGGGTCCTCTGCAAAACACAGTAGTTTGATTTGGAGGTATGTTTCTTATCTTACCAATGGCTGAAGCAAAAAGTGAACACAAGCACGCAAGATTATCATCCTCTATCCTCAGCTTTATGCCCACAGCGGGAAGCAGGGAGTGGGAGGGAAGGAGGATTTTGTGAATAATCCAGCCCAGGCCTGAAAGATCATGTTACAGACAGCCTCAGGAGCTGCAGAGCACTTTGCTCACCACTGCAGTACCTCACAGAATCACAAACAATCATTATTTTTCTAAACACCCCTATGGAAAAAGGGCTTTCATTGCCGTTTATTTTGTGCATGGAAAACAAGGCATGGACTTTCTCAGAGGCACCCACACAAGCAGCTGAGACTTTCTGACGGTCAGCGCTGAACTCTCTGAACACTAGAACATGTTGCCCAGACAGGCTGTGGAGTCTCCATCATTGGAAATATTCAAAACTTGATTGAACATTGTCCCGGGCAACCTGCTCTAGCTGATCCTGCTTTGAGCAGGGCTATGGACAACGTGATCTCAAGAGGTGTCTTCCCATATCAACAATTCTTTGAAATCATAAGCGAGTCCCATATCCTGCTGCTCCCAGCATGCATTCCACAGATTCCTGACCTCTGCCCCCTTAGTTCACCCACTGCTAACCTCTCACTTAGTTTTACACATAGCCTCATTTTTCCTCCACACACACATATTGCCATATACGTATAGTCACACCTCACACACATCCATCCCAGTCAACCTATAATATCCTAAACCCAAATCACTTGGTCTCTTCCTAGGTCTCTTTGTTGCCTCCTAGATGTCCTTCTGCCAATTTTGTTGTGTAAATCACAAGGGCAACTTCCTCCCCTATTTAGCTTGGGCACAGTGCAGGGAGTCTTCCTCCCACCTTGGGTGTTCCACGTCCCACCTGGTGACCCACCTTGGATCTGGTCTAATCTATAGCAACCCAGAAAAAGGAAGCCAAGTTGCTGAGAAATTCTTGTTTGATGCAGACTGGAAAACATCCAGTGCAGTCAGCATGTCGGGGGAACTTAGCTGTTTAAGTCTAGTTGCTGCTGAACACCAGAAAACTGTGTTTATTCAAATGTTTATGGGTTGTCTTAAGATAGAAGTTCTGAGTGATGAACGCAACAGAAAGACCATTTCTTCTTTTCTTTTCTCTTTGGAGTATCTGCTCTGAAGCACATGAGTGCAAGTCCTCCAAAGAAAAGCATACGATCCATTTCTAATGTGGGCAAACCTGATTATTTCTCCTAGATACTTTTATGGAAACAGCTAAACTATTTTGGCTGCAGTTTTCCAAAATTAATTCAGTGCAAGACAGATGCCTCTGCATAAAGAGTTTCAGCCCAAGCAATTAAGATACAGCAAAATTATAAGCAATAAAAGCTAGAGTATTACTATAAGAAATGCTGGACAACCTTAACAACACTCATTGGTATCACTCCCACCTAAAATACATATTAATTCACTAAACAGCCAGATGGGCTTGTTTGTTTAAGACTCTTCCCTAGTGGTTTTCAGCTTCTTTTTTATATGTGCCTTTTATAATGCAAAATACCAGTTGGCAGGCAGTACTAGTAGTACCTTGCTATCAAGTGGAGTTTGCATATAAAGATTTAAAAAAAAAAAAAAATCAGAACCAAACGCTTGTCTAACATTACTTCCAAAAAGCTTCACATTGCAGCCTTGCAAGTAGAGGAGAAGCATCATTCTCATTTGTGTCTAGGTAAACCATAGTACAGATAAGCTAAATGTGCTTGAGGAAATTCCTATTACAGGTAGAAAATGGACAGGGTAGCAAACGGCTTACTCAAAGATATGCTTGCATGCAACGTGTTATTCAGCCACTGGATGGCAATCTGTGGTACAAAACCCAAGTGAGTGGCAAACCAGCATTTTCAACAGTGGTGGAGTTTAATATTTGAGATCTGAACACCTGGTTTAAGTTGCTTTAAGTGCTGACCTATAACTTCCAACAACCATATTGCTTTCTAGGTCAACAACACTCCAAAGCCCATTTACACAGTGGTTGGAAACTGCTAGAGATATTATTGTCTTCTTTGGCTCAAGGTGGAAGGGCAATGGTTTGAAAGAGTAAGATCAGGGAAAAGTCAAACTCTAAACAGTTCTGACAAGTCTGGACAAAGCAATTTAAGATGTCATTATCCAGACTGATGAGTCCCACCTTTCTACCACAGCTCTATGGACTCCATTGCAACAAAAACAGAATAGGATATTTTTCAGTGTCCCAACCACCCCTGTTAATGACAGAAGTTGTTAGTGGACACTTCCTTACCTCATATTCAAAATGGCTTTCAGCAAATGGGTCATTCATAGCATCATGAGCTCAGTGTAGCAACTTCTGAGTTATGTCTACATTGCAGACTGCTTTGGAAAGGCTTGCACAGCTATTGGATGGAGTGTAAATGCAGCAGTAGATTGCTTAAGTGAATCTATTACAAGTAGAAATACATGCCCATTGACTCCCTCTCTCACCACCTTCATTCTCCTCTCTTGACTTACTAGTAGGCATGAAGCTTCAGATCCTCCCTCAGCAAAGCAAGCCAAGTTAGCAAGTTTGTAACAGCTACAATAAAGTAATCTAACCTAGGGGATGGTAGAGAGGAGCAATGAACCTATAACCAAAAGGCCATGAAGATGATCTCTGAAGTCTGAGACTCAGTCTTACTAACCTCTGGAATCCCACAGACCATGGCTACACAGTGCCAAAGGACCAGTTCTCACTTGTCTCCTGGGTGGCTGGAAAAATTAGTCAGAAGAAACTAAACCTACCTGCTTTGTAGAGCTAATGCCAAAAAGAATCTCCTCTCTGCATGCAAGGCCAAACAGTGGTTATGAAACACACATGTGTTGTAACTTTAAGATAAGCTAAACATTAAGGATTTTCATAAAGGGGACTATGCAAACTATATGACACTCTTCGGTCTGCAGTAGTTCAAAGAAAGGTGAAAGATATTATCTTGCATAAGAAATCACAGAACCGTGTCTTAATATCTGTGTAGACATCTGTTGTTCTTCTTATAGCTTATTATTTATTGAAGAGAGAATGAGAACTACTACAAGTCTAAAGCAAGAGGTAAACCACAGATGCAGAGAGCAACTGGAGGGCTTCAGGGATTTGCCATAGCATAGGATTTATCTTGAAGTCCACAGGTACACAATTCAAACACATTTCCTCCTCTTCATTTGTCAGTATGCTTCTCTTGAGCATGCGACAACAAGAGTCAGTGATAATACATACCACCAAATAGTTTATCTCAATGGGGAGGACAAAGACTGAGTAGATGTGGAGATAGAGCTGATATGGGATGATGACAACGTAGCACCCTCTCACTGCATGTCCCAGCCACGTAGGAATATCTTTAACACTGAGACCATACAGCATGGATATTGATACCTAAATATATTTGAATGAATACAGATGGAAGGACTTGGGCCTTTGTGTTTACTAACTTCTCAGCTGCAGGCTTGACAGCAACAGGGAGGGGTTTGGTTTCCCAGTGAACTAAACACCCCAGCAGAAGTCATGTTCAGCATTCAATCAAAACAGAATATCCTTCATGCTGTTACAGAAAATACTGATTAAGAAAAAAACATTATCTAGCTCCAAAGGAAGAAAAAAGAAAATTGTGGAGGATCTTCCATGCTTTGGGAACTTCCCTGCAACACATTGCCCCTGTTATTCTTGAGAAACAGCTGCAGTACACCTTATATAATTTAGTATGGTCAGAGTCCAGGGGACGACTGCAAAGGCTGGACGCACATGTGACAGAAGGAATGGCACTTTCCTTTTCCTTCTCTGCTTCCCAGATCTGAGGCATGGAAAAACATGTTTTTGTTACCCCTGTCCCATTCCACCCCAATGGGAAAAATCCCCACCTGCAATAACAGCAACAGAGCCTTAATCAGAGCCAAAGCCCTGGGCACAGCTCCATCATCAGAGTATATTTTATGGTCTTCCTTGCCACATAAGTGCAAGTAGTAAACCATGAACACACACCACAGCGCAGGTGGGAGTGTCAGGCACCTGGCACTACTCTGCCCACAGCAACATCAAGGCATAACATCAAGAATATTGTTATATGTAGATCCAACAACCAATGAGGAGAACTGCAAATCATGGCTCTTATAAACACTATTGTATCCTTGGAATCACTGATTCACTGTAGGGGACTGGGAAGGAAGAAACACTGGAAACAACAGAGGTTGTGGCTGATGGACTGCAGAAAAGGCTCAGGGAGTCCTGGTGGACAGTAAGCTGAATGTGAGCCTTGGGCAGCAAAGACCAGCTGCCTCCTGGGCTGTAACAACAGGGCCACGGCCTGTAGATCAAGAGAAGGGCTTATCCCTCCCCTCGTCAGCAGTCTTCAGACCACCTAAGTACCACGTCCAGTTGTGTTCCCCCCAGTACAAGAAGAACATGGATAAACCAGAGCAAGTTCAGCAGAGAGCCACTGGGATGGTAGAATCTGAAGCACTTGCCCAGTAAGGAGAGGGTGAGAGACCAGGGCTTGTTCAGCCTGGATAAGAGACTGCTTTAGAGGGACTGTTGAGGGGTCAGCAGCCACCCCACTACCTATGGGGAGAGGTCATCAAGAAGATGGAAAAAGGTTCTTCACAACAGTGCATGGTAGCGGGACAAGAGACAATAGGCATAAGCTTAAATAAGGAGATTCAAACCTTTTCTCCATGAGGAGAGTCAAGCAGTAGAACATGTTGTCCAGAGAGGTTGTGTGGGCTCCATCCTTGGAATTTTTCAAGACTGAACTGGATAAAGCCCTGAGCAATCTTAACTGACCCCAAAGCTGACTCTGCTTTGAGCAGGGAGCTGAGCTAAAGACCTCCTGAATTATGCTACGATACCTATGATTTGGCTCACTACAGAAGTCACTTTCCCAGTTTTCCAAATGTTCCCTTAGTAGCCTGCCTTGCACTCTAGTCTGTGAAAGGAAAAACAAGGATTAAATGCATGCGTACTTCTCAGTGACGACATTCTGGCTAACAGATTGGCACAGCAGGTAGATGTCAAACCAATAAAAAGGAAAACTAAAGAACGTTAAAGATAATCACTGAATTTATCAGAGCATTACACCACATTCTTTTTATTTTCCTTTCTTGTCTAGTCACAAACACAGCAATAGCATTGGCTTCATTACCCAGCTCTGAAATTAAATGGGGCAAGAGAGAGACTCAACACAAAGGGGAAAGTAAATATTTCCTTCTGCCTTGAAAGCCTGCATGACCCAGTTCCCCGCCAACACCCAGATATGAAAGAGATGTGAAAGAGAAAGGAGGGATAGATCAAGGTGAAAAGCAGCAAAGGCTCTTCTTTATAGCCTGTCTGTTGAGAAGCGATGAACCCTTATCTATTGTTTTGCCCAGTTCCCATCATAGAGCATGCCCATGTTTGCCCTGTCCCATGGGACAAGGGATGGTAACAGCCCCTCTATGCTTAAATCAGGTGTTAGCATCATCCTCTGCAATCTACATAAACAGCCCAAACCAGCACATAGTGTTTGGATTTTAACAGGGCAAACTTGGGTCCTTATGCTTGAGTGGCCACAGCACAAGCCCATGACAAGTACTACCTCCTAACAGAAATGACAACATATTGCATGTTGCATGTCACTGGATGTTAAGGTGGCAAAAACTTTGAGAGAGCTTATTCTAACCCTGGCTGTCTTGCTATGAACTCCACAGGCTCCCAGGATCCCAGTCCTCAGAAGCTAGCTATACTTTTCCCTTCCAGGCAAAAGCAGACTCGTTAATGTGACCAGATATCTCACACTTATATTTTTGTTCGAAACGGAGAAAAAAGTGGGACCGTTTTTGTTCTGTTCTGTTCTGTCACCAAACAGCGTCATTACTCACTTCAGGGTGAACTTTAATAAATCCTCTGCTGAGCTACAGCTGTGACATAAGGAACAAACAGGGTCAGGCTGGGTGCAAAATAATGATGTGTCACCCAACAAGCTGTTGGAACTGATTTTGCACAGGGCATAAAGAGATTGAAATGAGAGACTTTGTCGGTCCTAGCCCTGAGCAACAGGATTGTCTGCTTTGGCTAGTCCTGCTGCAGGGTCTTCACTGTAGCCCTGGGGAAGGAAAATCCCGGTGGAGTAATTCAGTCTGTTTAGGTAGGAGAGTTCTCTCCTCTGGAGAGACCTGGACCTCCAGAAAGCCATTCAAAGGACACCCATTTGAGCTTATCTCCAGCCTACCCTGAGCAGTAGCTAGGAAAAATATCTGACTCAAGCTTTCACATTTTGGGCTACTTCATCTTAGGGAGCCAGAAGACTGAATACCTCTGGAGGCCTGAGAGGGCTCCCAATTTCCAGATTAGCCTGGAGACCAGGCCCAGTGACTACCGAATCTAGTGATTTCTTTGCCTCTTCAGTGAAGGTGGGCCAGCCTGCAGGTAAGAGGGACACTGTAGCCTCCTACGGGTCTCCCCTGGGACAGCAGCAGGACTGTTGCACATCTCTGCTTCCAGAGGGGGCTGAGTCAAATGTCTTAAATACTATTTAAGTACCATAGTGGGAAACTCAGCCAGGTGGTCTGAAGTATGTGGCTGAGCACCTTGTTCCAGATCCTCCAGAATCCACAAAAACATTGCAGAAGTCACAGTTTTCTAGTTCCTTATGTTTTAATGATCTAGAATCACACATTAATAGATATACATAAATATATATATACACACACATTCATACATATATCCACTGATACACTCTGTAGATATATATATATTAATTTATACAAATGCACACAGACATTACATATGTAAGTATACACACGCAATATGATTTAGTCCATAATCACCTATTGACAAGATATTATTTGTGTGTGTGTGCGCTTTTGTGCGTACATGCACAAACACAAATTTGGGTCTTTCTTATAGAACTAAGCTAGTTACACATAGTTTTAGTGCACATTCAGTACAAATACGGTTTCGGTCCATGTTTCTAGAACAAGCTAATACTTTTTCTATGCCTCTTTTCCTATTTAATTTGAAATTTTAAAAATATTTTGAGAAGATGACTAATACAATGCTGGTTCTAAACGATCAGCTCAGTTTCAAAACAAAGTTGTTTTCTAAAACATTCTCATATTTATATTTCTCAAGTTCTAAATTACCATAAATTTACATTTGAAATTACCCAAAAGGTATTTCTAGGAAAGTTCAACAAATCTGTTTCAATCACAAGGGAAAAAATCTCTGAACATATCAATCTTTCCACAATTTCACATATATACAAAGATTTTGCCAGCTTAATCTTTTAAAAGACTAAGAAATCTGAGATGAGATTGGAGTTGTTGATCAGTTTTGCAATGTATTCTTTTCTCCTGTTTCTCTAATATGACAAATCAATGAAATAAACTGAATCCTTCAACTTCATACTGTGAAGGACATTGCAAAGTTTTTTCTACTATTTCAATCATTATTCCATTTTCATTTTTTCCTGCACTTCCCTTGTTCATTTAGCATGCTCAAACAAGTCTTTGGACATGAGAACACACCAAAAGATCAGGTGTCCTGAACACTAGAGGGCAGATTAGAAACAAACCATCAAGTTTATCCCTCATCGTTCAGCCACTGAAATGAAAATTTTGTTCTGGTAATTTTTACTCTTTCTTTTTGCATTCCATAAGCAATTGTTACTATTTTAACTTTAAATATCTACACCAATGATCATAATTTCTTAGCATTTTATTTTCTCTTAAGTATTCCTTAGGAACCAAAGGTGGAAACTTTATGAAAAGAAAAATCACCTTCAGACTTCAAGGTTGAAGGACTGTTGCCTACATGCTTCCTGCAGCTGATGAGAAATAGCTCATGGCACTAAGACTATACATAGGGTGAGCTCTAGTGCAGACTAAACCAGAAAAATCCTTCACACCCCTGTACGTATACTGGTACAGCAAGCATATCTGAGTTACAGTCACCAACACCCAGGGCTAAAAGTTTACACATTAAAAATGAGATTCACTTGTTTGGCACCCATTTCACTGCCTGCTTCCTTGCTCCAGCCTGGTCCTGCATTTCCTCCACCCCTGCAAACACTGATGAGCAATTATGTGTCCCCCTTCCCATAACCTCATCCATGGAGTTTCCTGCATTTGGGAGACAAAGATGAGATTTCTATCACTCCCAGCCATTCATGGTCTTTGATACAGAGGCAGAAGTCACATGCACAGCAGAAGCGACATGCACATTAATGAACATTAGACGATTTATTTCCCTTATGCTGCCAGAAGCAGCCAGCCCATAAACGTTTGAGACAATTCACCTCATATCTCAGCACAGCTTCAGCGAACACTTTTTTAAAAGTCACAGAAAGCTCTGAATCACACCTGGGGTGAAGCAATCATGCTTAACTCTTTTGCACATCCTTAGCATGTCTCTTCTCACCACCAGGAACCTAGCAGACTGCTGTAATTCAGAAGGATGTCTCAGTACTATTTACAAACACACTTCCTTGTGCAGCACTGCTCTCAGCATAAACGCAAATACAGACTCTGCAGTATCTCACACACGTAACATTTAGTGCTATGCAGATCATGCCTAGATGTTTTGGGAAGCTGCTTTCTTCTAAATGCTGAAATAAATAAAAAAAATCTGCTATTCTTCAAGCCATGATTTTTCCTGGAAAAACTCAGTGCAGGGTCACTCAGAATATATCTTGTGGATTTAGGCAGGCAGATGAAACAAAAATAGCCGGTCTCTGCTGGCTGAGTGTATAGGCAGAGACATGCAGCTGTATTAGTGTGGCTGAAAGCCTGAACTAACATATCTCAAGGGCTCTCAGAAGGACTTAGTAATTTGGGTACAGGCACATATATCCATGATATATGTCCTCTGGCTCAGAGTGGGTGCGCACAAGCATGCAAAAATGCAGACCACAAACTTTGTGCTTCCAGTCTCTTCTGGGCCAGCAAGGAGAGCCAAGACACTTCTCTCAGCTGTCCGAAAATGGAGAAGAGATGCAACATGAGCATGATAAACCCTCAGGCAGGGCGAAAGGGGCACATCAATTGATCCCACAACAGGTGCCATTTCCCACTTGGTAAAGCACAAGGGACACTGAGATCCTTTAAAAATCACTCTGACAAACCTTATAAAAACCAGATAATATGGTCATTCCTGCATTTCTCTATGGTGGGTTAGCCTTCGCTAAGGGCAAAACTCCCACCCAGCTGCTCTCCCTCCTCAACAGGTCAGAGTGAGAAAATAGGATGAAAAAGTTAATGAGTTGAGATAAAGACAAGGAAGTCACTTACCAGTTACTGTCACAGGCAAAACAGACTTGGCTTGGGGAAATTAATTTCATTTATTGCCAATTAAAATAGATTCTGATAGTGAGAAACAAAGATAAAAAATTAAACCGACACTTTCCCACCCTCACCTTTCCCATTGCCCCCTTCATCGCTTCACTCCTGACTCCTCTCCCCCGAGGGCGCAGGGGTGGGGATGGGGGCTGCGGTCAGTCCATCACAGCCCCTCTCGGCCGCTCCTCCCTCCCCACACGTCTCCCCGCTCCAGCGCGGGCCCTTCCCCGCGCTGCAGTCCCTCAGGGACAACCTGCTCCCGCCCGGGCTCTCCACGGCCGCGGCTCCCGCAGGAAATCTCCCCCCGCTGCGGCGTGGGGCCCTCCCCGGGCTGCAGGGTGGGTCTCTGCTCCAGCGGGGTCTCTGCAGGGCTGCAGGGGATCCCTGCTCCGGGCCTGCAGCCCCTCCCGCCCTCCTCCTCCGGCCTCGGGGTCCCTCCACTGCTGCTCCCTCCTCGGCTTCCTCCTCCTCTGCCTGTGCCACCTTTGGCCCTTGCTGAAACCCGTTTTCCCCCCGGCGCCCCCGGCTTGGCTGAGGGGCTCAGCTGTGTCCTGCCCTGGGGCCCTTGGAGCCGGCTGGCACCGGCTGGCACCGGCTGTGTCCGGCACGGGGCAGCCCCGGCCTCCCCTCACAGAGGCCGCCCTGCAGCTCCACTGCCAGCACCTGGGCACAGACACCTGATATTCTGATATATTTATTTACTGTGAATTCAGCAGGGATGTTATTGTGACATGCCTGTCTGGAAAAACAAAACGCCATTAAATGACCCCAATGTGAAAGAATACTATATCATATGCTACTAGGGACAAAACTGTGTCCCCTGGAGAGGAAGTAAGCAGGGGGAGCAGTGGATGTTGTTTACCTCGACTTCAGCAAGGCTTTCGACACTGTCTCCCATAACATCCTCACAGACAAGCTTAGGAAGTGTGGGTTAGATGAGAGGACTGTGAGGTGGATCAAGAACTGGCTGAATGGCAGAGCTCAGAGGGTTTTAATCAACAGCGCAGAGTCTGGTTGGGGGCCCGTAACTAGCACTGTTCCCCAGGGGTCTGTACTGGGTCCCATCCTGTTCAATATATTCATCAATGAGCTGGACGAAGGGATAGAGTGTACCCTCAGCAAGTCTGCTGACGATACCAAACTGGGAGGAGTGGCTGATACGCCAGAAGGCTGTGCTGCCATCCAGCGAGACCTGGACAGGCTGGAGAGCTGGGCCGAGGGGAACCGAATGAAATTCAACAAGAGCAAGTGTAAGGGCCTGCACCTGGGGAGGAACAACCCCACGCACCAGCATAGGTTGGGGGTTGACCTGCTGGAAAGTAGCTCTGCTGAGAAGGACCTGGGAGTGCTGGTGGACAGCAAGTTGACCATGAGCCAGCACTGTGCCCTTGTGGCCAAGTAGGCCAACGGTATCCTGGCGTGCATCAAAAGGAGTGTGGCCAGCAGGTCAAGGGAGGTTATCCTCCCCCTCTACTCTGCCCTAGGGAGGCCACATCTGGAGCACTGTGTCCACTTCTGGGCTCCCCAGTTCAAAAAGGACAGGGAACTGCTGGAGCAAGTCCAGCGGAGAGCTACAGAGATGATCAGGGGACTGGAGCACCTCTCTTATGAAGAAAGGCTGAGACACCTGGGTTTGTTCAGCCTGCAGAAGAGAAGACTGAGGGGGGATCTTGTCACTGCTTATAAATATCTGAAGGGTGGGTGTCAAGAGGATGAGGCCAGACTCTTTTGAGTGGTGCCCAGTGACAGGACAAGGGGCAATGGGCACAAACCAGAACACAGGAAGTTCCAGCTTAACATGAGAAAAAACTTCTTTCCTGTGAGGGTGACAGAGCATTGGAACAGGCTGCCCAGAGAGGTTGTGGAGTCTCCTTCTCTGGAAATATTCAAAACCTGCCTGGACGTGGTCCTGTGCACCCTGCTCTAGGTGTACCTGCTCAAGCAGGGGGGTTGGACAAGATGATCTCCAGAGGTCCCTTCCAACCCCAACCATTCTGTGATTCTGTGATCAGTTTGTGTCTTCAAAGTCAACTTATTTCCTTTGTGGTCTACTATGGCCCTTATTACCACATATCCACAGACTGCACCTCATCTTTGTTCATCTCCAAGGAGCTTCCTTTCTGTGCTGGTGAGAGCTCAGACCCGTGAGCAAGTTCGTCACAGCAAGGACAAAGACAACACAGTGCAGGCACAAATGACAAAGTATTCCTAATTTGTTTTAGTACAGGTAAGGAATTACCTATACAGTTGTGAAAAAGCCTGGCGGGGCCTCAGGCGGAATTGTATTTAGATTTCTAAGTACCTGTTTTCAAGAGAAAAGAACATAAATGGAAAGAGGAACAAAAAAGGTCAACTAAGATCGTTGGGGGACAAGGGTACACAAAAAGCTCGACTTGGCATAGGAATATAAAGGTTGCGGGAGAATATGATGACTTATGCTTGTGAAGGATGAATGTCAAGATAGTGGAAGAGTTAGCTAACTTTACGTATGATACTGGCACAAGATCAATTGGATATATAATGTTCATATATAGTTGGATATATTGGATATATAATGTTCAAATAGACTTTGGTTGGAAAATTACAAGATGGTTTCTAACAATCCAGGAACAGTGGTTTTGTCCAGGCAAGGTTGATAAGGTTTGTCATGGACTGAAGAGAGAAAAAAAATTACTTCTCTTGATACTATTAGACATCGTCTTCTTCCTCAGATCTCAGAGGGAATTTGTTAGATTGAATTGCTGCTGCTGCAGGAAGATAGGATAAGTGCTAACAACAGCCATGTCTCCTATTTCTTGAGGAATCATATCATAGCAGCTCTAGGTTTTGCACTAGGGGTGGGGAGGTTAGTATTATTTATCAAGCACCAAATTATTCCACTGGTTGCGCTAAAAAATTGACTTATTTTGGAATGGGTATCAGCAAACTTGAGGGCAATTTATACCTCTAGCCAAGACTTGGTATAACATTTTTAGATAACACTGTCAGCCAGTTTTTTAACTGGTAATTTGGCACTTAATTCACATTCATTTAAATGGAAGTGAAGCAACCAAACACCTTGGTAAAACTGGCCCCAGATTTTTTTCATACTTAAAACCGTGGTCAATAAATAAAATACAGAAAATCTGTGTTGCTGTTCTTTGGCCTTTCTCTAGACTCAGTTGTGAGCTCTGTGGTTCACTGAAGATACCTTAGTCTTAGTAAGTGCTTGCACAGCAAATCAGTCTGGTGGGGACTCCTGTTGTTATTGTGAGATAAGTAACAGTAGGAGCTGGGAATGCATAAGTAATTCACATGTGCCAGCAAGTATGAATCCTCCACCCTCTTTAATAAAAGAATACTCTACAAAAATACCTCTAAACCTCTGTGAGAAACTATATGGAGGGGGAAAAAAAAATCCCAGCACATCCATTGGTCCTGGTTTTGTAACACTCAAGCAGATTTTGCCCATCTATTAATTTTGGATGCATTATACACTCAGGCTAGGTACTAACTGCACATTTGTACTTATCTAGAAGAAAGGAGGTCAATGCTAGAAGTGTCCTGGATGTCAAACTGCTCTGCTTTCAACTTAATCAAATAATGAAAGAATTAAAAGTAATAATGAACCTACAATAAAGCAAGGAAATGTTATGTAATCAGGCCCATTCATATAAATGGATCTTAAATTCCTGCTTATTTAACATTCTAAGTTTCCCTTATTGAATAATACATAGTCTATTGAACGATTTAACCTAGAACACAGAGCTGGATGTTACATATTAAATATTAAGCACACAGCAAGGAAAACACTTGTGTTCCTTGTGGGCATGCAACTGCTGGCTTAGTGGTTCAAAGGGAAGCAGGAGGGCATAGTCACCATGCGGGGAACCCTGGTGGAAAGTAAGGATGGAAGGAGGCAAAGGGAAGATTTCTGTGTCTGTCAGGCTTTTTCTGTAAACTTAGTGAATCTACATTGATGTGTGTCATAAAAATAAGACATACCTAAAAAATTGTCTCTCCCTTTCTGCAGAATATGTTTCACGGAACAGTTCCTTTGGCAGCAAAAGGAGTTGTAAAAGACTGATAAATCACATCAGCCACACTGATTGCATAATGTTAGAGTGTAATGCAGTATTTTTCATTCCTTTCATTATTTATTTAACCTTTTCAATGGAAAAAAAGGGTCTTTTTATGGGCTACTATCCCTTGAAATGCAGAACTTCACCAGGTTGAAAGGATTCTGATGAGACAGACTAAATAGAATTGATTCCATTATTTTGGTACAAAAAATTTATTTGACTATGTTCACCTCCTCTGACCCCTAAGCAAGCAGCCACAGCAGCAGGTGTTTAAGAACACAGCTCACTTTTTTAAAATCTGTGAACTACTCAAAACAGTCACAGAAACTGGGCAGCATATGAGGTACTATAAACCAGGAAAATCTTACCGAAGTGGACGGCTAAAAATGGTAGATGGTTGAATATCAAACTCATATCAGGGTCTGTCAATAAGAAGTTTGGAAACTTCTTATAAAGTTTGTTCCTTTAAATATTTTTGATCAGTGTTTAAATTCTTAGCAGGGTGCACAGAGCACCTGGTGTGGTCTAGTCAGACAAATTCAATGAGTTGCTCTGAACACCCTGGTCATCTGAACTGGAGAAGGTTGGCTAATACCTGGAGACAGGGCAGAGATTCATCTTTCTAAGAGCCAGCCATGGTAAATCTCCTGTGCCAGTGTAATTGCAGTTGAAATTTCAGCAGTTTTAGGACTAAGCACAGGCTAACTGAGTGAAACTTACCTGTAGTACTAAGAAGTACAAGGATATATTCTGGCCTTAACTTTCTCAAACTAGATTTGCACTGCTTGCTTTGTATGAAACAAGTGTGACCTGCAGTTATGTTAACAGTGAACAATGATGGATGTTTGCCTGGGCGATGTGAGAAATAGAGGTCCTCACTCTTTTACCTGAAGTAACTGTTCTTTCTTTCATAAACCTAATTACTATTCACTGTAGCTATGATTTTTATTGAATTATTTAGCAAGATTTAGGTGCTGGAAAAGGCTGAAACACCACTGCTACCATTCCTTTCATGAATCCATTAAAAAGGGAACATACCACTTGCTCTTGAGCAAAAACACGTCAAGGAATTTTTCTTCTCCACAATATTTACTTGAAGTTGAAATTAAACAATAAAGTATCAGAGAAATGCATTGTCCATCCAGAAATACACTTTCAACAACTCAACACCTCTTATGTCTTGCGTCCTCTTTATACTTTCCTAGAGAAAGGGTATAGGTGTACTTGTACATTGTTCAGCCTGTAACTGTGGTGTATTAAATGCTGTATGAACAGGAAAAGAAACCTATATCTCTCAAAATATACAAATAAAACAGTGAAGAGTTTAAACTATTCTTTACTGTTCCGCAGAATCCATACAATAACAAACACAAGGTGCCTCCTACATTAATTGGAAACCTGAGCTTTCTCATTGATCATTGATATTTTCACAAAGACAACACACATAGAATAGAGGTGGGTCAGCAGGATTAATTACAGACACAAAAATCTCCCCTTAGATTAGGTTGCCAGGATATGAAGTTTTTAATGCCAACTGAAAGAGCAACAGGTATTCACAAGTCACTTGAAGTTTTTGTTTCGGTACAGGCATATGTTTATGTTGCGCAGATCTATTTAGAATGCAGCTCCTGAATTTGTGCACCATTGTAACAAAAAAATTAAGCCGCGGCCAGCCAGTTATGATGGAGAAGCCATTGCAGCAGTGAAAACATTTTGCTAAGCAGAAGAAACTTGACACCTGCCTGCAATAGTCTTTAAAAGTATTAGGGCTGAATATGCACTAGATAAAAAAAACTTCAAAACATTCAGTGGAAAACTTCACATTCCTGCTGACTTCATTCATTTGTACAGCTTCTTCCTGTAGGTTTTTATGAAGACGAAGATTTTCTTGACAGTAAACATATTCCTATACAACAACACATTTAGACAAGTGTTTAAGATCAAGTACATATTTAATTCCCATGGTTTGCAGAATCACATTCAAACTCCTACCTGAAAGCCTAAGGCACTTTTGCCTGGTATCCCAGATTACCATCCTGGATCAGAGAAGTCATCCATTTAGTGCAGCATGTTGTATCTCCCTGGTATTAGAGGCTTCAAGGGATGACACACTTAAAACCCACAAGGGGGAAATTTTGATCCATCTCACCTGATCTTTATCAGTCTTCTGGATGCCATAGCACAAGATTTACAATCCACTCCAAAACATTTACCACCAACATCACTGAGTCTCTTGTTATCCATGTACAAACATCTAAGCCCTTTCTAATTCATTCACTGCTGTTCTCAGGAGTTTGCACATATTAATCACAAATTGTGTGGAAAAGAACCTTTTTGTTGGTTGAATTTGAACTTCTCACTATTTAGCTTCATTGACTGTGCTTTGGTCCAAACGTTCAGATATAGGGAAAACACAGAAGCTCTTGATCCACTTCCTCTAGAGTATTAATTTTTTTTGTTGTTTTATAGTATTGAACTTCATAGCTTTGCTTCAGAGGAGACCTCTCGCAGCATGCTCTTAGAGTCATCACCGTTCTTTGCGCTCATTTGAGGTTTGAAATATCCTTTTTGACATAAGACATCAGTTCTGTACATAGTATCTCAAGTAAAGATGCACTTTTTTCTCAGTAGCCTCCAGCACACTCCTTATATATCACAATATGTTTTCTGCTTTGCTGTTTAAAATTGCAGATGACAAAACCAGAACTAGTTGGGGTTTTTTGTTCAATGAAATCTACTCTGAAGCAGTTAAAACTGTAAAAGTAGTCACATTTTTCTCTCCAATTAATGATGACCATCCCATTTTGGAGCAAATGATTGTTTGAGATGTCTTTCAAGAAAGTAAAATAGATTCTTTATACATCTATATACATATAAAAGTTTCTTTCCAATATTCTCAACAGCAACTGTGATTCCAGTTGCAGTGGACATAAAAGGAAACTGTTTAAAATTCCACCTCCTTAAAAAAAAAGTTACCACACTGACTTCTACTTCTGTCTTTACACACTCTCTCTGATACTCTTTATGCTTTCACAATCACATTATCTGGCTTTTGAAATATCTCCCCACTTCTGTATGAAAGCCTGAGCTATGCAAAAGAATCAATGAATCTGCCTCTCATCAGTGTACTGCTGAAAGTGAATAATAGAAGCCAAAGGAAGAAAAGGAGTGATTCCGCCCCCCTGCCTCCCCTGCCCTTTTGGACAGGCTGGATCGATGGGCCGAGGCCAACTGTATGAGGTTTAACAAGGCCAAGTGCCAGGTCCTGCACTTGGGTCACAACAACCCCATGCAACGCTACAGGCTTGGGGAAGAGTGGCTGGAAAACTGCCCAGCGGAAAAGGACCTGGGGGTGCTGGTTGACAGCCGGCTGAACATGAGCCGGCAGTGTGCCCAGGTGGCCAAGAAGGCCAACAGCATCCTGGCTTGCATCAGGAATAGTGTGGCCAGCAAGAGTAGGGAAGTGATCGTGCCCCTGTACTCGGCACTGCTGAGGCCGCACCTCGAGTACTGTGTTCAGTTTTGGGCCCCTCACTACAAGAAGAACACTGAGGTGCTGGAGCGTGTCCAGAGAAAGGCAACGAAGGTGGTGAAGGGTCTAGAGCACAAGTCTTCTGAGGAGCGGCTGAGGGAACTGGGGTTGTT
>WAAD01013193.1:80214-128934 GCA_013389945.1 Fregata magnificens | reverse complement strand
ATTTTCTCTCCCCTGTCCAGTTGAGGAGGGGGAGCGATAGAGCAGCTTTGGTGGGCACCTGGTGTCCAGCCATGGTCAACCCACCACAACTTGTTAAATTTCATCCCATTAATCATTGCCCAAAGCTCCAATCTGTCTAGATCCCTCTGCAAGGCATCTTGTCCCTGAAGAGAGTCAACAGCACCTCCCAGATTGGTATCATCAGTAAACTTGTGAATGGTGCATTCAACTCCTGTATCCAGATCGTTGATAAATATATTGAACAGAAGTGGCCCTAGAATTGAAGCCTGAGGAACACCACTGGTGACTGGTCACCAGTCAGATGTAGCCCCATTCACTACAACTCTTCGAGCTCTGCCCTTCAGCCAGTTCTTCACCCAGCACACCATGAACCCGCTTATCCCACAGTTGGACAACTTGTCCAGAAGGATGCTGTGAGGGAGAGTATCAAAAGCCTTACTAAAATCCAGAAAAATTGCATCCACTGCCTCCCCTTCATCCACTAGGCAGGTGACCCTGTCCCAGAAGGATATCAAAATAGTTAAACAGGACTTTCCTTTTGTGAACCCATGTTGACTGTGCCTGATGATTGCATTATTCTTTAAGTGCCTTTCAATGGTACCCAGTACAATCTTCTCCATAAGTTTTCCAGGAACTGAGGTTAGACTAACAGGTCTGTAGTTTCCTGGGTCTTCCCTCAAGCCCTTTTTGTAGTTTGGAATAACACTGGCTAGCTTCCAGTCAGCAGGGACTTCCCCAGAATCCCAGGAGCTTTGGTAGATGATGGAGAGGGGTCCTGCCATAACATCCGCTAGCTCCTTCAGAACTCTTGGTTGAAACCCATCAGGCCCCACGGACTTGTGAACATTCAGCTGATACAGCTGGTCCCTTACAATTTCAGTGTCCACAAATGGAAAGTCACTGTTCCTATACTCATGGTTCTCCAACTCAGGGGACCGGACAGCCCAATAAGGAGTACTGGCAAAATGGTATGGTAAGGTTTCATTTGGGCTTTGCTGGTCTCTTGAGTGTACTACCTTTCACAGTCATCCTAAACAACAAAAACTCACTTAGGAAGTTTCATCAATACTCAAACATGCAAAAATACCCCAGAGAAACACAAGCTAACAACACAGTATGAAAGAGATGGTAAGGCTGGAAAAGGTGCAAAGCAGGTAGAAAACATCTACACACAAAATGGAGTGAAACCAGCTTATATGGCTGCTTTTGTTTTGGAACAGTACCACAGGATCCCAAGTGTCAGAGACTTGACCTTAGAAAGCTAGCAAGAGGCAATAGCAGAGCTATCAAGAGAGTAAAAGTGAAGCAGCTATTTAAATCTGAGTGAAACTATTTCAAAACTCCTGAGAACTGCCACAATATTCCAAAGCCTTTGAAATAAAATGGACAAGGATTTTGGAGATGCTTATTTTGTTTCAGCCCATTTGATTACTTGATCTTTTCCTTGAGGGCTCACCAAGATAATAGTCTCTTCTACTGGAATCAAGTTCCTGAGCCAAAAAAAGCCATGGAGCTGATCAGATCTTAGCAATACCTCCTTCTCACTCATAATATTTGTTGGGGTTTTTTTTTAATGCTTTATATATATTGGAATAGTTACTAGATTCCCAGCTAAATATATGTGGGAAGTTAGCACAGAGCTACAGCTTTGCTCAGGAACTGTCAAATTAGTAAAACTTGACAGAAAGGTACAATTCCTTCTCTGATCCCAGAAAAAGTAATCTGCTACTGCCACAGTTCCTTATCAGTGAAGACTTTTTACCCCATCTTCCTTGGTATCTTTGGCCATGTAGGATGCTAAATAGGAAGGGAAAAGTCAAAGCTTCACCAACCCTTGCTCTCTTGGCATGCATCTGAGTGGTACTGGAGCCTCTTCTGTGCTCTCTCTGAAATAGAAAATATTTGTTTCTTTTCATTCCTTGTTATTTTCAAAAGCAACCCAATTGGGAGAGAGAAGTGAACTGCTCTCTTCTTTGTCCCCATCAGCCTGGCCAACATCTGGCCTTTGGATACAAGAAACAAGGTGGGGGTGGGGAAGCACAGTATCAATAGACATTTTGTATTTTGTAATATATCACTGCCTACCCTGTAAGTATGCAGCTCCTGAAAGGTGCTAAGGTGTTGATTTAAAACACCCACAGCTCTAAATATTTCTCTTTCCATGAAACAACTCTCCTGGGCTGCAACAATCCAGGCTTTTCTAGACTTCAGTTAGGAAATATGTTTCTTTGCTTTGCCTGTGCAAAGTATTGTGGGTTTGGGGTTTAGGGGTTTGGTTTGTTGTTTTTTGGGGGGAGTTGGTTTGGGGTTTGGGGGGTTTGGTTTGTAGGGTTTTTTTTGGTGGGAGGGTGTTGAATCAGGACTGAACAGGGGCATTAGGCACTGCAGAGGCAGGATGAATAATTTTGAGCACACAAGTCTTCATGGTGTCAAAGTGAGATGAGACAAGTTCAGCGATGAGAAATCCACTGAGGAGGCATAGCAACCAGTTGTGACTCAGGAAGCCTCTGAAGCTGAAAATAGTAGAAGTCTGGGAGAGATACCTCAGGGAAAAACATCACAAGGATACTCACCCCTTTTTACTCCCCCTTGGGTATCCACTTAAACCCAAGGCCGGTAAGACCTTTGGTCTTGCACAGTTTGGCTATGAGGGTCTAGTGAATGGTTGATACTTCAACACATGGAATGAAAAACCAGGGCTGTTGAATGCCATCTGGCACCTACTGAAAAAATTGGTTCTAAATGAATCATTCACAAAAGAGGGCTGAACTTGCTCTTGAGCCAACTGGTAGTGTAAGGACCCCTTTTGGAATAAAGAGACTCTGCCCTTTTCGCTCTGTGGCAGTCTTCACTGATCTGATCCTCTAGGACTTACAGTATTTTTGCCAGTGAGGTGGTAAACCATCTTTGCATTGTCAATGGTAAGCAGATTGTACAGTGCATTGCTGGGTCAATGCCAGGGCGCACTCTCTGGCAAGCCAAAGTTGCTCCCTGTGAAACAGTCTTTGTAATAGCTCCAAAATAAAACTTCCTGTGCCCAGGATAGTGTCCTACTATCTTCCACAAGCTGCTGTTAACATTTCTCTTCATCTCACAAACAATAAAGCAAAGCTCTCTTACAGGATGAGTTTCCTACAGGAGCAGAATTAAAGACAGGATCTGGATACTTGGGATTATAAATTAAAGAAAGTCACGCTAGACATATGCTATGCTTTCTGTATTAGAAAAATGTAATTAAGTATTAAAATAATTAACTTGGCTATATTCGTCATTGAATGCAGAAATTGTATCAATTATCCGATGTCTTTCCCTAAAGTAGCAGAAATTATTGGCCATAGCTTGGAAGTCCTTTGGCTTACTTCACACTGATGGTCAGACAAGAACATATCAGTTCCATCTGATTTCAAACTCTATGTCTCTGGGAAAGTTATTTGTTTATGTATCAGTCCCCTCATTATGAAGATACGACAAATTCTTTAATAATGTACTGGGCCTGGCTGGCATAGAGTTTAGTTTCTTCTTAGCAGCTCATATGGTGCTGTGTTTCAGATTTGTAACCAAAACAATACTGATACCACACTAATGTTTTAGCTATTGCTGAACAGTGTTTGTGCAGTGTCAAGGCCGCTTTCTCACTCTGCCCCTCCCCAGGAATAGATTTTGGGGTGCACAATAGGTTGGGAGAGGACACAAGCAGGCAGAAGACCCTAACTTACCAAGGAGATATTCCATGCCATAAAATGTCATGCTCAGCAAAGAAAAGGGAAAAGAGGGGTTTTTATGTTAGTTAGCCATCTTTTGCTCAGGAAGTGGATGGGCATCGGTTGACCCATGGGAAATGGTGAGTGATGGCCTTTGAATCTATTGTTTTGCTGTTTTATTTCTGTCTTCTTCCACTTATTCTTCACTAATTAAATTTCTTTTTATTATTTTTATTTTTTAACCACCATGTTTTCTTGCTTTTACTCTTCCTTTCCTCTTCCCCCATCCCCACAGTGGGGATGGAAGTGAGTGAGCAGCTGTGTGGTGCTTAGCTGCCTACCAGGGTTAGCCCACAAAAATTGGGATCAGTATGAGATTCACATCAAGAGTATTGTAAATAAGAGTATTTGACATAGGTGGATCCATTTACACAGGACCACCTCTGAGTAACAGGCTCAGAGCAGCAAAGAGTGTGATGGGTGTGATGCAAAGCTGATGCAAATAATCTTTTCCCTGCTGAATAGAGTTAGGCTAATCCTTGCCCTGAAGTAGTCAGATATTTGGACTAGATGATCGTTATAGGTCCCTTCCAACTAAACTATTCTGTTCTGTTCTATTCTATTCTATTCTATTCTATTCTATTCTATTCTATTCTATTCTATTACTGAAGACAATGAGGACTGAAGATAGCAGCTCAAGAATATGTGTAACAGCAGTAACCCATGAGAGATAGGTTGCTGACTAGAGATGGGGAGATTTTGTCTTAACTGAGTCTGGGTAGGACTGCAACAGTTTCTACCAGGATGGCTTTTCCTTGAAAAGTAACTGGAAAATTTAAACAAGACCGTCACACAAAAATGTGTAGGGGGAAAGGGGCATGGAGCGCTTCACCAGGGCCAAGAAGGTGGAGCAGGTTGATGACAAGCCAGTTTAGAGAGAACGAACCATGAAAGTAATTTGATTTTGGTTTGATTTGGCTGCTTCCTACTGAGCAGGAAAAACAATGTAACTGTAAATTAACGTCAAACTAATGGCTTATACTTAAAGGAATTAAACCTTGGGCTTCAACAAGTGCTTGGATGGAACAATGAGATAGGAAAACTTACTTTGTAAAACAAAGGATTAAGAGGAATTGAGGGTCCAGGGAGATCATTAAGTTACACATAGTTTATCTACGTGGCTGTGTCAGACCTAGGAACTAGCTCTTGGGTGTCTGGAAGCAGAAGGAAACCAGAGCAGGAAAGTAAGAGCAGCTGGAGAAAGGCAAGTGAACTTCAAGAACATAGACAGTGGTAGGCTAAAACTGGGACATGAAAAAGAAATGTTCATTATTTGAACAAATATTCCAGAAGGAAAATGGGTGTCAGATTGACGAAGATAAAAATCAAAAAGGAAGCCTAAGTCTTTATTCATGGTTATTAACAGCAGACCTCTCACATTCAGACCTTGCAGAAAGGACTCACTAAAAAAAAAAAAAGGAAAAACAGGAACTCAGTAAAAGGTAAATGACTTTCAGGAGACAGGACAGACCTGATACAGAAGACACATAAGAAGATGGGAAGGAGGGTTTCATAGCTCCCTATTTCCTGCATCCCTCATTTTCCTCTCAAACACTTCACTGGTGGAGCTTTCACTGCTAGATCCTTCACAGGAGGCTAAAACCTAGCCAGCCAATAGATAAAGTGGGAGCACTGGGGGTATGAAGAGCAAGTGCAGGAAGGCAGAAGGACACCACAGTTCTCCACCATCCTCACCACATCAGGAGCTGGAAGTTAAATACAAAATGAGACAAGTGTTGTAGATGTTATTACAATTGATAGGAAAGCATGGACCCCTTTCCCAGGGGTTGGGTGATGCCCTGAAGACATCCCTAACAGTCCTAGCCTAGCCATAAATAGCCTCAACTTCATGTTAAGATGAGTCCATTGTCCCATTCAGCTTCATCTGCCCACTTGTATCCTCACAGATAGGCAGGAAGCTCTTTGGCACAAGTATATGTTAGTCACTTTTAAAAAGGATTTCTGCGCCTGGAAGGTTGTCTATCTTAGTAAGTCTCTTAATAGAGACACTACCTCTCCTTACAGACCTTGCTTCTTAGGCCCTTCGACTACAACAGTAATACTAATTCATATATCTATCTCTTTCCATAAAATATTTTTCAACCCATGAGAGAAGTTTCCTTAGCAGAACAATAATACAAATGAATACCTCATTGCAAAGATCACTCTTCACAAATAGACACAGTTCATTCCTAGCTATGAAGTAGGAGGACTCTCATTGTTCTGACACTAGAAAGTCTGGGTTTCATTTATGCTGCTTCATGTTTGGCTTCTGGATGGGGAATAAACACACGCACCATTAGAAATCAAACCCCTAAAGTTGAGTTTGAAAGAGCACTTGGCATTGGTTTTAGCCCTCAGTACTTTCTTTTAACATGAACACTTTAATATAATCTCCTTCTGTTGTTACCTGGCTGAGTTTCAAGAAGAGTGGGGCAGCCACTTAGCAAATGAGATATTTCCAAATAGAAGGAGAGAGGGAACAAGAAATCCGTTATCAGAGACAGGCCTGCATTGCCTTGGTGATTAAAAAACTAATGAGCCCATAGCTGGAGCCAAAAGACTTTATTGTTCTCTCCTAGTATAAATCAGCCAAGCCAAATTCAGTCCAACTAATTATTATGCCTACAACCTACAGCAGAGACTGCCTTATGAAATTACTGGCCATAGAATGTAATCAGTCACTCTTTGGAGCCTCATATTGGAGCCTGGAGATGGATCTTGCAAAGCCTTCTTTCAACCATGTTAGATTATGAACCTATAGATCTGGGCTAGCAGGCAGATCCTGGACAAAGTCTGGTGTCATCATGGAAGGGTTAGAAAGCAGGAGTAGGTTCAACTGAGGATGTGAGGTGCAAAATTATCTTAGGGGTGCAGACAGTAACAAGCAGAGGAATCAGAGGAATCTTTGCTGAGACAGTGCCTACAGAGTCACTTAATTGTCTATTGTCTATTCTTTACCAACATTTCCAAATATTGGTATTATCCAAATATTCCAAATATTGGTATTATCTAACGAATTTATTCTCAGCCACCTATTTAGCCATTCTGCAGTGCTGCTATCATTTTGCATTCAGTGCCATGTACCAACTGAAACAACCCTCCACCAATCTTGTATCAGCCAAAAACACATTTGAAAGGTTCACCCACTTCTGAGAAAGCCCAGCTAGCTCTGCTTCAGCCTTTCTGATGTGGAATTGCCCACAGAGCTTCCCTGCCATGGATCTCAGACATTGACCTTGTGTGAATGGCATTCAAACAGAAATGTTTTTTCCAGTCTTACTGTACACTGTAACTATTGCTCTGCATTGAATTTCTCCATTAAAATCCTTTGCAATCCCATTCAACAGACATACATTTATCTGTCAAAACAAGAANCGCCAATTTCAGAAAACACAACCATGTCTCACTCATACCCTTGACCTCAACTTCAGCCTGGAGATGAGGGTGAGAGACAGCAATCTCCCCTTCCTTCACACCACGACCTCCAGGAGCGACCTTACTGTCACCTCTTACCCCACTTGAATTTGCAAGCAATTCACCATACACACTCTCGCCATCCATTTGAGGTTTCAGAGTGACCCAGAGAAAGAAATAAACTACACATTAATTAAATCCACATCTGCTACAGCAAATATTGCTGCTGCCAGCACTGCAGAGAAATGATATAAAAGGACTCCAGGCCATTAGAGAGAAATTCACTTGATTTCCTTCCAGTGCTGCTGACTCAGAGCTGTCTCCCCTGCTCTTGATCTCTCTCTCTTTGGCTTGCCCTCTTGACCCCATCACTCTAGGGTTTCTGACTGGCTCATTTTCAGCCTAATTCTCTGCTCCTCATTCAATGTCTGTCATATTCATGCCTGTCTCCCAAGTACAGATGGAACATACTTTTCACCCCCATCTTTGAACCCATGAGTCCCTCTCCATGCATTCAAACTTTGATGGCACAGTCTGTTTTGCAGTTTTAATGGCCTCAACACCCTGTTTCCTTGGGTGAGAGGTGTGTTAGTACATAAAAACAGGGCCATGGCATGGACTCAAACGTTAACTGCAATCATTCATGGCTTTCAATTGTTAGCACATGCTTGCTCTGGTGTAATTAGAATGTCATTTAGCAGCCTTTCAGGCAGGTTTAGGAAAGAGCACTAGCCAGGGACCATTCCCTGAAGGCAATGTGGGCTGAGGGAAGGGGAGGAGAGGGAGTTCAGTTGTGTGGATACAAGCAACGCCTCACCATTTGACCTCTGGGCTGGAGACCAATGCCTAGTCTGTTTTACTCAACAATGCAGCAGCACCCTTGCAATCTAGTTTCTTCTGTTTCCATTGAAAACTGTCTTGATGTCTTTACAGTGACCTATTAGCTGCTGGGTGTGGTCTTACTCATTTGTTGTGACAAAGTATCCCCTTTTCCTTCTGCTATTGCACTGAGCCCTCATTTGGTTGTTTTGTGTTGTAGCTCCTGTATCTTCCTGAACACTTCACCACTGGTCATGTCCCTCCAGGACCTGTCCTCAGTTTACCCCGTTGACATGTGTGGCCTTTCCTTTGATGACAAACACTCACTCAGCANTTCACACCTCCGTGCAGGCCATCCAGCAGCCAACTCTCACAAGAGATTCATTTATGCCTCATGTCTGGCAGATTCATCTACAACCTTGTGCGGCAAGCTCAGAGAACTCCAATACAATTTTCAGTAGGATTTTCCAACAAGGTCATATAAAAATAAAAATAAAAAAAATAAGGCCTCTCAACTGTTTTATCCATCCTTCTTTCATCATCCGTTGACATCTCCATCTAAGATGTGTACTGCAGCTCAGACAGGAACTTGATACAGCAGTTGTTGATTAGGATCAAGGGCAGCTCTATGCATGAGATTAACATTGGTACCTTAATGGCCTTTTCCTCCCTTAAAAATATTTGTTAATTGATTATCCTTTTTCTTCTACAGCCACAGTGGAACATCCTCTCTGTTGCTTTCTAAGTATCTGAGACATATCTAAATTCTTTGATTTCTTCTTTTGTAGCGTCTAGCAACAGGGACCATCCACCTCAAGCATTTGGCCAACTTTTCTCCATCACTGCAGCTACTGCCACCTTTGCTTCTTTCTGAGGTCTTCATTCTCTTCTCATTATATTTGGAATAATCATTTAGGAAAGAAACACCTCTCCTGCCCAAAGCTTAATATTTGTCCTCCAAACTCTTTAATGACTTTTATTGTCTTCCTTTTGCCTGCATCACCTTTTTATCTTCTCCCTCCACAATATTCTGCTCCCACAGACCTGAGACTGCCTTTCTTTCTTCCCTGCTCTTTCCTGAATCATTCTTATCATATCCCACTCTGCTTTCCCACAGGAACTTTCCGTCAGCATATACCTATCTGTCTTCTTCATTAAAAACATAAGAAATTTCACAGAAACACACATTTGATAAACATTGTTATATTATAATCTGAACTTGAGTTGATTAAAAATCAAATCCAGACACACAACAGACTTGATGACTTTGTGTCAAAGGAGGCCCATGTTTTATATTAAAATAAATACATGTTTATGTTTCTAAATAAACACCCTGAAACTCCCAGTATGTTGACCTTCAGAGAGGTGTCTCATCTGCACTAGCAACAAACTCACATAGAAGCATTTTCTAAGCTCTTTTTAAAATGAAAACATAGTGTTACATTTTTCCTATATTGCTACTTATATCTCATAAGCTGCACACACTAATTTTTCATGTTATGTGCCTGTTTGTTTTCATTTCATATTATATTGGCAATTTATATGACACTGCAAGGGTTGTTTGTGAAGATATGGAGTGACTAAGATAAAGCTACTTTCTTTATTAATTACATCAAAGTATTTAATGATGCTCAATGTATTACATGACAGAAAGGTAAACCACCTTCTGGTGCTGTTGTTTCAGAAACAGAGGTATAGTAGGAGATATGCAGACTAATACACTCACATCATCTCAGAAGACTCATATAATTTTCATTCTTCCTAGCACTGCTCTTGTTCTTTGTGGAAGTGAAAGGTTCTCCTATGACAAATTCACCATTAAGTTTACATTCTGCTGTTGCTTAATTATATTCAAACATTAATTAAAGAAGAGGTTAGTTATATTGGCACTAGCAACTAGTGAAGGTATGTTAGTCATGGTATTGCAGTCATTTCCGTTTCCTGATTATGTCTCCAATGAAGGGACATAAAATAACATATGGGATACTTAAATTCTAATGCCTATGTATAAGTCTCATTTTCAGAAAATGTAAGCAATTACTCTATCAAAAATCAACTGCTCAACCATTGCAAAGCCTCTGCTCTTCTGTCCACATTTATTTTACTTTAGACATCCTCCCTTTGAAGCAATATCCACAACTGTAGCAACAAAACATGCCCCCTTTACCTGTTTAAGCTGTAGTCAGCATCATTGTTACAATCATACTTGGTATGTACTTAAAAAAAAGCTATGGTCCCACACAGCAATGCTGTTTTAGAGAGTTCAGCTAAAAAGAACACGGGTCAATGCATCAAGGTTAGTTTCATTCCTGGGAATTGTAGGAACTGTTCACACCAAAACTAAATGTTAAAATACCTTGTAGGACACTGGAGGATACAGTCTGGATTAGAGCATACAATGCACTGCAACTGGAGACACATCTACATGAACCTCTGCAAAACTACAACAAAGGAATCACCCTTTGAAAGTGTCAGCAAATCTGCATGCCTGCAGCACATGACACCATCTCACCAAAGCGGTCTTCTCCTAGACTTTAAGACATTCTAGTCACTTTTTAAAAATACAGTTATTCTCCAGGTTTTCTACCTATTTTCAGTCTTTGTGGATGACAGTGGTGCAGTAACATCTTCAGCAGGGGCAACCTGTCAGGCACACACCCACAACCATTCTAATTTGGGTGTCATGAAGAGCTGCATCAAATGCTGTGCGTATTTTAGGGATGCACAGTCCCCTCCACAACTCCACCCCTCCTAGATGCATCCATTCACCATGCCCAAGTTCCTGCTGTGATCCAGTCTTTTAATAGCTATACAGCACAACCCATGAAGTCTGTCTGACACTGTGCTGCTTCTGTCTTCTGAATCGGTGCTGCTTGATAAGTACATCATGCTGACTTAAAGGTCACTTAAAACTGAAAAATAAATAAATAGATAAATAAATAAAAATCATCAGGTGTCCCTGCTCTCCAAAGAGTAAGCCTGCTCCTCAGACGATGGCTTAGGAATCACCCGGGGACAAGTACACCTAGCCCATAATGCTGCAAAGAGGCTGACAGTAATGCAGTTGGCCGTTCCCTTTAAACAAAATTTGGCTGCTGGCATGCAATCTGTTTTGAGACAGTACCAAGAGGACAGCTCTGACAAATGCCTTGAAATTCAGTGCCCGTGGCCCTGCCCTTGCCATGCTGCAGCATGTAGCAGAGAACAGTGACAGTTCAAATGGCTGGGTGGCAGGTACATTCACAATATGTGAACATTTTGCTAGAATCCTGCCAAGTGTCTCTCTGGTCTCAGTGGGAACCAACTAACTGCTTCAGCTACATTTGGATGGGACAGCTGCTTCATCAAAATATCCCATCTGTGAATGGTTTTGCAGGGCGCACAACTTAGTAATAGCCTCTTTCACCCCTTTCCAAATGTATCTTTCATGTTAGAAAAGTCTAGTTTAATCTGCATTTGTCTAGTCCACAAGCACCTTGTTAATAGAAACCAAAGATTCTCATTTTCCCAAGGTCCGACACAGAGACCATAAACTCTGTTCATCAGTCTTAGGGCAGCACTGCCAAGACCTGGCTTATGCTTTCATTCTGCTTCCAGAAGTATGTAGGGATTTCATTAATGGAAGGTCAAATTACCTTGACACATCTAGGGGTACTAGTCCACCACTGCGCACCCTAGCAGAACCTGTGAGGTAGCCCCTGAATTACCCAAAGATGAATTATCTCACCTTGATTAGCTTCACAGAAGGTTTCTAGCTGTGGAAAGACTCCTGCTTCCATGTAGGGAGCTCCTGACATGTCCTCAGATGTGTGTGGAGTCAGAGGGCAGAAGCAGAAAAGTCAGCAAGGGCTTCAGTGAGAAAGTACTTCCTTCTGACCCCCTTGGAAAAATAATGCAACCTGGGTGTATATTAACAACTCTGCTATGGAGAAACTCTACTTCCCATTCCACAATTCTGGGTCCTCCACTCCTGTTAAGGCCTTGTTGACTCAGGGCAGTCATGAAAAAGAGTTGAATTTTAGCCCAACCTGGTAGCACTAAGCCTCTTGCCAACTAACCAGGGTGGTGCAAAGCCACAAAACTTGGTGTTCAACTCTGACATGCAGAAATAGAATTACAGGTAATGAAACATCTGTTTCCCACTCTGTAAATGGTGTACCATTGGCTGCTTTGGAGTTGATACAAGCTGCTCTCTGGAAGCCAAGGGTCCCACTGTTACAGCACTGTAGCAGTCCTGTTCCCCCTCTAACTCACACTAGAGTGGACATAGTTTTCTAGACTAAAATAGCCATAGGAACAGTCAAGAATCAGGTGGTAAGTTGCTGTTCACATTAGGGTCCAGGGATCAGAGGTGAGGTTAAAGGAAGGTTAAGATTGTGAAGAAAAAACGAACAAAATGAAGAAGAAAGACTAGGGTGCAACTGGACTGCAGTTTTACCAGGCAGCGTATCTCCATGGCTGCTTAACACGTTGCAGTGTGAACCCCTGCCTACCTAATGCACATTAAACTGAAAACACTGGGTGGAAGAGGAGGGAGGCAACATTCAGAGATCAACCTTCAGATGGAGACAAGTTCTGTTTGGATTTTGTACAATATAATTTCAGAGAACAAATCACATGTCATCTTAGACAATCAATACAGTAACTCCGAGCATAAATCCAAGTCAGCAAAGCTGCAATGATTTATGCACACAGCTATCAGATCTATAGTATTTACTCCTAGTGTAATACAAAGAGCATTTTGGCTTGCAGTCAAGAAAACAGACAGTGTAGGAGAAAGGAGCAAGTTGAACATTACCTTTTCAACAGGGAACTAATCCTGAATCCTTTAAGGTCTGATTTCAAAGAGTACTGAAATGAACAGAAGAAGCTCAAATGGATGACAGAGTATTACAGATACAATCCTAAATCAGTCTGCTAGCAAATCAGCAAATTGATCATGGTAAGAATGGACCATAAAGCAGTCTACATACACAAAAGGATAAAATAAATTAGACTTCACTGACCAGATATTGTCTTCTCCACCTCCAGTAGTAGCAGGCTATATATCTGTCCATAACCTATTCTTAAATACTTCAATGTAAAACCTGTTACAGCCTAGAGATACATCCAGTAGAGGCTAACCTGTTACAATTTATAAGTACCCAGTTTTTCCTTACTTAGTTGTGGCTCTGATTGCCCTTCGCTGAAGGACTCAGCTGTTTGTGAACCAAGACCCAGCTTGGTGCAGAACATCTCTGTAACCCTGACTCTGTTTTTCTAATAAAACTGTTGTTGGGAGGTGGTGGTGAATGTGTCCGTCCTCACGGTGAGAACACCTGAGAGTTAAAACTGTGCAAGACCAGAAAAATGAAAACAAAGGCAGAAAAGTGATAGCAGAGATGTATTAGCTAGCAGCTCCAGCATTCAAGTGGGAAAAAATATTGACATGAAAAAGGTATAAGACCCTAATTAAAAAAACAGACAATCAGAAGATGGCAGCTTAGCAGCATCAGGGATCAGCCTGTTCCAAGGAGCAATGGAGATGAGCCCTTCCCCATCTGATTGATGAGTGCCTTGCCAACAGAAACACTGTGGTGAGCATATTAATGCTTAACCTGCTAGCTCATGAAACCTAGCTATCTACTGTGTGTATCAGCCAGCAAAGAACTGCTGTGTACAAGTTGACTAGATCCTGCTTGGAGACTCTCTGTGCGCACACTAAAGTTACCTGAATCAAGTATGCTGGAAAAGGAGAATTACAGTTCACCCAGGAAATTGTCCACACAACCAAGTTTTTGTAGTAGGCCAAGAAGCTTTCTCCTTTCTGTGCCTTCTCCCACTTGCAATCTCCCTTTTCTATGCTCTGACCAAGAAGTAGGCTAACCGAAATCCTGACTCTGAAGCTAATCAAAAGGAGGAATGGGTTAAGGCAGCAATGATTTCTGGATCACTGCTGCTATATTTCCTCCTCCCATCACAACTCTCATACTACTGCTCAGGTATGGTTTAAAAAGGGCCGATGTTCCCTTGGTCCAAAGGATCACTGAGCAGTAAATAACATTCCTTGGTTGTGACACAACTAAACACCCTCAAGCACCTCGCAGAAGAATTTCATTTTTTCTATTGGGGTCAAAACTAATCATTCATTGCTGCATGTCTCAAATATCTGAGGAAAAAGAAAAAACCCACAAATCAGGCAGTTTCAGAAAACCAATCGCTATGATGAAAACTGAAACAAATATACAGCAACACCTAGAAATCTCAAAGTAAGAAAAAATCTAAAAAGCGCGTAACTAAATAAAAGGCGCTGAGATATTAAATAGTTCAAATACTACTGTAACATTAGTAGTATTGAAACTTGACTGCAAAAAATAAAAAACACCACCCATATTTCTTTTTACTTTTGTACTGAAATAAAAGTGCTAAAGCCTGATACAAAGAAAAATAATCTTTTTAAATCAAGATCTATAGATTGCTACTTGGTGTTTATCTCCTTTCTCTAATTAACAGGCTGTGTCACTGGAAGAGAAGAACATTAATGGCACAAGACAACAGTGTCATCTCCTACTACAGAGTAAATCTTGAAGAAAAAAAAATCAAAGCAGTTGTTTAAAATGAATCAACAGCCTTGGCCAAGTTGGCTGTCTGCATGGCAGATATTGCCTCACACAATCTTTACAGAGGGACAATATCTGGCACCACCTGGTTAAAAATAAATTAAGAAGGGTACTTCCAGAAAAAGAAACAAATAATACTGTTCTATATTTTTTTTCTGGTTAAGGTAGAAACAGTCTCTTGAGCAAAGGGACCACAAAATGGAGATGTGTTTAAATCACAGTGCTCAGCCAGAAATTGTACCCTCAGTCAATTCTAGTGTCAATTTAAATATATATATTGCTATTTCATTTTTATTTCATTTCATATTTCATTTTATTCAGGAAACACACTATATCATTTTTAAGGGCCAGTCATCTTGAAAGCCTCCTTTTTCAGGCACAGAGTGCTCAGCTCTTCCTGGGCTCCAGTTGGAGCCACTTTAGACATGATCCCACAGTCACCGTGGCCACTACAAAGCATAAGGCAGTGGCAATATTTCCCCACACACACCAAAATTTTTCTAATGTGAGGCCCAAACCCATGGAGCTAAGCAGCACTTTGGGATACATCCCAGCTCCCATTCTTCTCCAGGGAAAGCACTGCAGTCTCTGCAAGCTCAGATGTTTTCCAGCTTAAGCAGAAGCAGCTCCTGCTGCAGGTATCATCCCTCAACCTAGACCTGCTGGCAAGCACGTGTTTTCAGTGCTCGGCACAGAAACCTGATAGACAGTCCAAAGTCAACTGTCATCCAAACATTCACATATACTTTTAAAGTTTAGTGTGCTTGGATTAACACTGACTGCATTTTTAACACTTACATCAATAAATAAAGGAATCCTGCAATCCTGCTGAAAATGTAATTTCGATTGACACAAACTCGTTTTTTTTGTGGGCAATTAAGTGCAATGTTAACAAATATGGCAGTGTTGCTACTCTCAGGCTAAGGGAGGATTACAAAGTTTAGCAAAGGTCACAGGTCTCCCACTGCAGATATTTGTGGTTCCCAAGATAAGACCAGAGGGACAATGCAATCACCTGCTCTGAGCTACTCCATGACATTAGACCCTTTCACTTAGTGCAGCAGGGAAAACCCTTCTTCCTTAGTGTTTTCCTGCCCTTGAGTTCTTTAAACTGTGATTGAAGTAGGTCAAATAGTTCCTGAGAGATACGATACTGACCCTAAGTAAGATTGCATCTGGGCCAACTGAGACACATATTTTCTGTCTGATGTTTCATACAACGAGTTTTATAAAATAAATGTACATAATCCTTTCCTCTCAGTTTATGTGGCAGATTTCAGGAACAATAAAGAACGATGAGCATCTTCAAGCAACGGTGTAAGAGTTCAGCTTTGTTGTCACAAGATCTTGCCTATGTCTTTGACCAAAACACCATCTGCTTTGCTAGAGAAGAATGAAGCTTCTGATTTTTCCACTCTCAGTGTCTAGCATCTCTCACAACAGCCAGAACAATACTTGATGCCTGTGGTAACACTCTCCTTCCATGCTTTACAGAGTCTGGGTACCAACTGGAACAAAGGATGACTCTCTTGGAAATCAATCCAGATTTCATGGAAGAGGAAAGTATACTTTTGTGGTCCTTTTGTTTTATTTTTCTTTCCTAAGAAAAAACATCTTAAAAAAATTATAGAATAAATTTTCATTTATAGAGGGGAAAAAAATTGCATTTCAATAACTTTTTTTTTTTTAACTTGAGCTTCCTACCTACATCAGAAAGGGTCCTCTGACATCCACATAGGTCCTGTGTGTAGAGAAAACAAAATAAAATAATCTGTTCAAGAGTTCATATGAAATATTACACCTAGCTGTTGAATCACTAGTGTAAGGGTATTGGATTTACGTGGCAAGGTTTTGGTCTTGGGGAGGCAGGGGAGGAAGGGGTAGGGGTGGCTTCTGTGAGAAGACACCAGAAGTTGCCCCGGTGTCAGTCAGAGCCAGTTCCAGCTGGCTCCAAGATGGACCCAGCGCTGGCCAAAGCTGAGCCCATCAGTGATGCTGGTGACACCTCTGTGATAACATATTTAAGAAAGGGTAAAAAACATTGTGCAGCAGCTGGGAGAGAAAAGTGAGAATATGTGAGAGAAACAGCCCTGCAGACACCAAGGTCAGTGAAGAAGGAGGGGGAGGAGGTGCTCCAGGCACCAGAGCAGAGATTCCCCAGCAGCCCACAGTGATGCAGGTTGTCGCCCTGCAGCCCATGGAGGTCCATGGTGGAGCAGATAGCCACCTGCAACCCATGGAGGACACCACGCCAGAGCGGGTGGATGTGCCCTGAAGGAAGCTGCAGCCCATGGAAAGCCCATGCCGGAGCAGGCTCCTGGAAGGAACTGTGACTTCGTGGAGAAGAGCCCATGCTGGAACAGGTTGTCTGGCAGGACCTGTGGCCCATGGAGAAGAGCCCATGCTGGAGCAGTTTGTTCCTGAAGGACCCATGCTGGAACAGTTCTTGAAGAACTGCAGCCGGTGGAAAGTACACGTGTTGGAGAAGTTCATGAAGGACTGTCTCCTGTGGGAGGGACCCCACCCTGGAGCAGGGGAACAGTGTGAGGAAGAAGGAGTGGCAGAGATAAAGCATGACAAACTGACCAGGACCCCATTCTCCATCCCCTTGCACTGTGTCGGGGGAAGAGGTAGAAGAGTCAGGAGGGAAGTTGAGCCTTGGAAGAAAGGAGGAGGGGGAAAAGGTGTTTATAGTTTTGTTTTTATTTTTCACTATCCTACTCTATTATTAATTGGCAATAAATAAAAACAATCTTCCTCGAGTCAAGTCTGTTTTGCCTGTGACAGTAACTGTTGAGTGATCTCCCTGTCCTTATCTTAATCCATGAGTTTTCATCTTATCTTCTCCCCCTGTCCTGCTGAGGAGAGGCTTGGTGGGTACCTGATGGTCAGCCGATGTTAACCCACCACAGTAATGTTCCCACTCTACTCAGCGCTTGACAGGCCACACCTGGAGTACTGTGTGCAGTTCTGGTCCCCACTATACAAAAAAGATGTGGACAGGCTGGAGGGGGTCCAGAGAAGGGCCACCAAGATGATCAAAGGTCTGGGAAGCCTGCCATATGAGGATAGGCTGAGGGAACTGGGTTTGTTCAGCCTTGAGAAAAGGAGGCTTAGAGGTGATCTCATCACCATGTATCAGTACTTGAAGGGAAGTTACCAGGAAGATGGAGACTCCCTTTTTACAAGGAGTCACATGGAGAGGACAAGCGGTAATGGGTATAAGTTACTCTTAGGGAGATTCCGATTGGACACGAGAGGGAAATTTTTCACAATGAGAACAGTCAACCATTGGAATAATCTCCCCAGGGAAGTGGTTGACTCCGCGACACTGGATACTTTTAAGACTCAGCTGGACAGGGTGCTGGGCCATCTCGTCTAGACTGTGCTCTTGCCTAGAAAGGTTGGACCAGATCATCCTTGAAGTCTCTTCCAACCTGGTGTTCTATGATTCTATGATTCTATGATTCTATGATTATATAGTATGTCACTGAGTATTCAGTATGTACTTTCAAATGCTTGAATGAAAGGTGATGCATATAGGCAAAAAACACAAGAACAAGGGGCTCAGCCAACACAACTGGGCCACAGAAAGGAGGATACAGGAGAGGTACTAGGACGAGCAACATGATAGTATGGTGCTGAGCTGTCAGCCTGGGGTCTAAGTGGCTAATCAACAGCAGGACCAGCTACCACATGTATCACACCAGGTCAACCCCAAAACACTTGCATGTAATGAAATATAAATTAAACCCATAGCATAAATGATAACTGGAATTTAACTAAATGCTTAGCACACAGATTAAATAGTTCAAATAAATGTGTGACAAACAAAAGCAGCCAATAGGAAAATACATAACACAATGTACAGGGACGTGTTTAAATGCACGTGACAGGGACCTGCACTACATCCCTCGCCTGGCAGCTGCTGGGAAGTTGCGTCTCACAGTGTCTTGGTTAACCATGGATACCCAGGCTTGCTATTTACTGAATAAATAAGCCTGTGTCACAAATATGCTGATGAAACCTAGTTCTGTGGTTAAAGGTAACTAAGTCAGTGTCCCCAGTGAGAGGCCCCAAGTGACAAGCCGGAGGTCACGAAGGAAGCCCATAACAGAGAAAGGAGTCAAATACCTGTTTTCTGAGTGCATAGGCTTTTCCACACAGCACTGGACCATCTTTTCTATGAAACTGTCTAGAAGGTATAAAAATCAGCAGTGGACATGAGAACAGGGAAGATTTAATTTGATGGTGAAGCTAACACGCAGTATTACAACTGAAGTTCCTGCATTTTCTTTTTCCTTTTAGCTTTTTATTTCTTTTGTTCACCCTCTTTTTCATGTGCATTATTGCAGAGGAACTGCTGACAGTTACTACTTCAGATGTGGGACTTTATCACAGCAGGATTAACTAAATCACAAAGGCAGAGCCCATACAGCATCAACCTCTTCCTTTTCACATCCCAGAGGCAGATGGCAATAAGAAATGAATTTTCTCATATTGTTAAAGCTTATGCTTTTTCACCTGTGAGAAGGATTTTTGCTTTGGTTCAAGGAGGGAACTGATTTTACAATTACAATGGAAAAGATGAATAAGCCCTACATCAAGGCAACTAATATGTTCTGTAAGTTTGTGAAGAGCAGGGATTTTTCTTTCTTCTTTCTTGTTTTAAATTAAAGTTGTCAAGAACTGTTTTTGCTTTGCATATAGCCTTGTGCTAAGACACATGTAGATTCTTAGCATGAATTCTTGCAACACAAATGCATGATGATACGATCCCATGTTGGAGATGCTTTTTATCCCCCACACAGACTGGGAGGTCCCATGATATTGGGATCTAACATAGTCTAACATAGACTGGTGCATGACACATTTTTGAATTTCAGGCTATCACAGGATTCTTGCCTGTGGCAAGGCATTGAATATGATGCAGCCAGAACTAACTTTCTCAAGATCTTCAAGATGATACAGCAGAAAAGGAACCCCTGCCAGAACAACACAACAGAAGAATTGTGCAAGAACAGCTTGGGGATATGAATCCTTTTACAAGATGTCCCCCTGCAAAGATGCTTCTTTAGGGTGATAGGGTATATCACATGCAAGCTATTAGTCTGGGAATGATGTTAAAACCCCTGTTATTTCACTAAGCATACATCCTACAGCTGAATGATATCAAATACGTCCCACAAATGCAGAAAAGCCATTTGTAGTTCGATGCAGATAGAAACAAATAAGGTTCTTACTACTTTCAAATGCAATGCAATGAATAGCCATGGAAAACTGTGTCCTGCTTGTGGTTGCTATGGCAAAAGCAAATTTCTCCCAGACAACCTACTTTCATCCTGGGCAGCTCTTGGGCTGTACAGGAAAGCTGTTGCAAGGTGAAACCTAGCATGGACAGCCCATACATCACTCCCAACCTCCTCTTGTGATGCTCATCCTGCGCCAAGTGACCTTTTAAGGCTTCTCCAAGTTCAGTCCCAAACAGACATATGTTAACTAACACAAAAACACTGTTCCGAAGAAACTGCATTGGGAAAAGTCATTCCAGGCAACTTCCTGAGACAGATAAGCTCTTAAAAAGCCATTTAGTCAGCATTTTCCTTAGTCTTTGAGCTTTGCATAATAATATTGTTAAGGGGAATGTTGTGACTGTACTAATGACTTCCTCCCAACAAACTATTTAACAAAAACAAGGGGATCAAGTTTTTGGGGCTCTTTCTGATATGTTCTGGAACTGAACCATGAACCACACCCTGCCTCCTCACAGACATAAGACAATAAAACCTTTTCCTCACTCTAAAATGAGACTGGATTTGAGTTGTGAATGACTGACAATGGGNCTTCCCCCCCCCCCCCAACATTCATTTTTCTCTAGAGAAACTCTGAAGGATGCCCCACGTGATTCATTGGAATTTAATCACACAAAATAAATGGCCAAGTGCAATCTCCGTCTTTCTAGCTATTTTTTTTCATTAACATACTGGTTAATAATTGGTTTTCTTTTACTGTACATCATATTGATTATGCATAGATCTTCATAGCAGTAATGGGAATGTAGACATCATCTTCCATTATTGAGGCATTTAATATAAACGGATGTCTGGAACAGATTAGATAGCCATGTCAAACTCGTATGAAGCTGAAGCTATTAAAAAAGCACTATTGTTTAAGTCACTTTTTTTTTTTAATTTTTATTTTTATTAAAGTCTGTACTGGTGCCTTTATCACAATGACAAATTTCATGTAGAAGACTGTCTACGTCATGGTAACTTGTTCACATCACCATATGTACAACCAAGGTTTAAGCTTTTGACTTGCTTTTCTACCATGATAAATTTATAGTAACGTATTGCTCTTTAAATGAAGGTTGAGCTTCCTTCCACTCACCACAGCCTCAGCACATGTGTCGGTCATTATTATGAACCAGTTGTGAGCTTCCATACAGCTGATCTCCAGGTCATGTGGCTGTATATGCACGTACTTGCTTTGAGAGCTCTTCCTCTACTCTCTGCTTACAGTATATCTCTGGTACATGGTATATCCTGTATTTACTTAACTGTCAGTGCTGTGATTATGCAGACCCAGAGGCACTGGTGAGTAATGATTGAGTCTAGCTATTCTGTCCAGATCCCACAGATTAAAATTGCCAAGTTACAGAAGGTAGACAGCCTAGAACTTAAATTGCTAGACATCCGATACACTTTTACACAATATGCAAGTCAGCCTTAAGCTTCACGATAAAGTCATCTTTTTATGACACTGTCTCATTGCCTTTTTTTCTTCTTGCACATCTTTTCACATCATTACCAGCATCAATGAAACACATAGTTTAGCTTTATTAAGCAATTGTTCTTTTGAAATCCAAAGGAACTTTGCGGTACTACTATTACTAACTTGTTATTTTCTTTTTGGGCCTGACAATATTTGCTGTTTTTCTTAAGTAACCCCACTGCAGAAACAGAGGTGTGAGGTGAAAATTCAGTTTTCATGTAGCATATTTAATCTTTATTGTTGGAGAAAAATCTTTCAAATGTAATCCCTAAAAAATGAAAGTCAAGATAGAAAACGAAGCCGGTATAATTTAGCTCTGTGAATTTTTAACACTTCAGATATTGACAAATCTGAAATAAGAGCATTTGATTGTAGCTGCTTCTAAAAAAAATTCCCACAAACATAGGTATCTCTGCTTTCACTGATTTCTAACCCTTTTCAATGTGTCTGTGTTCATCTTTCACTAGTTGATCTCTGTTACTAATGAACTTTCAAGAACAACTCTCAAGTTGCTCTTAAATGGTTTAAGTTTGAATTCAGTCCCAAATTCAGGATGCATGACGCACCATGGAAAGCATTTTTACAGGATCCATCTCTTCACAAAACATTCTTCACTTAGTGCATAAGCAGGCTGATTTGAACACAAAGACAAATAGGAAAGAGATTTGGAAAAAAACTCATTAAAGTGAAAGAGTCAAAGAGCTTTAAAATTTGGTTTATCTCATCTGTCACAAAAAAGATTGCTTTCTACAAACATTGGACTAGAAGAAAAAGAAGTCTACCTATGCATTTCTCACAGAAAGATTCATCTATGCTTTGTAACCACACATGGTGCACACCACTGAAAGATTTCTACACCCCAGATGAGAAAAAGAAACTCTTAGGCAAGTGGTTCCCAGGTTTTTTAGAGCAAACCTTCCTGATACTCCATTATTCCCATCCGTCTGAGGTCCATCCATCCCAGTTCCTCCCATCATCTCTGCCTCAGCACGTTCATCTCCTGACAAGTCCTCTCCCCAGAACGCCAACTCTCCTCACACTTTGGTCTCTTATCACCTCCGCTTTCCTGGAGATGGCTGAACACCTGCCTGCCAATGGGAAGCAGTGAATGAATTCCTTCTTTTGCTTTGCTTGTGTGCACAGCTTTTGCTTTACCTATTAAACTGTCTTTATCTCAACCCATGAGTTTTCTCACTTTTTCTCTTCTGATTCTCTTCCCCCCTTCCCACTGGGGGAGAGTGAGCGAGCGGCTATGTAGTGCTTAGTTGCCAGCTGGGGTTAAACCATGACAAGGTGATACTGAAAATCAATGGAGATCAGGGGAGAGGAACAGAAAGCATCGAGCTACAAGAACCACCAATTCACCTGAATTAACTAGGGTATGAGTAACTTCAAATCAATTTGGGCTGACTCTAACCACAGAGTGGATAACTGGCTACGTAGAGGTGGGAGGCTGTGTGAGGACACACGGCACAGCTACCATTTCAAGATAGTTCCCAGTCCCAGCCCCACCTCCTTCCTGGAGAAATGAAGGCAACAGTAGTGGTAGAACAGGAAGAGAAAGTAGAAAGGAGCAAGCAGAGCTATTGACCCATCCCAGCCTCTATTTTACCTGCCAGATTTCTTGCCTTCATTATTGGGTACACTGGATTAGACCATACACATTAGTGAAGAAAGAGGAAAATTAAGGCCGGGGTAGAAGAACAAATCACCATGACTCCAAATGCTTCCAAAAGCACAAATGCTTTTAACACCTATTCAAATGAATCATAATCTTTTTCTTTGAGTAACAGCAAAGAGCAATGCTGTAAGTGCTATTTAAGATATTTTGACTGTACTGAAAGTATTTACAGCTTCTGCATTAGTGCATGTATTAACTGCCCTTGTAACTTCACTGTCCTATCGAAGTGTTCAGGAGTGATAGAGCCAATTATAGCAGATTGTTTTGAAGTTCTAATTAAACACAATCAGAACTAATTTAATAAGCTCAATTTTCAGTAAACATCAGGAAGCTTCCCCATTAAAATCAAGTCTCCTTCAAGAGAGGTTATGCTGGACAAACAGGAGCTGCAACATCACTGATCGCTGCTTACATGTCAGATCTTAATTCTTTTCTGCCTCTGCCAACTGGTCCAAGTCCACTTTCCTCTAACAGATCCCAACACTTAGCCGATATCTCTTCCCACGACCACTCCAACCACTCCAGTTTTCCAGTATCACTTTCACCTTCTCCACTGCCGCCTGCTAGCTCTGCAATAACTTCCCAAAAAATGTACACCATATTGTTTCTCCTGGAGAGGGAAAGGGGATTATTTTCCTAGGAAAATATTTTATGCACTGATGTTTCCGTTAATTACTTCTGAGCAACACGAACCTGTTGGCTTCTATACCTTAAAATGGTTGAAGATCAAAACAAGATTTACTGTCCCAGCAAGAGCACATGAGATATGCCTCAAATGATCCTCAGTTTATCTGCCCTGGTGTTCCATCATGATGTTTGTAATCTGTTCTCAGATTGCACTGTGACAAATGACACTAATTCCAGATTGGTGCTAATAAAAACAAGAGTGGTAATAATATCTAGATTTTTCCCACTGGCTGTGATTGTGCTGGAGTACAAATGATGCCTGGAGACTGTACAGAAGGAGATGGGAATTTTATTTTCTTCTTACAGATGATTCACACCATCTTCTTTTGCCTTTAGGATTGCTCCCCTCTAGCGATAGCAGAGAACACAGTAGCTGATTTCCTTTATGGCTACTACTTAGTGACACATAAGTGCTAGTTGTTTTACCTAGGGAAGGATATCAAATGCAAAAGAAGTAACAGCATGGAAAGTGAATGAACAAGCAGAATCCATGGGTCTCATCCTTAGCAAGCTGAACAGTTGTGCTGATATGATAGACAACAACTGTAGATCTCCATCTGCAGGGGAAAAAAAAAAAAACCACTATCCAAATAGCATACTGATACCCACTTCACGTTCTGGGGGACAAGTTCTGTGAAAGTCATTTTCAGACTCAGTGGCTGAGATAAGGTTAGTTTCATGATCCCAGTGTGAGCTGGATTTCACCTTATCAGAGATATTTTTGACTTACTGTAGCACTTTAGATACATTACAGAATGATAGACCCATCATGACTACATGCAGGATTTCTTTATGACAAGGTGGCTCTATGCTCATTACCAAAACCCTTCTACAGCCTGTTGGCTGTCAGGATCCATGTTTCAAGACACAGACTAGATGTATACAGTGTAGATATACAAATACAACAAAAAGCCTAAACCTTTCTGGTAACAATCTAGGACACAACTGGATGGTTGGACTAGATGACCATTAAAGGCCCCTTCCAACCCAAACTATTCTATGGTTCTGTGATTCTATAATATTGCTCCAAAGAATGAGCCAAAACCAAAGTGGGGGAGTGTGGCAAAATAACTCATTTATCTCCCCTGGCTATAGAGAGAGGTTAAGTGGATAGCTCAGATCTTGACCACAACAAGGTAAGCATTCAAAACAAAAAAACAAACAAACAAAGAAATCAAGCAGAATTAATCCCACCTTCTGACTCTGTGTTTGTCTTCTACACTCACAATTTACTTGCTTTGCGTGAGACAGCTTCTTGTGTCAACCAAGGACTTGCCTTTGGGGAGAATCTCTTAGAGTTCATGAGTTACACTGTGCTTGCAGAGTGCAATAGAAAGTGACTATACTAGACAATTTTTTTTTTTTTTAAATGTAGACACCTACTTTCTCAGATTGTGATAGACTTTTATTTGTAATAATATTTTTTCTTCTGTAGCAGCTAGCATCTCAGCATGGCAGAATACTTTGCAAATATGTAATTAAGCCTTATGATGTCCCGCTGTGATTGGCAGGTAAGTGTTTCATAATGGCATCAGATATTTAAAATGACTTACGCACACAGACACACAAAAAGTGTTGATCATTAGGTTAGGGGCAGAAGTGGGACCCCAATACGGAAATTTCATTGCCACTTCTCCAGACTCTCTGACTTTGGAGGGCCTTGAGTGGACAATGCTATATCAGGCGGCAGTAAAGCTGATGACTAGAAAGGAAGGTGAAACGGAGTGTGTTATGGCAATCTTCCCAGGTTTTCAAGTAACAGAAGTCGGAGTATCTAGCCCTTGGCTTCATTCACAGTTGGACAGAAGGGTATAAGATTATTCTCCATCTCTGAAGAGCCTATGGACAACTGCAGCGCCCAAGTGCAGTGTGTTCTGTTCAGGCATCCAGAATGGCATCCCAAAAGAGAACAGCAAGGTCAAACCCTTGCTCACACGAGTCTGGCAGAGCTGGCTGTGTAGCTGCAAGCTGGCATATTTCATGCAATTCTCAGACTTCCCCTGGGCTGCCATAATCTGTGGCCACAGCACTTGTCTCACTAAATTACAGAGATATGTGGATCCTCGGACAACCGAAAGGAGGAAATAAAAGCAAGGATATTGACACTTGATATTGTACATATGCTCTATAATGAGGTCTCAGACCACTGGCTAATGAAATCAAAAGTCATCTGGGGATTTATCCGCAAGTCCCATTCATCATAATCTTTGTGTCTAAAGCTAACTCCTAAAATCCTACCTGAATCTATCATTTTTCTTCTGCTTCAGAAGATTTCTGGTAACGCACTGACTTGCAGAGGTGGCTTCGGAGAGCCACAGGACTTGTGTCTGCTCACAGTGGGTTTCGAAACATCTTTGGCTGATATCTTTAGCTTTGTTTGCCATATTCCAGTGACATGAAGTCAGAGCTGGCAATGTGGTAGACGGGAAAGAGTTTCCTGCTCACTGCTCAAGAGTTTTAGCTCTGAGTCCCAGCCCAGGCCAGACTTCTTCAGTCATATGAGCCGAGTCACTTCTCCATCGCATACTATGGCACCCAGACTTTAAAAATGTGGAAGCAGAACTTCCCTGCCTTGTAGGCGTGCTCTGAAGTAGGACATACATCAAACTAATAATATTTTGCACAAGTACTGATGAGTTAATGTTACCTAAATGCTGTATTTAGATAAATAAATATTCAAGTGTGAGGCAATCCTTTAATTGCCATGGTCTTAATTCCTCCATCTCAGCTTTCCTATCTGATAAGGCATGCAGCAGTATCTGAAAGAAAGGCCAGATGTCCAGGGCTCCTTGGGCACCTTCCACACTGCTGCACTGGTACAGACTGCTTAAGCATCTTACTCATTTCTTTTATTTATCCCTCTTTTTTACATAAGCCTTGACTGCATAAAAGCACAGGGAACAACAAGTCCGAAGGACAAAGAGGAAAGGAACACCTGCCAAATAAATATAACTGGTATATACATACCCATCTGAGCCAAACAGGCTGGGCAATTAACTAAATCATTTAATCCATCCCTTCCAAGCTCTCTGTATGCAAATGCAATTGGGACATTCCAGTCAATCACTATATACAATAGATTTACAGATCTCTTAAAGAGAGATTACCGCAGGATTTTGTACGTATTAAGGGGTTTTTATCTATGCTTGTAGAGGAATGTTGTTAGGGGCTATGAAATATCTCTACCTATTCCATAAACGCACTTTGCATTCATAGGATGCACTGCAAGTAATTTGGCTAATGCGCTGCATTTGGAGAAGACCAACAAGAGCCAGGTAAAGAGCCACGAGAAGTAGCTTTTCTGTCACTTCTTAAAAGCTCCTGTCTCCTTTACCATGTCCATATTTTACAAATGTATATGCTGGCAATTCTAAGTAAGATTTATGGTGGCTTGCTAAATGCAGAAGATTGCTTAAAATAACCATCAAACACACAGCCTAGCCTAGCTTTCCTGAGACCTAGAGGCTTTTTAGTGGGAATAAGCGCCTACAACACATTTGAAATTCAAAGCATTTAAAATCAGGATATCCTTTTCAACAGTATAATGTCTAAAAGCCTTAAATAACCTGGCTAGGATCTTGTACTGAGACCACAACCATAACCAGTCCTCTTCTGTTACTGCATACCCAATTCCAATTCTTTCAATGGCTTTGCGAAAAACAAGGCATTAACAAATATGTCACTGATCAGCAAAGCAGCAACTGAAACACTTTCTGCTGGAAATCCCTGTATATATCACCAAAAATTAAAATAAAATAAAGTCTTAAAGAGTAAATGTCCACTTTTAGAAAGATTTTGAATCCTACTACCGACAGAACATATAGTACCTTTATCTTTGGTTATTCTTGAGAAGCAATGCAGGGACCCATACTCTGTAGGAGCTCTCAGTACTGCAGACTACAACACACTTGCAGGTGAAGATAGACACCAGAGAGTTCCCTTCCTATCTCATTTCATTTCTTGAAGCTGAACACTGGTATAAATATGAGCAGGATGGGGCTGTTCAGCAGAACACAACATCCTCTGGGAACTATTGCCAGGAAATGTAAATTGACAGGTTTCCACTGACTTAAGCTGGGACCAGAAAAGAAGCCAAGATGCTCTACAAAAGCAATCGGTGTGACAGTTTAGACCTGACTCTCTTTCCCACAGACACGAGCATCTTTAGGAATTTGGGGCCATTTCAGACTTGTGGGAAACTATGTGTGGGAATGCCAACAGCAGGTCCCAGAAGACTTAAAAGCAACTTGTCAAATTCTTGGGAGATTCTCAATTTGCTTTTTCAGATCAAAAAGACTCAAGAAGAGCAGGGTCTTCCTACATTCACGTGTTAAGGATGATATTTCCCTCGGCATTTCCAATGGATCCAGCACCCTGATGAAATGGAAGAGGAACCACAGGGAGATTCACAAAATGTATAATCCCTTTAGCAGGCAAATTTGCCCTTATTTCCAACAGCACCTCTGGCTAGTGAAGCTTTAGATGTTACTTCAACCGCAGCAATCACTACCAGCTAACCCAGTACCGAGCCTCCCCTTTACATCTGCACCACCATGCATAGCCACTGTGCTCTGAGCCCAGCTAGCAGACGTTACATCTCATCACTCAAGTGTCTCATCACTTGTCTCAACACAAGTTTTGGCTTTCTGCATGGAGGTACCAGAGACCAGGTGGTCCTGCAATGGTGCTGAGCCCCACCACGTAATTTGCCCTGGGGCAAGGAGGGGCCATCCTGTTCTGCTGCTCTGCCAATGGGGCACCCCTGACTCTATCTGTTCAGAGCCCCAGGATCACCCATTGGGTGGGAGATGATGTGTCTGGGGTGCTGGGTGATCAAAAGGAGGACTGAAGCATGTAGGGAGATGTTTGAAAGAGAAGTCTAGAGGGCAAGAAAGGAAGGGAAAAGCCTTTGGGCATTGGGGAACCTTTTCTCTCCCTACAGTCAGTCAGGGTTTTACTGGTTTCCCATCACCCCCCAATCATTTAACATGGAAGAAAACATCATTCAGAAGGGGAAAGCAAAGACATTTTTCACCAAGCAACTAAAACCCAAAGTGTAACCCCCTTGCTCCCTGAAACAGAGGGTTGGGAGGGTGTCTTATCTCAGAGTCGTGAGATCAATTGACTTGGAAAGATATTATGAGAATGCGCACTGACAATTTACAACCACCCAGAGACATTTTGATCTGCCTCTAGCTGAGGACAGGAAAAAAATTAAAAAAAAAAAAAAAAAAAGAAATAAGGCAGTCATAGGGACAAGCAGTCCTTTCAGGACGTCAGCCCAAAATAGGTTTCACATGATCTTTATATCCTGTAAAGGTAAAATAAATCTGAGGGACAGCAGGCAGGACACAGTAACCCAGACTACCATAGGTCCATTTTCCTTCTACATTGTCTGACTGAAATAGTCTTATGAGGGCTTCAAGTCATTTGTCAGCTCCACCTACACGTACCTCCTGGGGAAGGGCCCGGATAGAGATCTGCATCCCTCCAAATTCTTCATAACTGTCTGATACCAGCAGCATCAGGTAACCTCCTTGGTTTCATGCAGAAGGGAGACTGACAGGCGGAACAGAGGGAGAAACAAGAGCATCATGAAGGTCTGAGGGCATACGAGTCCATGGCAGGGAAAGCAGAGGATGAAGTGAGGGAGGATTGATGAATTCCCAAAGAGGAAGGCTGGATGTCAGGGCAAACTTGAGCTGAGAGTAGTTGGAGGGTTGAGAGACAAGTCAGAGAAAAATCACATTTAGAAGCTGCTTGCAACAGTCATATGTTGATTTTCTCTTAAAACCTTTCAGGGGGGCAGCTGCCTGAGGCCAACCCTGCAGACACCAGGAGTAAGATCCATTTTGGTGCATAACTGCAGGGCAAATCCCATTTGAAGGAGAGGTAGGCATCTGTGTGCATTTAGGACCACTGGCGCTGGAGGTCTGAAGCTTTCCTGACACTAGATACTGCGCTAGGCAATTTTATCTCTGTATTGCAAGTCTTTGAGAGCAGAGAAAGCCTAACACACACAAACCATTTTGCAACTAAATGCATTCAAATTCAGCATTTCCAATGTCAGCTGGGGATCTTTTGGTACACAGTATTGAATCTGGAATCATCACAGAGAGAAATAATGGTGCTATTCAGGTTTTATCTTAGACATCATATACACAGCCACTAGATGTTTTTTCTCCAGGTTCCAGGTAGTCAGTGCCACATGGCAGAGCAAAGAGTAAAACAGGTTTCTGGTGATGGCAGCACAGATTTCTTCCTTCATGAAACTGAAGCCCTTCTGCACACTTTTCTCAGCCTGGCCATAAATCCCTCTTCACACTAATTTATTGCACTGTGCCCTGTGAATTCACGTGAAGACAGTTTCATAAAAGAACATGCAACCACCCTTATGCTCTGCAATGGCATAAAAAAGATTTAGTGTAAACAAGAATGAGGACTGAAGGGGTAGCACCAGTGGAAAGTCTGGTCCTGTGACTAAATTAATACAATGACAGCCACTCTGATATTTGTCTTTTCTAGCAAAATGATGAGGTACTCCGAAAGTCTCCATGACAACACAGCCCAGCCTTGTGTTCCAAGATGCTTATGCAAGAAAGCATCTAAAAGTACAGTGCCTGGGGAAAGCCTTCCAACAAAAAAAACCCACAGGGTTTCAGCCTTTTCCCCCACCTTATTCAGATTATTTTCCACGTTTGGTTTTTTCTTTTCTGAAACTTCAGATAAAAATGGAATTTTACATAGTCTTCCAATTATATCACTGCTTGTTATTTTCAATTAAAAAGACATGCACAGAAATGTCAAATACATTGGAAATCTGACACAGTTTTTCTCTGGTCAAAGTGCTAAAGCCTTGTGGCTTAATAGATTTTTTTGTTTCCAGAAGAGCTGTGTTGGTTGTTAGTCACTGTAACAGTGGCCAGAAATCATAGAATCATAGAATCATAGAATCATTCAGGTTGGAAAAGACCTCAGATCATCAAGTCCAACAGTCAACCCAACATCACCATGCCTCCCAAACCAGGTCCTGGAGTGCCATGTCTACATGTTTTTTGAACACCTCCAGGGATGGTGACTCCACCACCTCTCTGGGCAGCCTGTTCCAATGCTTGACCACTCTTTTGGTAAAGAAATTTTTCCTAATACCCAATCTAAACCTCCCCTGATGCAACTGGAGGCCATTATTTCCTCTTGTCCTATTGCTAGTTACTTGGGAGAAGAGTCCAAGACCTGCTTCACTACAACCTCCTTTCAGGTAGTTGTAGAGAGAAAATGTAGAGAGAAATGCCAAACATTAAAACCACTGTTCTCCACAGTGTATGCTATCTAAAATACAAGCTATCAAAATTAGATAGAATATGGTTTAATACCAGATTCTTCTATGGCAAAAGAGGACATGCTTTTACATCAGATAAGTTCTCACCCATGGTGGGATTCAGCTGCCTAAATGGAGGATCTGATGCCATTTGAGATGCCCCAAGGCTTCCCTGCTAGCCTCCAGCTGCTACTCCAGAAAAGATCAGGGCTCCTGCAGGTCTTGTGTCACATCTGTCAGCTCTGTGTGAATAACTCAGACACCAAAACATTTAACACCCAAGTTAAGGGCCTGAGAGCAACCGGTATCTGGCACTATCAGAGTCAATAGTCTTCAGAGGCCAGGATTTCGTCCCATAAATCTTAACTAATGCATATCCAGACTAAAAATATTATCATAAAAAAAATAATCAAATGCTTAATTTAGACCCCATCTCTAGGAAAAGTCTAGACCTTTCTAATTTCAGGGTCCATTTCACTGATTTCACTGTTACTGTGAGGTTGCACAAGGTCCAAATCAAGGCTCACAGGTACAAAAATCAGGGCCTCAAAACAACCCCCTTGCCTACAGGCTGGCCAAGTTTCCCAGCAAAGCTTTCCACTAGGATCACAGAAACACAGGTGGAGCAAAATACTAAAAGACATCTTATTAAGTTAACATGGCTGGAGAATTAACCTGCAAACAAATAAGCCAGGCAGGGATTATATAAGCTTTAATACAATCTTTTATCAGAGCTGAGGAGTCCCTAATTAAACTACCTATGGAAAATAGTACTTAATGAATCTGTAAATAAATGCCAGCAGGAGAGACAGCAGAGCTAAAAAATACCTACCAGGGAAGACCTGATCTGCAGAAGAGAGTTAAAAAGACCAAAGCAAGATCAGAACTGCTAAAGCACCCCAGCCCACCTCACTAATGGATATCCCAAAGGGGAAACACACAGGCTCCCAGGAAAACACCCATAACCTTCTGCCTTCCCTCACTAGCTCTTACCATGCACCTTCATCTCTGATAATTTCAGTGGAGTATAACATCACTAAACATTCAAAACATTCATCAGTTCAAATGTCCTTTGAAGTCACTCCTTTTACACATTATATTTCACTGTGTTTAAACCAATGCTAACATTCCAGCAAGTTCTACCTGGCATTGCTTTTGATTATAAGGGTGTGTGCAATATCTTGCCAAGTCCAAGAAACCACAGTGATCCACATTTAAGGGTCTACGGAAAAAGTTACCTGAGTTCATGACAAAAAGGAGGTCACCCAGAATGAGTGAACCACTAAACTCCAGCTGAGCCAGATAAATGGCACGCAAAAGCTCTGCAGAGGCCAAGACTTCAGATGAGTCAAACAGGATGTGAAGTTTAGTCATTTTTCTCCAGGGGAAGGTAGGCAGCTGCTTTCCCTGGGAGCAGAGCTGGTCATCTTACTCTTGTGGAACACCCCTTCACAATACAACCACAGTATTTTAATGGTCTGTTATGGATGCCACCCATCCCTCTGCCTGCATCCTGTTACTTTGTGAGCTCTGCTGAGACAACCAGCCTGTACAACAATCAAGGTGGCTGTCCACAGCTTCTGTTCCTTCAGAAAATGATTCTGCCTTTCTTCCACGACAATGTGCCACATGGTTCTCCCAGCATCACTCTAGGAAATTCAAATAAGCCACAAAAAAGCCCAACCACCAAAACAAACAACCCACACTTCCACAGGCACCCATGCCTGTTTAGTCCTCCCTTAGGTCTTCAGTAGGTCTCCTCAGCATGTTGACAACTAGTACTCTGCTTGGAGGACCTCCCCTTCTTCAGCCCTCCTCCGTGGTGTTCAACAAAGAGCTGGTGAACAACTAATTTAGTTCCATTTTAGCTGATCTGCAATGCTGTTCCACAAAACTTTCTGCAGCAGGATCATACATTGTAGTTGCACCCTGAGGGAACCACTTTACAGTACAATGTCCCCTCCTGCTTACAGCTTTCCAAACAGACTCCTCCTCCTTCACTGATGACCATCCTTTCCCAAAGGCTTGGAGCTCAACAGTAATTTTTTCTCAGATCTTTTTTTTCCAGCTTGCTCTCAATTTTTTTTTTCTCTTATTTAAAAGAAAATCACATTTCTGAATTTTCTTATCCCTAACAGTCAAACTCACCTGAGCAGCTGAACCTACTAATTGATCCAAACCAGTCAATCCCAAGTGGAGAAGACTGTTTCATGTCTTAAGATAAGTATCACCACAACAATCTACCACTACAGCAATCCTCCTTTCCCAGCTACTCTCTGGAGGAGCTTTTGCTGCTCTAGAAGCAGCAGACATATAGAAATTTTACCCAGGAAGGAAAAAAAAAAAAAGAAGTCACAATAGCCTCATATTAGAAAGCCTAATTTCATTTCTATGATTGGCCTAATACAACTGTGTACAAGTCCATAACTTACAGGAGAACTTCACAGAAGCCACTGAGCTGGAAAGTCAAGCTGGTGATCAGCAAATAAACAAACAGATTACTTTTTTCATTTTGTTTGAATAATTTGTTTCAACAAGGTTTTTATTACATCACACTTCATTATGAATACTAATATACCAAGATCCTCAAGGAAAGCCCAGAGACTCGCATCCAAATTTCCACACACAGCACAACAGAAGTAACTTTTGGAAGCTCCATGCAACATGGATTTCCCTTATTTTATCAGTAAATATCTTAAACTGTTACCTTTGCCTCAACCAATTAACTAAAACAATATGGTAACAAGAACAGAATGCCATCACCAAGGGGAAGACAATACCGTTAATGGAGTTACGAATTATATGGTATTTATCCTCCTTTACAGTCAGTTCTTGACAGCTGATCTTGACACCTCATTCAGACAGGAGTCTTCAATGAATTTCAATTACAGGAAGAAAATGAACAAAATTTTGCACAATGATGAACTAATGTCAAGACTGACAGACAGCTAGGAGATTTGAAATGTCTCCTTGTACAGAGAACAATATTGATCTGCAACATCTGTTTCCAACCCTTACTTTACTCCTTTATCCTATTCCAATGCAAAATAACTTCTTCTTTCTTTCTAAATCTGCTTTTCGCTATCTTCATTCCTTCTTAGTTGAAATAACTTACCTGTTTCAGTGAACTTGCTCTTCTGGGTGGTGTCTTTTAAAAATAAAGATACATGCCTTAGAAGGCAGAGTGTTTATAGGAGAAGCTCCACCACAGTCTAGATTATGTTAAGTGGTGGGAAGGACTAAGATCCCAAACATGTGCATACATATTCATCTACACCCACAGCATCACTGACAGCATTAGGTGAGCTTGTCTTGCTGCAAGTGGTGGCTCATGTCAAAGCGTATATTTTATATGTATAATACTGAAGCTTGGTTTTGTTTTGTTTCTTCTTCTGAAAGCAAGTGTGTTGGCATAAGGAGCAGCAATCCCTTTAGAGACATATGTATTTAATACAGTGCTGTTTGCAACAGCAGAACGATGGAGATAGTAGCTAGATAGAATTTTACCTGAGTGATGCAAATAACTACATTTTGCAATAATGAGATTCCACTATAACATATAGCTGGCCATGATGATTGTCAGCCTGAGTTAGACCTGGAAAAACGGTGTTCAAGTGGGTTTTTTTTCCTCTTTCTTTTCTCTGGAACAGAACTATTTTGGTTTCAGTTTATATTTCAGGTTTAATGTTTGAGAAACTGGGAGTCTAACAACTGAAGTTGGAGTTATAAGTGTTCAATTCCTCTGAAAAAAACCCTAAACAAACAACACGGAAGGCTTTTTGTGTTTTTTACAGTATTTTGTGCATTTTCACTTGCACCATGCAGCCGTGTCAGGGAATAAAACAAGTGTAAGGCTTGCTTGTTGCACCTGAATGCAGAGTAGAAAGCTGCTGTGAGCCTTTCTGAAAAGCAAAGGGATGTGCTACTTTTTGCCAGCTGAAGTCCTTTCCAACTCAGAAGTCTTCTTTTTATGGACAAAAATAGCACCGTCATGACAGGGCTGTGTCCAGCCCTTCTCTCCAGCCCTGAAACAAGACAGCACCTGGCAAGAACCTGCTGGTGTTAATGAGGTGATGTCCAAACATCGGTGGTATCAACTTCTCTGTTCCTGTGCAGTGTGACTTTTCCTGATGCACCCTCTTGCCCCGTATGCATGTAACTACTAACTATGCAACCGTCACATGTAGGGACTTGCCGTTTGTTGTGTTTCTCCTGCATTTTTCAATCTCGGGTGCTGAGCTTTTCCTTTCTGCTCCCTGCTGTGAGGGCAGGTCTTATTTCCAAAGAATCACATTTCAAACATTTTTTTTTTTTTAACCTTTTGCTCTTCTTTCTATTTTTACTGCTGAAACAATTTCCAAGTGTTCCTGTCCCACCCCCATTATCCCTGTCCCAGCTTTTCAAGTTTAAGTCACATAGAAGCAGATTGGTTTTGGTTTATTTTTTTCAGACGCAGAAGTACAGACATCCAAGATGAACCCATTAATTTTTATCTCCCTGCAGGATTTAATTTCTTCCTTACTACCCTCTTCTGAGTCATTTCAGAGGGGTTTACCAATGTGGACTTTCACTGGTTAAAAAAAAAATCCTTCTAACCTTCAGCATTTATTTACTAAAGTCTATTATTTTACTAAATAGTTCAAATACCTCTGTTCCCTCTGTGGTGCTACCTTTGTTTTCTTCCAAGTATATTTATAGGCAGTTGTCTCTACCTCAATTTCATTAAGCAAGGTCTCAGACTCCCAATTATCTTAGCATATCTGCACATCCTATCCTTCAATCTACATAACTGAGGGCTGAAACATGGCTCTTTATCTTACATGAGACCCAGAAAGAGTGTGGAAGAGCTCTCCCTGGTTTTTGGGAGAGCAGCCATGCATGTCTGCATCTCGCATTTTTGATCTCTCAGCAGGCACAGCCCAGACCCACAATCTCTGCTTTCAAAGGAAAGCACATCACTAATGCTCTGTATCCCATAGCTGCAGGACTACGGTAATTCCACTATCCAACAGTCCCAAATTAGCTGGTAGCAGCTCACCACTCCAGCAAAGAGAAGCATCTTTTTCTTGGGAATACACCTACATAGTTTCAAACCTTCACCTACATAATAGAAGAGCTCGAATGAGGTGATGCATCTTATATTTGCTTTAGAAGTAATTCCTGGGTCATTGGCTTTAGTTACAGGTTTTCCAGTCATATGGGAGCAGAGTCAGGAAGGAGGGAAACAGTTAAATCATTTGGCCTGGTTAAGATTTTTTTTTTTTGGTTGATTGGTTTTGGGGGTTTTGGTGGGGCACTGCTATGGGAGGGATGTCTGTGTCAGAGGAGAAGGTCGCCACACACATAAACAGATAACCAGGACACTCACATTTCTGCACTTGAGAAGTCTGAGGTATAACAAATTGTAGTGAACAGATTAGGCAAGATGAATTGGGCAATGAGAGCCAATATCTAAATTGTTATCTAAATCTCAACCTCAGTGTTGCTATAAATCAGCATGCCTATATGCCTTTCAATTAAATGACACAGATGAGTGAGAAACATAAAGATAATAAAGTAAAGTAGCATTCAAATATGAGTAGTAGCTCTCTGCTGAATGTAGCTTATGAGGAGTTGCTGTTCATGGGAAAAAGTTTCCAAGTGAGAGTGATCCATTTTTCAAAGGACATTGTAGACTACTCTAAATTCTAACCTCAGAAAGGCTGCAATTATGTATTTTAGAAAGCAGATGGCTAGGACGGGATGTGGTAAAAGAATATAAGATAATGAATGCTCTGGAGAAGGTTTGTTCTTTCTCATGAGTCCAGATAGATGTTCAAGGAAATTAAGAGGTGAGGAATGAAAGGCAGATCAAAGGAATGTCATTTCTAACTCACCATGTGATTAAACTGTAATTAATTGCTATAGGATGGGGATGAGGCCAAAAAATAGCAGAATTCTAAATGGGATAGAACATCTATATAGATATCAGTAGTACCCACAGTTATTTTTATTGATGATTAAAATTTTTAATTAAAATAATTCACCCTATCAAAATATTAAGAAAGGATGTTAAATCTCATGCTGTAGGGCTTAAGAGAATCTCCAAATATTAAGGGCCCTGGATGAGTCCCAGCTCGCACATCTTCCAGTTGTTAATTCTGACACTTCAATCCTACCCTATGGTTTCAGATGAATGGGGTTGGACCTCTGCTTCTCTCAGGCTAATTGGAATTTCTCAGCCCTAAACCATACTGTCCTTGTGCCCAGAGTATCTGAGAACTGCAGGTGCTGAAGGACACATTGCTACTCATTACTTCAAAACATATCTCCCTGAGCAATTTTATATGACTATTTATCAGCCCAAAGTACAGAGTAGAAGATAAATTATATCCAATTATCTCCTGTTGTTCTCTCTGATATAATAATTTCTAGCTTCTCTTTAAAACTTATCACCTTCCTGGTTTTCCATTAGCTTGCTACTGACTTGGTAAAAAAAAAAATCACTTTCAGTGTGGCTGACCATGGAGACATGACTGTATATAGAAATAAAGTGTGACGTGTGGGAACCAAGGACTTAAAGCAGAGATATTATCTTTTATTGGATTAATTCATGGGAACTCCAGAAATGGTTTCCATCTCACATGTGTCTTTGACCTGGTGATGTTAACTTAAACGTACTTCTTCATATCCTCAGTTAAGTGCTGAGGCTAATGACTTTAACATTCAGATCAATAATCCCTTGAAACATATTGAAGTGAATTTAGGGCAGGGGAAACTGTAATATACTGAATCCCTGGGGACCCACCTTGTATCTCTTCAAAACAGTTACAGCACAGGCATTGTAAAGCCTACCTCGATCATGCTGCTCTGCCAGCATGGTTCAGTCTTATTCTGGAGAAACTGCTTCCAGGGATGACAGAATAAGCCTCCTCCCTCTTTAATTTGACTGCTTAGGGTGCCAATTAGCACAGGTTGGTAGGAACTTCAGTATGATGAGAAATCAGTTCTACACCCAAAGGTAGAGATAAAAACTCATTTCCTGTTAGGAGGAAAAAAATTCATGCAGCTAGGTTATTGCAAAAATTGGAAACCCAAGTGAAATGCACAAATTTGAACGTAGCTAACTTTAGTTCTGGAACTTGAAGCGGATTCCTTTTCTAGCTGCTATCAGATTCAACTTTATAAAGACCAAACTTTATTTTAAAGTTGCATGTTTTGCTGGTAGGTCTGGTTGGTTAGCTTTGTCAGATTTCAGTCAAGTCTCCTGAATATCTAGTGGGTTTGAGCCTACAGCAGAAGCAAGTAAGAGAGAGCTTAAAGCAGGTATCTATCAATCACTGACATTGCAGCGTAGGGGAGTGCAGCATGTTACACTACAGCGGTAGAAATGTGAGGCTTGTCCCCCGCTCCAGAATGACTTTCAAACCATGCATGACTTCCTTTTGTTTACCTTTTTTTTCTTTTTAAAAATGTCCCCTGCAGTTGATTCACCCACCATAAGTTAGATGGGATCCATCTTGGCAACTACTTTACAGGGTGGGGCTCAGATGTCTTTTGACTTCCTTTTCAGAGGAAAGAAATACTTCAAATCTAAGGTAGGCCAGCGTGCCTCCGTGTATCTTGCAGTTGTGGTCTATGGCCCTCAGAGAAGAGTGGACCCTTCACATCCGTTGACTGCTTTGTGGATCTGGGCTAGAGACCTCAGTGGCTGTAGATCAGAGATGCTGATCTGTGATCATCTTCTTCATGGCTAAGGTATGCCTAACCGGACCCATAATTAACAAGAAGCTGTTGTTAGGCTCATCCAGCTGTATTTTCCAATAACTAATTCCCTCCTACTGCAGGAGCTTGAGATAACAAAAACATCCCTGATCACTTTCGTTTGCACACAAGTCTTCAGGCACTAGTACCTTTGTTTTGCAGCTGCACCCATATGTATTTACACACGCGTGTATCAGAGCAACTACATATATGCAGCAAGCTTTCCGTAGGCTCGTCTAAAGGCAACATTGATTTGATCTTTCCTGGTGTTCACAGAGTGCTGGGTTGCACTGAATAACCCAGATGTTTCCTTCTGACTAACTACACATTCCTGTATTTTGTTGGACATAAAATACATTTAATTCCCATCAGTATGCACAGTGCTTGCATATGCACTACTGTGAGTCAACAGGATTTCAGGATGAGAGCCTTCAAAATTAGGAGCTGCAAAATCCTTCTTTAGCTCCTGTTTTATCCATGATGCGCCAGAAATAACAGTAGTCACTCCAGGCACTTAACTTGCTGCATACAGTGTATGCAGTGTACATATTTTTGCTTTGAAAGGTCAGAGTAGCTGTGGGTCTAGATCATATCTAACCCAGGGAGGACCCATAAGATAACAATTCCTCTTCCAGTATTACCAAAGACATTTACATGGGAAAAGCATAAGGGAAACATAAGCCCCCCATAACTGTACTTCCTGTACCCAGGCTCATTACAAAACACAGCTACAGCAGCCACAGCTATGTCTTTCATCCAAAAATTCAATGAATAAACTATTCACAATCACATGGTAGACTCTCAAGATCAGTTCCCTTGCCCTGCTTGTGTTGATCTTAATCCATATCTCCTCCCCTCAATCTGTCCAAAAGGTTTGGTTTTGTAAAATACTAAGCTGTTTTGGAACTAGTGTGTACCTCATGTTGAAGTTGGACTGTTCAGGCATTGAGAGTCCAAAAAAGACTATGTGAATGCAGTAACTACACAGAACTTCCCCTCACCTGCCCCCAAAACTTCATTAATTTATATTTCCTCCCTTAGGTGCTCAGTGAAGCAAAGACTAAAAAAAAATTCCCCCTTTTCATCCCAAGGGGAGATTTACAATTAAGCAAAACAATAACACTCTCTCTCCTAGCCTAAAGAATATATGACTATTTAAATGAAAGTGAAACAACTTCAGTAAACTAGAGAAGGGGAGCTACTCCCTAGTGCTTTTGTGAACATCCTCAAACCAAGTATTTAAGGTCTTTGCCTTACATTTGGAGTCATGGTTCTATGTTTCCTTTAGGCAGAAGAAGGAGTTAAATCTCCCAAACCTCCATAAGAGCTCTAACTACTGATCTGTTGGATAAAAGGGTGCCATAGTATCTTTCTGTGTCCTGCTCAAGCCCAGATCTGTAAGGGATGCTCCAAACCTTTCTACCAGACTGAGAGATACAGGTAGATGATCACCATGAGAGATTGTTGATCTGGATAGACATACGAGCAAATCAGGATTTCCAAAACTGAGGCACTTCTAAGCACATTCAAGAGCAGAGTGGTGAGTTTCTGAGGAATTTACTTGTGTAAACTCAGTGTCTGCAACCTTAGTACTTCCAGAGTAAGGCAATTGAGCAGAGATTTACTGGGCACCCACACCAAAGCAAGCACTTAGCAAGGCTTATTTACCAAAGTCCTTCTGTCCCCTTGTCTCTATTCATCACTGGTTTACCAAAGCTGGTCCCTCCACCTATAGGATTTATTTCAAGCAGCCATATGCTGTTAACAGAGATAGGTCTCCGCAGTACTTGACTTATATCTGAGGAGAGTGAAATTCTTGTTCTGGCATTCCTAATTGCTCTTATTAAAAGCAGCTTGTGCTACTCCCCATTTGATGTGATGTTCATTGGCTGGCTAATTATTTCATGTCACTCTCCTATGAAAGTGGGAATGAAAGCAACTTCTCAGCTGTGCACCAGAAAAGCTGGAGATGGTGTTAATAAGCATGCTTTATCAAGGTTTTATTCCATAAGGCTGATTAACATTCATTTTTCAGAGTTATCCCAGCTAGACTCATGATCTTATGTTTATCAGATGATTCTTTCTATCTCTGTCGCAGAACTGCCCTCAGCTGGTTGTTACTTAGGGTTGTTGCCTTTTACTTTTAGCCAGGATAGAAATTTCTCCCTTTTATATGTTCTAAGTCCTTTCTTTAACAAAACCCTCTCAAATGGTATTTCTTCTACTTTGGCTGTGCACNATTACCTCTAAATCATAAAATTACTTATTTCTCCTTTCTGCTCTGGCTACCACAGCTTTTCTTTTGCTCATTCGCCCAGCTACAGCTAAGCTGGGCACGTCGCTCTCAGTGAGTTCCCTTTGATCATTTCACCTTCCTCTACACATTAGAAACAAGCTCCTTTAAGCAGTTTTATAATTTATCCCCCATCCCATTTAGCTGACTCATTACTACCACAAAACCCCCCAATTTCTGCTGTCCTTCCACCAGCCTTAACACTAAGGGATTAAATGAAACACAGTATTGCTCTCAGCTTTCCTTCAAGTGATGACATCCACCTCTTGCTGCGACGTGAAGTCAGGATGCTGCCAGAGTAGGGACCCAGCTCTACAAAGTGCCTACTGGGAACACACTGGGACTCTGCTGCTCCTCACTGGTGTTATGCCCAGGTGCCCTCACATTCCTCTGCAACAACCTATTCAAAATCGCCCCATATGCCACTGGTTCTTGACCTGTACAGACATCTGCAGAGTTGTAATAACACAGGGGTTCATAAACATTACTTGTCTAACTCACCTGTTATTACCATGCATCAAGCTCAATAGATAAAGCAAAATGTATTATTTGAAAGATAGCCAATCTCATTACCAAAATTACTTTTTTTTCCCTTTATAAGTTGTTCCAGTGGCTCCATTAGCATTAGGAAACACATGATTATAAGAATCTGACAATTTGTATGCATGTTATGTATACCAAGGCTTGAAATGAACAAAGTTCGCATTCTTTATCAGATGCATATTTTTGATTCACAGCAGATATCCTTATATCTGGGATCACTATGTGAACTCTGAAAAGCCAATATTCAGAGTAACATTGAGGACAAGACTCAATCCATCAAGTAGAAAAACATTCATCCATCCTCTCTCTAAGGAGCCTGTGCATCCAGTGAGGAGAGCCAGAATCCTCCAGACAGGCACTCGGGCCTCCGGATGGGATAAATGACTCCGAAGAAGGCGCTCTCTTTCTATAGAAGAAACATTTGCCAAACAGACACATGCAGCGGTTTCAGTTAAGTATCTGAAATCTAGCAGTATGAATCTGGACTTCTAAGAAAGCCACTAATTTTTACAGTTGGCAGTATTTAAGCATATAAACTTCTGTAAATTCATGAATCTCCAACAAAATTCGATTTTTGTGGATATGATAATTTCTGATTGTTTCCTTTCCTCCACAGCAGTAAGCTTTTAGACTGAAATGCCTGCATAACCTTTTCCTTCCACTCTTTTTTCGTTTATGCATTTCTGTTTCAGGTATCATGAGCAAACTTTGACTTAATTCATTTTTTCATACTTTTACATTAAAATCCATTTGCTATGCAGTGCATGTTCTTTAAAATGCACTTCAGGGATAACTTCTTTTTTGTTATGCCTTTACAATGTCATATATATCAATAAGAATTTTCTTTGTTATTTTTAATGTTAAACTTCCTGCATGATTACACCTGAAAGGGAAAGAAATGCTTCCAGAGGAAGTATTGTGCTATGGCCCCACAAGACTCAGATTTACAGTTGGGGTTTCTTTCTAGGTCTAGTAATTTTTGTTTGTAGGCTGATACTTTTCATGGAAAAAGATGGCAGATGTAAACAAGTGATGTGAAGAAAAAGCACATGGATCGTTTTCCTCACTCCAGTGCATCCTATTGAGATAGAAGTTAATGAATGAGTGAGGTCATGGTTTAAATATGGTTCAGATTAGTCATGAACTAAATCTGTTTCTAAGAAAAACTTCCCAGTGGCCTGTGTAAAAGATATGTGATGCTCACCTAGACCTCCTAAATAGGCCTAATTATCACCTTTCTTGTTTTTTCAGAAATGATAGCTAGTGAGGACTCCTGCTCTTCAGCATAAATTCCCTCTGTCATGACAACTGACATGATGTAACTGCCCTATAGCAGAGTGGCATTGTATCTAGGGCTTGTCTTCACTTTTCAGGGACATGAACTCATTACAAAATTTAATGCAAAAGACCACAAAATACAGTTGTTAGCTTTGACTAAAACTGAAATAACACCATCTTTTTCATTGTAGAGACTCTTGAAATATTTTAGTCAGAGCTACCTTCCTGGCCAAAGCAAAAATCATTACTTCCTTGGACTGTTATTCTCTCTTTTCTGCTGCTTCTTCCTTATTAACCTCCTTGATCTGTGGGCAGCTTTTGACAGGAGGGTTGGGGGTGGGGGGAGAATAAATGGACACCATTTTCTCAGGTCCACTCTCTTTCTTTGCTACCACCTGGGCTAGGTAATGTCCTCCACCAAGGACCGTGTTACAGAAAAATTCAAAGCAGAAGAATTGAAGGCAGTGCAGGAGAAGGGTGAGAAAGCCTGCCTTACAAGATCCAAGCACAGGGGAGGGTGAGCAGAGAGAAGATGGCAGGATTGGAAAAGAACTCCTTCAACCAAACAACAATCATCTCAGCTCATAACTTAGTACAAGCAAGCTCTATACAGGGAAAAAACTGTACAAAAAAGATGTGGACAAGCTGGAGAGGGTCCAGAGAAGGGCCACAAAGATGATCAAAGACTGGGAAAACTGCCATATGAGGAAAGGCTGAGAGAGCTGGGTTTGTTCAGCCTTCAGAAAAGAAGGCTTAGGGGAGACCTTATTACCATATTCCAGTATTTAAAGGGTGGCTACAAAGGTGGAGACTCCTTTTATACCAGGAGTCACATCGAAAAGGCGAGGGGTGATGGGTACAAGTTACTCCTGGGGAGATTCCAGTTGGACACAAGAGGAAAATTTTTCACAATGAGAACAATCAGCCATTGGAACAATCTCCCCAGGGAAGTGGTGGATTGAATCCTTTTAAGATTTGGCTGGACAGGGTACTGGGCCATCTTGTCTAGACCATGCTTTTGCCAAGAAAGGTTGAATGATCCTTGAGCTCCCTTCCAACCTGGTATTCTATGATTCTATGGAAAAAAGTTGAAAATTAGAAGAGGGCTTCCTATTGACAGAGTGGTGAAGTACTAAATCATCCTTTTGATCAAGGAATGGGGGAAATATTTGCCATATGGATGCCAACAGCACAGGTTGGATTCTGTCACTTAGAAGGTCCTTTCCAGTCCCATATCACAGCTTCTTTCTCCAGGAGGTAAGTATTTAAATGCCACTGTATCAGTAACAGCTCTCACTGCCTGAGCAGGCAGGGTAGGCTAATGTAGGCTAGGCCCCACCACACTATCTTAAATTGTGGATAGTACTAAAAATAAAAAAAGCTAATCCAGAAAGTTGGTTCTAAAATCCAAACTCATGGTGGATAGGGTAAAACTCAACCAGAAGAAACACATGACCCAGAGCATCAGTCTTCCAACCTATCTTAGTCTCCTGCCTTACTATGGGATGTTTTATCAGTTGGAGCTACCTCTTTCTCTCCACAAACTACTGACAGGTTCTAGAAACAAACTTAAACTACGTCCCTAAATTTTAGATGGCTACAGATAAGGGAGCTGAATCTGAGCATGACATACATGTCAGTTTTGAATACGTGCTGCATTGGCTAATTCTTCCTCCTGTGGTAGGCCAAAGTGACCTTATCTGTGATACTTCTTCACAAGAGCAGCAAAAGACACAGAAGCAAAAAGACCATAAAAAGAAACATAAGTGGCACTACACAGGTGGTCATCCCATCAGATCTCATCTTCTAATGGCTAAGTGTGGTCAGCCCTGGAGTAAGTGGCCTCCACACAATAGTGAAGTATCACAAACTCATTCTGGGAGAACTGTGCTTCCTGAGGACACTGGGGCAGCACACAGAAGGGGCACGTAGAGAGTGTGTGATCGATTGTATTTTAATTTGATACTATTACTGTGTGCCTTTTAAAGTTTGTAACAGCCTTAGTGGCAACACCATGTTCATAGTTCAATAAGTCATCTGGATGCAAGTGGCTGTATTACAGATGTGACTCCTATCGCAGCTATTCTGGTTTCAACTTTGAGATGTACATTAAATCCAGTGGAGCTACTCCAGATGGGCACAGAGGTTTTAATTAGGTTGCCACCCTGTGTCCTATTCAGTACAGGTTCCCATTTATAGTCAGCTAGGAGCACCTGAACTGTTCCACTACTGCTGAGAGCTGATGTTTGAGCATGGTCCATCTTCATCTTAATTCCGCTCACAGCTGTCATTAACATCCTCAGGCTTACCCACAGCATACCCGTAGTCCCAGGCTTTACTTGTGAAACTAATGATATGTTAATCAATACTGTTCTGTGCAGCTTCATTGTTTAGCATGCCTGGCAGGGCCGTATATTTGAAAAAGCAACATGTTAGAGAAAGAAAGCCATCTTATATAACTTCCTCTTACGATGTTCAAGCGGTACCTATTTTGAAGAATGTAGGTAGCCGAATATTTCTGTCTACAACATCCCCTTATTAAAGGATAGTTTTGGTCTAATCCTGTTAATGATGTCTGTCATGCCAGTCTTTTGCTTAGTCTCATAGAAATTGAAGTCATGAAGTTTTAAAATAGCCTGAAACAAAGCAGCATAGCACATGTGGTAAAAGGTCTGCAAGGGCTGAAATGGGAAAGAAGCATAAAGAGAATTAGCTCACCCAGTTTAAATGAAGGGAAGGTGAGGTGAAGGGAAAATGAAAACCTGTGACTATTTTTCAAGTGAAAATTAGATAAGGGCAAGAACAATCTATTCCAGGCTGCCCTGAAATATATTCCAAAAAGCTTTTGCCTTATATTTGAGATGACGAAAAACTTCGATAGAAAGGATGATTTTCCACTGAAAGCCATTTAATCCTCAAAAAGGCATCCAATGAAATTCCCAAGCTATTCTTGGTGTTGAGTGAGCTGCTCTTATTGCTGAGTATTCAAAGGGATTTTAGCAAATGTCATCAACAGAATTGTGTAGGATCAAAAATACCCTCAAGGAAGTGAGTGCTTATAGTGTGAACGAAAACACAGGGTGACTCTCACCCTCTTAGCCAATACCAGGGATTACTCTGGTCTTCCACAGCTGGAAGTATGGAAACCTTATCAGCCCGAAGGTGAAGGTTTCAGACTAGTAATAAACCAGTGTCCTCCATTATCAAGAGCAAAGCAGTACATAAAACATACAAGGAGTCATCTTCAGACATGTTGACCCACGTGAGAAGGACAGCAGGGTGAAAAACCACCTTCAGAGGAGGAAAATGAAGTAGTTTTAGGAGGCTATATTTGGAGAGATGGAAGAGGTCCTCCAGTTTTAGCTGCTAACACTGTTGATCAGGATTTCCCTTGGAAACTCTTATTTACTTATATTTACAGGAAACAGTGAGCTTAGATGGTTTAACAAGACCTAAATCTGGCACAGGCAGAAAACTTGCTGCCTCTTGCCCGTTGAGACAGATCAAAGGGAAAAGCTCAGCACCTGGCAATAGGAGTGGCTGAGAGATGCCAATCTCCTGTTCCCAGATTTCTTATGTTTCTATTCTCCCAAAACATGATTCTCTGTGCAGCAGAGGCCTAAGTCTCTCCCAAATAATTAGTCAGAAATAGGAAAGAAATAACAACGTGATGCACTGATGGATGCAGCTGAGCCGTAGCATGGGGAGGAGAGATCTCCGTGTTCCCAGGGAGGGGACTGTACATGCTTCCTCTGTAAATTGTTCTAATTATGCCCTAATTACTGTACCTGGAGGAAATCCTTCAGATGCTTTGTGCTGAAGTCTCTCACCTTTAAATTTTGATGAACAGCTGCAAATTGCTGTCAAAGTCATTAAGCTACTGCTGAGAAGGTCTCCAGCTAGCTTGGTACCATAGCTTTAACACCCCTTCAGTTTCCTTCATTCACTTTTCTTTGTTCCGCAGCTTACGTGCAACCCAGACACAGGATTATATCACCATCTCCCTCTGAAAGAAGAGGCTGTGGCAGACCAAGGCTCTTCATACTGTGGTCTTCAAATCAGGCTCAAAACCCCAAGTCACAGTCTTATAGCAGCTTAATATGTTACCGTCTATAAAGATCATGAATTGGAGGCCTCAGCTGTCACAGTTCATATGTTGGAGAATAAACTTAAATGGATGACAGCTTAATTTAGTGGGCGTGGCTAGGACATTACCTGCTCTGTCACCTTTCCCACAGAGGTGGTCATTTGGGTTAAGATGCAGAGCAGACAAGTAGAAGATGTAAATTTAAAGTGTCCTGCATGAACCCTGAGTCTTCTGGTCTTCTGCCACACAAGCTTTGTTGTTCCATTTTTACTCACATTAACATGACTACAAGATACTGCATATGTGAAGCACATTTCAGTTGTAGGTAGGACATCCTCTTGAGAAGTCTTAACGATTAATGACAAAACCTGATTCAGGCAGTTCCTCACCCATTTTGCTGCCATATAGACGAAAGACATGAAGTCACAGCAGGGCTTATTGCATCAGTGCAATATATGATATTCTACTTTTAACTAGGAAAAGGAGGAGCTAGAATTAAGACATATCCTTGAGGTCATGCTGTAGTGCTGATGGTACTTAGGACCAGTTCTAAAACAAGCCTCCAATCCTTGATCTAACCGCTGGATATTATTTGATAAAATCATTTGGATGTGAAAAAAATAAATTCAGAAGTGTCAAATGTTAGTTCTCATTCTGCTGTGAGATTTCTGTCTGGTATGAGCCCTCACTTTGCGATTTGCATGGCAAAGAGACATAGCACATGTGTAGGTGGAATATTCATATATGTTCTGGTTTTTCAGGAAAATGTTTGTGCTATTGTAAGACCTGCTCATGTTAAATCGTGGGGGTTCATCAGTGCTAAAACACTCCATTCAGCCAAACCCTGGAAGCTCTAGAACACTGTTGTGCTGGAGAGCTGGAGGAGTAACCTCCTTGGTCTTCCCAGCTAAATGCACCTACAAACATGACTGGATCTATTTGCTGAAGGCCTTAAGACATCAGACCTGTGGAGCACTGATAAATGCATTAATACACTCTAGTTCAGCTACAGGCTGTGTAACTGAATGCTTACGGAACAGATGCCTTGAAGATAAGAAATGAAGGTACAGTGGAATACTGGAACTTTTTTTTGTATAAACTGGTTACGCACAATCCAGTTCATCCATCCAGTAAAAGCAAAGAACAGTTCTGGGGTCCTTACTGTTCTTTTATTTGTAAAAGAAACAGGGCCCCAGTACCATTCAATGGAAGTTACCATACGAGGCAGATATTTTTTCAGGCTTCAGAACACTTTTGCCAACTCTGGTTTTGTTCAGATATTAGTATTTAAACCAATTATAGATATTACATAAAAGATCATACATCAGATAATTCAGCCACCACATGATTTTCTGCATTTCCATCTTAGGACACAGGGAAATTATCCCTGGAACATTGGATCATAGTATTAAGACAAGTTTATATTCATTAGAATTCCTCCTTTGCCAAACTATTTAGGAAAGCCAAGAATCTGACTGTATTAAAGAGAAAAAATCCCAACCCTGTTCATTAAACTTAGTAGATCTGGTTGGATCTGACATTCTGTGTATCTTAAAGACAAAAACCAACATCAACAACACTCTATAATGGAGGGCAGTTATTGCACAGTGGGTAAAGAATGTAATAGATGAAAAAACAGAAGTCATACAAGACCAACAACAAATGTGAAAATGATTTTTTTAATTGGTTTACTGTCTGA
>WAAD01013193.1:0-80185 GCA_013389945.1 Fregata magnificens | reverse complement strand
AGGAAAGGAAAGGAAAGGAAAGGAAAGGAAAGGAAAGGAAAGGAAAGGAAAGGAAAGGAAAGGAAAGGAAAGGAAAGGAAAGGAAAGGAAAGGAAAGGAAAGGAAAATAACTAGTAATATCCAAGTAGAATATGAGCAGACGTGAAAGGCAAGGTGAGGTCTAGCAAAGAGCAGGTACCCTTCTTTTTTGGCACAATCTGTGGCATAGCTGACTGCGATTCCTCTGGAAGTCTCTGAGCACAGCATGGTATGTCAAGAGAAACAGAAATGTAATATTCACAGTAGTAATGGAATAAATATATTGCCAAGGTATATGGGGGAAAAACAAATGAAAAGCCTGTCCCATTTGGATCTGAGTTTATCCAACATAATTGGCAGGATTTATCCAGGACTTGCCAGTTCCCAGAAGGTTGATGTGTTTTTTTTAAAAAACACATTCACAAACATATGTGAAATGCTAGTGTGCCCAGCACAGGCATGGGCATGCTTGTTGTAGAGAAGCAGGTTCATCAGCCAGGAACGGGTTAGAGCAGCCCCATGTTGATGGAGCCTAAACCATTCTGCCATGGGAGGAGTCCCTGTATAGTGGGGCTACCTCAGATCTGTGCTTGGACATGGATGGAGTGTGATACCCAGGTTAGTGTTACAGGGAAGATATTTCTGCCCACTGAAGATCTACAGTGAAGGGAACAGAAGGAGGAGAGGGTGAGGCTATCCAGTGCTGTGCACATACCATGTCAGACTGCATCGCCCTCCCCAGCCTCTTTAAAAGGAAAGACCCCTTTTCTAGACCACAGTTGGAGAGAAGCCCTACAGCCTTCACAGAAATCAACCTCTTTCTAAACCTCCACACACCCATTCAGCAGTACCACTGTGGACTCGACCCTGGGAACATCCAGAGAGGCAGGAGCATCCAAAGGAGATTTCAGGATTATCTCCTGAGCCTGCATGTCTCCTTGAGGGGTGCTGTCTTATATACTGGGGTCCTCCTCATGCGTAGACACTGGGTGGTTCAGCCTGCAGAATCAGGCAAACAACCTAACATCACGATCAGGTTTAGAAAGATGAAGGGAGGTAGAAAGCCACACACAGGGCAGCCTCCAAATGTGCCCAGTGCACCAGGACCTCTCTCTGGTCAGTCTGCACAACACTAAAAGCTGTATGCAGAAGGCCTGCACCATGCTGAGCATCTCCGTGCATCTCTTTTACACAGAGACAACATAACTCTATCACATTCATGTAAAATCACATATGAAATCAGAAAGACCTGAGAAGTCAGGGAAGACCACAAAGCAGAAAGAGAAAGAACAGAAATAATTGGTTTAATCCGCCCAAGCAACAGGCTGCCAGTTGGCACTGCTGGCATTTACTGTATTAACTGTCAGCACCTGACGGATTAAGCGGCAGAGCTCAGTGATATGTTTCTGCTGTAGGAGGCAATTCTACACTGGTGAAGGGCATTCAGTTTGAAGGAAAAAAAACCTTGCTCTGTACTCTGCTCTCAGTTTATGTTGAAATAACAACAAAGTGGCTTTAGATATACACCAGGGTATCTGACAACAGAATTTGACCTGACTTCAACAAAACTACATTCTATTAGAAGAGAAGGGATGCTATCCAGAAGGATCGAGAGCTCATTGTGTCTGTGTTTGTACAGCTGCTAATGCAAGAGGGTTCTTGATCCATGACCAGGGCTCCTGGGCATTATGAAATACTAATTATAAAATCCATCTATGTGACAACACAAGTCTAAAAACACAAGCTGAAGCACTTCCAAGTGACTTTCTTACATTTAGGATGAAACACGGACAGTCTGAAACACTGAAATGTAAGAATCCTGCAAAGCTATCCAAAGTTAAAGGTTGGGTAAACACTACAGGGCTTCCAGAAATGCTAGATGAGATTTGTGTAATTCAGCAAAATACTTGCTTGTACCTTGCTGTGTTGGAACAGTTAGCTAGTAATCTGATTACTAGCTAATCAAATTACTTGGTTTCTTTTCAGAAGAATTAGAAAGAAATATAGATGCACCAAATATTTACTCTGGGTGGAAACATGATGGAGAGATAAGTGGATGAGTTGCTCAGTGCTGTGCCTCTGACCCAAACTTCAGCCATATATGTGAGCAAGCACAGATTCAGTAAAATGACCCCTGTACAAGGTCATTGCCAGCTGAGAGCACCAGAAGGCATGCATGTTGGGTGGCTATGGAGAGTGTGCAAGAAGTTTTGTCAAGATTTTTTAATGTTTTGTTGTTGTTGTTTATGGTGGGTTTTTGTTTTATTTTTAATGAAAACCACAATAATTCTAAAAGTTATTTTCTCCCCCATCTGTCCCTCATTTTCTGAAGAAATGAGGTTATGACACAGATATTCTCAAGCCTAGGAATTTGGTTCTGCTGCATGTTAGAAAAGGGCATGCTTTGAGCCTTATTTTGCTTGTCTTGTGGAAAAAACCTGCTCACATCCTCTTACCCAGAAAACAGTTTTGTGCAATCAAGTGAAATCCTCTTCTACTGGCTGTCTTTCAATCTGCTCTGTCCCCTGTCCACTGCAGCTGACTTTCCTTTCCACCCCTCTTTCCACCCCCTCTTTCTACCTAGCCCAGTCTCATGCCTCCTTGTATCTGGGCTCCTTGGAGTTTGCTCTCAGGTTTGTTGTCTTGCAAAACCCCACTGTCAGCTTTAGCCAGAATCTTTTCTCCTCCATCGTGGTGCGTGCACAAGAATCAACCGTGAATACAAACGATAGGCTTTCTGCTGTCAACACTCATTCTCTGTCAACACCCTCTGCTGTCAACACCCTTTAGCTCCAGTTTGCCAGAGGTGGGAGGGATGGGATTCAACCCAAATTCAAGCACCTACATCTAGATGTCTACATGTAGGTGTCCAAGCTCTCATTAAGTCAACAGAGATTTGGTCAATCAGTCAATAAAGCCTAGAGACCAGTTCATCTCTCATCACTGTTGGGTAGCTCTACTCTAGGTTTCTCTGGAGCTTATTGTGCAGGTTAACACTTACTTGTATGAACATTCACATAATTAATGTGCATGTTGACACTCAGAAAGACCTTAGGTCTTGTGATAATCTGGAGTCAATGAAAGGAAGGTCCTGCACAACCTATGGAAGGTGCATGTGCTGCCACTGCATATGGGGATGCTGTGAGGTGCTGGAGCATGCTCAAGAGCACCCATGTCTTGAGAGCTTTTTGCTTCTACCATATTTTCCAGATTTACAAACTTGGATATCTGTGAGCCAGCAGCAAAAGACAGGTCTCTACCATTAAGATTATCAACAACCGGACTTTCAGCTACTCTGGACATTAAAAAAAAAAAAAAAAACCAACAAAAAAACCCCAACCCTAGCATCTTTTCTTTCACATGGAAATAGTTTTGTTTCTTCAGTTCTCAGTCTTCAGAATGACTGAAATAGTACAACACACAGAGACACATACACACCCTTCAGCCTTAGGCACACACCCAGCTTGAAAATTTTCAGCCAGGATAATTAACAGCTGGCAAAGTTACAAGTAACAGAAATGAGGGCAAGTCTTGCATAATCTTAACCCTCTATTAGCTTAGCTTAGTTTATGACAATAAACCTTTTCCTCAACCAACATCACACAGATCTTTCTCCTCCTCTCTGTTTTCACTGACTTCTCGAGGAAAGATAGTCCTATTCTCTGCTCTTATCTCTTATTGGTAAAAGCATAAAATTGTTTTTCTTGCCTAAATAAATTAAAAGTCGGTCTTCTCTCAGTTCTGCCAGTGTACTTCCACTCCTTTCATCTGACCTCCTCTCAGTTTACCCTTTTGTGACCTAAATGACTATTTCTCAAATCCTTGCCTCTTTCAGAGATTTCCATGTGATTTGCATTGTCTTCTTTTCCCCTTGTACTTCCCCATCACCTGTACACACCCAGATTTTTTTCATGCTCTACACTGATGGTATCTTTTTAGGTCAGAGACCACTGTTCTGTTCTGCATTTCCACAGCTTTCCAATGCAATCCTGGCACAAGACTCATCTTCTTAATACCAGTGCAGAGATACAAATAAAAGACATGAAAGACATGTACAGCTAATGGCTCCAAGCACATCTTAGCAAATGTTTCAGCTAAGACCTTCCACTCAACAAAAATGTGTTATTTTCCTTATTAACCACTAGGTCAAAACATAGTTTTCTAACCTTTTCAATTAAAATGCAGCAAGACCTGATAATGAATCACTGAATCTCTCTACAGAAACTAATCACCTCTCACAGTGCATCTCTTCTTATTGACATTCCCCTTGGCTCAGGAGTGACTCACCAGCTGCTGAGCTATGAACTTTGAAATGTTTACTTTCACGCTACACAGTTTGGCCTCCATTGCTAATAAAGAGTGAGGACAAGGCAGGGAGAGCCACCGCTTCATGCCAGAAATGTCTCACCCTCAATCATCACAACAATCTGTCTGTTAAAAAAATTCTAAAGTTTTTACACGATACATTGAAAGCCATTATTAATTAATCGTTTTCAAGACTCCTATAGACGGAAATAATAAACGAAAGATGTGCTACGCTGCCCTGCCCACAGAAGCTTATAGTCAAAGTCAAAATCAGCAAAGGTTTCTGGTTTTGCCCCAGTTTTCTGCCCTCCAAGTGTGTGTGCGACAGGACCTGCTCTGGGCTCAACCACCCAGCAACGAGTGCATTATGATCAGAGATCTCAGCTCTGTAGCTGAAAGCACAGCTGTGTTGGGCAAAACAGTAGCCATCATAACTTGTCTCTCCAACAATTCAAATGAGAAAAAGGGAGAGAAAGATGCTGGAGGTAAGAAGAGTAAGGGCTGTTTGCTTTTAAATGATCTCTGATGGGCTTATGACAGTATCAAATTTAAGCAGTTTTTGAGATGAAAGGATAGAAGTGGAGGCACTTCATTGTTAAGCCATAGACAGAAATTTCAAAAATGGTATCACCTGACTCCAGCGATGCCTTCTGGAGGCAACAGTTTAAGACTGCTTAAATATCCTGAATGACAACACTTATCATCATCTAGTGATTCATATATTTTTTTTCACATTATAAATCTGTTATAGACAAAAAAATATCTTAAATTGTGAAAGTCAACAGACAGCAGATAATTTGGTGCATGTGTGTTTGTGGGAAATTTCTGAAATTGAACTTCTGAACTCTCAAGCAGAAGCCTGCTACTTGCTAGCTGCAACTGGTAGAGGCTGGCTGTAAATTTTGATAACTTCTGGTCTAAACAGAAGTGACGCATCCTGAATCCCCCTATCAGTAAAGAGACATGAAAAAGGACCACCAGATAGGAGGCTGATCACTTACTGTGCTTCTGTACCTAGACCATTCAGACTGGGAAAACCGTGGGCTCTCAGCCTGGAAAGAAGAGAAGATGCATACTTGAAAAGAAGTCATTTGGAGAAGAAACAGGGGGCCTGGAAAGAAGAAGGTGAAGATCCTGGCTGGAGAAAAGATCCTGAAAGTGGGGGGAGATCCTGGAGATGGGACAGATGCATGGAGACAAGTCCAGGGGGACACCCAGAGACCCCACCAGTAACGCCCAAAAGTTGTAACTGTGAGTAGCAGCACAGTGCAGACCGACACGACTTTCTTCCCAAATGTCCCAGGCCAGCAGTGACCTCCCTGCAGGGAAGGGAAGAGGAATCCTGATGGATGCAAATACTGTGTGGCAAAGTGCATAAGTGAGTCAGAGATAATCAAGTAGGTTAAAAACTCCTGTCTCCTTGGTTCTTAAATAAACCCCACTATCCAGATACACTACAGGTTGTTGTACACTTTGTCTTGCCCTTGGCAAACTCCCACAAGCTCTACATATCTGCCCCTAAAAAAAGTTTCCTCCAATTATTAATATGTCTCTATATTTTTGTTTTATTTCAAGATGAATAAATAGCCCCTTGTTTCCCAAAGAAGTGGGCATATTAGATAGAGTGCAAGGCATGTGCAAGATACACATTTCAAATACTGCCATGATTTTCCTTATTTTTCCTTATCATCTCTACTCTTGTTCACATTCCCTCCTGTATGTACTGAACACTCCCTGTGTGTGCTTCCTGGGGTACAAGGGATAAGTCTGCAGGGAACATGTCCAAGATCTAACCTGACAGTTCATATGTAGTAAATGATGGAGTGATTTGAATCACAGAAGGTGCTGGGGCAGCTTAAGGTCTTTGGGAAAAGAAGAGCTGATATTTATTGCACTATTAAGGATAGCATGCAAACCCCTGTGATTTCTGAGTGAGAGGCATTGAAAGCTCACATTCTTATTCTTGTCCCAGCTTTGAAAAAGTTCTCTTCCACATTGCCTAAGTTTTAAGGCTGACTTTTTTTCCCCCCTTCACTAAATGTTTGACTGGCACACAAGTGTAGCATTGCTTTGCATCCAAGGAAGCACACGATGTTGTAATGACATTGTTCTCCAGATCTGTTCAACAATATTTTGGTACTCTGAGTAAGATATCCCACAGGACAGAACACAAAGACAGCTGCAACTTCAGCAGTGATTATAGTCAGCAGGTACCCACAGTTTGAGGTGCAGACTGTTGTTGACTTTCTGCTTGGGATCTGTTTCCTCATCATTATCATTGAATATATTGAAGCAAGGGGACTTGCAGCTTTTGGGTACCTTACCTCTATATATTTTTTTATTCATTGGCAAACCAAATTATTAAGCTTGACATTTTAAGGCATTACACAATTTCTTCTTCATTATTGGACCTTATGGCCAGCAGCTCTGTTCTTGAGATGACTGTAACTGTTGGATCCTCTATTGCTCCTCCCAGCAAAAAAGCCTCGCATACAACCTGCTGCATGCCTATAACTGGCTTAAGCTTGAGTCATGATACCAAAGCCTACAGAGTGCTCATAAACCTGCACTGTGGAAATATTTGCCAACTATAAATAGAAGACTGTCAACCGAATAAAAGCAATCTTTTTCTGAAAATACTTTGTGATGCTCCCAGACAACTTCCACAGCTGTTATATAAAAAATGGATAGAAACTACCACTGCTAACCCTAAGGATTTAAGGTTCTTCAATAACTTGTACACAATCTTATTGACTTTGCTCTTTTTTTGTTGTTCCAGAGATCTTGATAAAAACAGTCAGCAGGCAGAAAAATCTGTATACAATGAGATGCTACTGTGGGCCAGCATACTGAATCTAGTCTAGCCTGAGATACCTTTGATAGGTGAGTGAGTAGCAGCTAAATCAAGCAGCCTATGTAATATCAGCCTTGTCTGTCTCTAACTCAGCACGTCACTCCTCTCCCTTAGTAAAGACAAGCATCCTGTGACACTCGCTGTGCTGGACTTATTCTTCACCACATTACCTGATGACTTTTCAAGCCTTGGTCCAGTAAGCAGAGACTGAACAGCAATACCACCTGTACAATTCAATGTCTTTTCTCCACTTACTTTTTTCTCACATCTCTTAGCATTAGCCCAGGCAGACAAGTGTGAACGTGAATGCTCATTGACCATAGTCTTGTACTAAGCTGATTTTAATTTCTGGAGGCAAGTGGTGTGCTTATCTCTTCAGCTATGGAACCAGAAAAATAATGGCCCAGAATACTTACTGCTATGATAATTCCAGCCTGGTTCTTAATAACTTCACCATAAAGGCATCAAAAAGTACTTCAGTAGGCATTTTGTTTTCCACATGTGAATGAAGGAATGAAGTCTGGGCCAAAGCAGTTTATCAGTCACTATACTTTATGTCTTCCTTCTGTTCTGTTAACGTGGCACGGAGAAAGCATGTGACTGAAGTAATTACATTTACCGAACACCTAGACAGCTCTGAAAACTGAGGAGGCCATACTGTATTCATGCCTTGCATTTTCATGACACTTTTCATTCATAAAATTTCTCCACACAAAAATACTGTAGCTCTTGATCCCTGCTATCTCCAGCACCGTTATCTGTAGCAAGGTTATGCATCAACAATATATTATGTACTGAAAACTGCACAAAATTCACTTGCATCGGGGGCGGGGGGGGAAGCAACAATAGAGAGGCACAAGCATGCCTGGTCTTGTGGAATCTCATTTTCATTTTGGACACCATTTTGGACAAGCTTTTCATGTACAAAAGTTAGCGTGCTTCAGTAGATGTTACAAAATCCAGTCTAAAACTCTGCTGTGTGTGATGTGAAATTTAGAACAGATTCCCAAGTCGTACAAAATGCTGGAGGAAGAAAAGGCAGAATGCTAACCTCCAGGATGCACAGATTTCCACCTACTTTAACAAGCTTCATAGATTTTTCCCTAAAGAATAGATTTGTGCTGATTCTCAGTATAATTCTTGAAGGACTTTAAGGAAGAATTTTAAAACAGGAGTCTATGGGCTTGTGATGCCAAGATGCAGTGTGTTCAATGGCAGGCTCTCTCTTCCTAAGAAATAGTTGAGCAAGAAATCAAGGTCTCTGAATCCTGACTGTGTATCAAAGAAATTATTCAGGGAACAATCTGGAAAAGAAGGCAGTATTACTTATCTGCCTCATAGGTTTCTACAAACAGAGCAGCGTATCAAACATTTCCTTTCTAAATCTCATGCTAAAGGTCAACTGCAGTAAATTGCTGCAGTTGTACAGAAGTGAGTGGAACTAAAGCAGTCTTCACTATAGATCTAGCTTGCACTTTCATACTAGATGACTCTGCATCTTTTCTTTTTAGTATTACTGGAATATCCTTTATGCCACAGAGACCTTGCAATTCAGCCCCAAACATGTTTAGTTTTAATTAACATATTTGCTCAAAACCAGCCCTTGTTCTATTTTAATTGAAAAAGAAGTTCCATTTTTTGAGCAAAGAAAAACTGCTGGAGTGGAAGGGACTGGGAAAAAAAAAAAGAAGCGATTCCCTAAACCACAATAAAATACTCATTGACACCAGTAATATGTGTTTCACATGTTGTTTATGTGTTTTTCTTTCAAAGGCTGTGGTTGAGCAGTAAGAAGAGAGGCCATCTGTTTTCCTTTTGCTGGTGATGCAACAGCCTGGTCAGGTAAAAGCATCAGGAAGGGAGAAGCTTGTGCCTTCCTTAGAATGACTAAACACGCCTGGAAAAGAAAAGTTTTCAAGATGACATGTGGAATGGGCAGAGAAGAAACATGGCCAGGAGGGAGGCTGCAGCATGAGCAGGAGGTAGAAGGTGGCCATATTTCACAAGCAGCAAAAAGAGGGTGGATGGGGACTGTCTGTTGAGAGTACTGTGAAGTGAGGCCAGTGGAGGCCTCAAAAGGATGTGATTCTTTATGAAATGGGCTGTAGACCTGGGAAACTCCTTGCCAAAGATGATGTGTATGCAAGAAGTCTGTGTGGGCTCAAAGGAGACTGGACTGGTATTTGGAAGAGAGATCCTGGGATTATCTGTGAAGCAGACAAGCTACATCAGGTTAAGGTCTCTCCTGAACCATAAATAATCAGAAACTGGCAAAGCATTAGAAGGTAGTATTAAAAGTTTTTTCCTTGTTCTTATTTTTCCTTAGGTTACTTTCTATGGCCCTGATTAGAGAAAGAATACTGCACAGATGGTCCAAGATAACCCTTGATCTGAACCAGTATGGCTCTTCTTCTGGGGACAGGCAGCCAGGACTAATAAGGGGTGAAAATAAACTACTCCAGAGGGTACCATGTGTAGTATCTTGCAATCCCAGAACCTACTGAAGGATTACTGGAGAGACAACAAATCTCAAATAAAGGACCCCATTGCCAGTACAGAGCTGTGTTTATAAACCAATTTTCATTTGTTCTCTCCCACTCTGAGCTTTCTTGGGTTTAAAATTATTAGCATCCTAGTTCCTGTTGTAATATAACGCAGCTTTTGAGGCTCTAAGCTATGTTGGGAATTTTGGGGGTGGGGAAGTCTCACTTTCAGGACAATGTATTGCCAAATATATCTGTAAGGTCCAACCTTCATGCTCAGAGTGCATATAACAGACTGGTGCTACAAGGATGGTGTTTCCAGCCACCATTTCCAGCAGGTTAAACCCTCCAGATTTTTTTCCAGGTGTGTAGCCAGGAAAGACCAACTAGTTCAGCCATAGTCACTGACCAGAGGATCACAGGCATAGGCTATCATATACAGAAACGGCCACTGAGCACCACAGTGTGCAATTAATACCGCCCTATCACCTCCAAAACTTTGTTTGGCCTCAATGTTTGAAGTCTTGTTTTAGAACTCTCCGGCTGCGGATTCAAGTGAAGGGCAGGGATCCATAGCTGAGATGGTTGATTTCTCTGTGGCAGATACTACATTTGAGAGCTTACTGCAGCCTATCACTGTAACAGTTCCCCAGATGTGGGGTCAAGCCAGGACCCATTTGTTAGGAGATGCCTGCAGAAGACCGCTGACAAGTACGTTCAGAAAATATATAAGCAATGTTACCCAGGGGGCTGTTTGCACCTTACAGCATCCTATTCAAGGAAACACCCGTCAGCTCTAGTAAGCTGGGCCTGCAGGGAATCCCTCTGGAGAAGAGTTTTGCTCTGGGGTCCCTCAGGTCCTCGTTTCTTCTCCAAGAAACACCAACAAGGCTGGCAATACACAGCACTACTGTCACATGGAGGGGTCCTCAGCGGGAATCTGTTTGAGACCGTTTGCCTAAGGAGCTCTTTGCAATCAGTGCCAGAGACTAATGACCACAATCGATCCTGAAGATAAGAGGGAATCAGTCTTTGCTGACTCCTGAATGATCCCGCAGCTTAACAGCTCCAGCTCTGAAAACATCAACTTAACGTTATGTCTGTAGCCACCTTCATTTTATCCAGGGGATTAGATTAAAAAATCTTCAAGTTTTTCTCCAACAACAATGTCTGTATTATGCCAATGTATGATACATGCAGTGTTCACAGAAAGAGAAAGATTTGTTACTATTGTCTGCAGTAAGAAAAGTTAAAGGCAAAGTTTTGATACTTCTGAAATAAAACACTGTTCTTATTTAATTTTTGGGAGGGGGGAGGGGAGGAATTGTGCAACTAAAAAAGCACATTTCATTTTGAAAAATAATTGTAAAATATCTTATGTGATGTTCTCTAGAGAGGAAAATTATCATTTTGGCCTAGGCTCTTTCTACCAGTCTGAAATGCAAGCTGTTTCTAGTGGCAGTCTACCTACTTCAAATACAGCAAGGGCTAGTTTTTCTGCACATTGTCAATCCATTATTATCTTTCTTTCTGAAGAAACATCTGAAGGTCTGGCATGAACACAATGACATCCAGAAGAGTCTGTAAAGTGCTTTGAATATTAAAACAGGGCGAGGAACTGGGATCGGTACAGGGCATTTACCTAATGGCTCTGCTAAATGAGGGTGCAGAATCCACATGCACACATACCCATGGCATCACATAACTTCTTTCATTTTCTTTTCTAGTTTCGTTCAGTGAGATCATCAACGGTTTTCTAGGAAACAAACAAACAAACAAAAATCCCAGCACATATGACTGCAGAATGTGTCAGAACGGTGCAGAACTGGCATCAGCCTGTACAGTACAAACAACAGTACAAAAAGTTAAAGGAAAATAACCTTAACATTTTAAACAGAAACAGTTTAGATATACAGAGCATCAGTTTAGCATGTTCCCAACAAGCAACACTGTCTAATAAGCAAAGAGAAACTAAGAACACAGAACTGGAAGGAACAAGCAGGATCATCAAGTGTAACTTCTTGGAAGGGCAGGTAGCCTTTTGTGGTGGGTTGACCCTGGTTGGTCCCCACCAAAGCCGCTCTATCGCTCCCCCTCCTCAGCTGGACAGGGGAGAGAAAATATAATGAAAGGCTTTTGCATTGAGATAAGGACAGGGAGAGATGATTCACCAATTACTGTCACAGGCAAAACAGGCTTGACTTGGGGAAATTAGTTTAATTTATTAACAATCAAATCAGAGTAGGGTAATAAGAAATAAAAACTAAATATTAAAACACCTTTCCCGCACCTCTCCCTCTTCCCAGGCTTAACTTTACTCCCGATTTTCTCTACCTCCTCCCCCCAAGCAGCACAGGGGGATGGGGAATGGGGGTTGCGGTCAGTTCATCACATGGTGTTTCTGCCGCTCCTTCCTCCTCAGGGGGAGGACCCCTCACACTCTTCCCCTGCTCCAGCGTGGGGTCCCTCCCGTGGGAGACAGTCCTCCATGAAATTCTCCAATGTCAGTCCTCCCTACAGGCTACAGTTTCAACATGCTTCAACATGGGTCCTTTCCATGGGGTGCAGTCCTTCAGGAACAGACTGCTCCAGCATTGGTCCCCCATGGGGTCACAAGTCCTGCCAGCAAACCTGGTCCAGAGTGGGCTCCTCTCTCCACAGGTCCACAGGTCCCACCAGAAGCGTGCTCCAGCGTGGGTTTCCATTGGGATCACAGCCTCCTTCAGGCACCCACCTGCTCCGGCATGGGGTCTTCCATGGGCTGCAGGTGGATATCTGCCCCACCGTGGACCTCCATGGGCTGCAGGGGGACAGCCTGCCTCACCATGGTCTTCATCACAGGCTGCAGGGGAATCTCTGCTCCGGTGCCTGGAGCACCTCCTCCCCCTCCTTCTTCACTGACCTTGGTGTCTGCAGGGTTGTTCCTCTCACATGTTCTCACCCCTTGTTCCTGACTGTAATTGCTGTTGTGCATGTTTTTTTGTTCCCCCTTCTTAAATACGTTATCCTGGAGGCGCTACCACCATCGCTGATGGACTCAGCCTTGGCCAGCGGCAGGTCCATCTTGGAGCCAGCTGGCATTGGTTCTATTGGACATAGGGGAAGCTTCTAGCAGCTTCTCACAGAAGCCACCCCTGTAGCCCCCCACCGCTACCAACACTTTGCCACGCAAAACCAATACACCTTTTTATAGACATTAGCTCAAAAGGGGTCTACAGAGAAGCTTTGCCTCTCAATCCCATGGGCCATGCAACTCTTCCCAGTTGTGCAAACCCTGACACCACCAAACACTGGAAGAGGGAATCAAGGGCATGACCAAAGTGCTTGAACCTCACAGTTGCAAAAATTTAGGAATAAGGGATAATTTAGGTTTATTAATCCTCTAGGAACAAATCAGTTATTCGGTCTGGATAAGGCCTCCTTTAAATCTGAAAAGGAAACTTTGCAAATAGTAACCAGACACAGAACCATGCTGTTATTGTTATGTGGATGTTTAGAAATAGCTGAAGTCTAACAGTATTTTATGTGTGAAAACTATGCAGAAGCAATCAGTCTGGCAGATATTTAGCCTATGATGTGAGCTAACTTTTTTTCCCTATTCTTTCTGTGAATGTATAGACCCAATGCAAAGGGCGAACCTCCTAAAAGCCAGAGGTAGTACTGAGAACAAAAAGGAATCCTCCTTTCATCTAGATCAAAAGAAGATGTCTGGGCTGATCTGAAACACCTTTTTACAAGTCGAAGAGTGCAGATATCCTCTAGTTGACATAGCTGCCCAGGGAACACACACAGACGCACACCGGGAGCTACTGAAGCTAGTTATTGCAGGATCAAAACTGTCAGTTTCCTGCTGCCTTCTTAGAAATTGCATGCTGCTCAGGCCCATTCTGAGTCTAAGAAATAGGATTAAGTACATCTATTTGAAAATAGGACACAGCAAGAAAAGCCAAGGAGAGCTCCCAGCTGACAAGACAAGACCAAAATGGGTTGGGTACCTCGAGGCTTGTGTCATTTCCCCCTCCCAGTGACTGCCTTTTCCCTGAACCATGACCAGGCTGAAGTCCTCTGCACAGCAACCAAGTAGGGAAACAGAAGTTAAAGTTTTCCCACAGGTTTCTGAGCTGCATTTCCCAAACTGCAAGAGGAGCTGTAGCCCTCCACTACCACCATGGGGCCACCCAGGGGACATCAGGACTGGCCATGACAAGGTACAGGCCCTACCAAATCCTTCCAGCCTGGATGTGCTTGTGCTCTAATGAGTTCTACTGAAGTCCTGGTCCCCTACCAGCCTTGAATCTTTCTACTGAGGCTGAAGCAGCAAGTGACTGTTCCATGAGAGTTGTTTCACACAGCACCAGGCCTGTGCAAGGCCAAAAAGTCATGGTAGCTATAAGGAATATATATAGTCTAAGCTAAAAGGCTTTTTTTTTTCTTTTTTCTTTTCTCTTTTTTGTTTTTGATTTTGTTTTTGTTGGGGGAGAGGGATGGGAAACGATGCTCACCTGCCTTCAAGCCTTGCAAAAATTCTGGAACGAATGCACGTTTCCTAAGCACCTGGAAGATAACAATTCACAGCAGCAGCTGCTTCATATAGCAACAAGGACAAGTAGCCCATGTGGATTTGTCAAGAATAAATTGTGTTGAACTGATCTAATCTCCACTTTTAGCAATGTAAGAAGCTTTAAGAATAAAGGAAAAGTAGCTGTCACAAATCTTACCATTACTAAGGTTTTCAAAATGGTTGCATGTGACATTCTCATAAGCAAGCCGCAGCAGCATGGTCTAGATGAGATAAAGATTGATTGGGTGCAAAGCTGGTTTGATAACGTATCAGAAAGGTTATCGGTGGTGCTTTGTCAGAGTGGAAGGATGTAGAAAGTGGAGTTCAGCCAGGTCTGTTCTGGATCCAATCCTGGCATGTGTTTTCACTAATGAATTAGACGATAGAAAAGAGAGTATAGTTATTAAATTTTCAGATGGCATAAAGCTCGGAGGCATTGTAAGCACAGGAGGACAGGATTTGAATTCAGAATGATTTTGAAGAATTGTATAACCTGTCTGGGGTGGGAGGGAGAAAGCTGAAATTCAGCAGGGACAAGTGCAAGGTTACAAGCTTTAGCTTATACAAATACACCAATACCAAAATTTGACAATAGCAGCTCTGTAGCAAAGTGTGGTATCACAGTAGATGACAAGCTGAATTGCTTGTGAAAAAAGAGAAATAACCACCATACAAGAGTGAACAAATAGGGTTATAACTTTCAATATGTGCAGTAGTCCTTACTTTGGCACTTGAAAGACTTCAGATGCCATATTGTATTGTTTTGAATGTGACTTATCAGTAAAGATGTGTAGCCATAGTTCAGAGAAGAGCACTACCAGAGGGGTGGAAAACATGACCAGAGCAGAAAGACTGACAGTCTCATAAGAAGCTCTTCAACAAGCTTCATGCACGTAAAAGGCTTGTTGCAAACATGACGATAATAATCTGTTTTCTAAGTCTCCGGGGAATGGAACAAAAAAAAAGCTTGCATTAGAGCAAGAAGTTTCAGTTTGAACTTTTCAACATTGACACTTGCAAAGTACTGGAAAGATTTCTCTTTTAGATATAACTTTGTGCTAATGCCCTGACCCCAACTGAAACAATACCTTTGATATGAGAGTCATTGCATCCTACTGAATGCAAGTCCTCATAAAGTTAATGCACCAAATGACTGGATGTGGGATCAGTTTGGGAGTCTCAGCAGCAGTGAGCTCCAGGCTGGCTTTATCAGGCACTGCAGTCTGGCAAAATCCAGTGAGTTTCAGTACAAAGACTCAGTGTGGGCTATTCCATCTGGGCTTTGCCCGTGGCATCAGTCTCTTCCTCTCTTGCTATTTTCTTGCTGCCTGAACTGTTCAAGGACAGTTTATTTGCATGGCGGTGAGAATGGCAACATATTTTACAGTTTCCCTAGGGTGGCAAAAAAATAAAAAGCTTCTTGACAACTGCTGAGATCTTTAACAAACACAAGAAATCCATGGCTTGAATGTGCTATTTATTTAAGCACCATTTACTACCTGTCTCTTGGTTCATGGGCAGAGCACTCTGTGGAGTTAAAAACCTTTCTTTGTATGGCTTAGAGTGATCTTCGTTTATGCTACTTAGGCTTTGATTGCAATTTGATGTGCTGAACAATATGGCACTTGCTCATGATACACTGCTTTGTTTCTCCTATGGTACCATCACCCAAGTATAGGGAAACATGTTCTGTTGAATCTGGTGCCTCTGACAGTGACTGATCGTATGCAATCAATGATAATTAAACCTATTGATCCCATGGATTCATGTCAGACCTAAGCCTCTTGCACTGACTCAGTGTTGCATCACTAGAAAATCGTCGTTTCTGAAGTTGGACTGTCAAGTTCTGAGATGAGGCTACAAAGCACAGAGGAAGACAGAAAAGCAGGTGGTATTGGGGTCTGTCCAGCTAGCAGGAACAGTGGCCTCTCTCAGTGATGTTGGCCTTTTGATTGTATACCCTCCTGGACTAGGGAACCCATAGAAAACATCTGGGGACAGATCCCCAACAACTGCACGTTCAGAAGCTAGCACTCTCAGATACCAAATATGTTTGTATTGTATGTAGGACACTAGCTGCAGTGTCTTTTGTTTTCTGGGGGTCTACAAAGTTGTGTTTCCTTTGATGTCTGCTAATACGTAACATTTTCGATTGATCAACCACAAGACTTTTCAAAGACTTGAAAAGCTGGTGGGTGCTAAACTCCACTCAAAGTGAATTCAGGACCAGTCTTCCATTTGTGAGCCTGGAAATCTGCTGCTGACTCCAAAAAGCATGAGGAGAACAGCACCTGCCACTTCATGTTTGTTTTGCCAACTCAGAGACTCCACCACTGAACACGAGAGCCCTCTGATCAGTGCTCCTGGTTTGGTGACCTTCAATTCTTTAAGCATTGCTCACAGCCATTGACAACTAAAACGCTGAAGTTCATGCAGAGGCAAATTGAGGGAGAAGTAAGTAAATGTTGGGATCTAATCTTTTAGATTTATAGTAGCCATAGATTGTAGCCATATACTTTTAAAGACAAGAAGGAGCCTTTGTAACTTTCACTTTGCATAAAACAAGGTGGAGTGTTACAGTCATACCTTCGGGTGAGCTAGACTGTGGGTTTTACAGACTTCAGGTGGTGGAGGATCTGTCATATCCTCAGGTGAACTCTCCAGCATTAAAAATATGCAGCTTATCTGTAGTCAGAACTTGTCTGGCTTGAGCTACCAGCCTGTGAAGTGTTATGCATTTGTACGTTAAATTAAAGAGCCCTCTGCCCTTATATATATTATTCTCCTGAATTTCTATTTGGAGCTTTTTTCACTCACTGCTTTTACATTTCATTACTGTTCTGCTGCAAGAGTTCAAAGTTTTCAAATTAAAGTCCTATGCAATTCCAGGGGACAATGCTCTTCTCCTACGCCAGTCTGTTTCCAGTGTATAGGGNGTTTGGATTATATCTAGGTCTTTTTGCCAGGGGCCTATATCCTAGCAGTTTGCCATTCTCTGATATTAACACTTGGAGTTTTAATGAGCACGGGCAAAGGAGGGTGCTTAGCAACAATACAGATAGTACAACAAACACAGGATAAGCACTCTGAGATTAGATTTTAATGCCATCTTAATGACAACATCAAGATGTAGTTATTGCTCTACGTAACTATGCCACTAACACAGATGCCAGAACACTGCAGCGCATATGCGCTATTGGGCTTTCCACTTTGGGAAGTGTGATTTTGGAAGCAACTGGGACAAAGGGAGAGGAAGAGGTGACAGACAGCGTGGCGTCAGGACAGAATTTCTTCTATCTGAATAACATTCAGCCTGCTCAAGCAGCTTGACGGTATGGTCAAAGTGCCCTCACTTGCATTAATTTCTCAGAATTTCTCTTGATCCCAACAGACTGGAGAATTACAGCAAAGGTATTGGCACTATTTATTAAAGATTACATTTTCATGCAGGCTTTAACCCCCTTTTTAGCTTCATTCACTCCCAGGAGTGACAGGTCTATTATTAACAGATACAATCAGGCTTCAGAAATTATGTCTGTGATTTTTTGAGAGAGGACTAGTTAAACTAAGCGTGTGAAACCTGGTTGGCCAAAACCAAAAGTGAAAGCTGTGAGATGCTATAAACTCCCCAAACAAGTTAAAGTCAGCTTGCCTTTTGGGAATCACTGGCCAAGAAGCAGAAGGGAAAGGTAGCCAAAATTGGAAATGGATCCTCAGGGCCAAACCCTGTGCAATGTAGAAGAAAAACAGTGAGATAGAATCTGAAGAGTTTGACATGGGACATGAGAAATTGTCCTTCTTACCACTTGTCTAAGATGATGGCCTGGGAGGATTCAGTGTGTTAGACACAAGCCTCTAAAAAGACCACAGTTACTAGAATTTTGTCCCCACACATGTCCCAAAACAGGGGAATAACCTTGTCTTTACTTGTGCCCCACTGCTAGTACTGCCTTTATACCTCGCCCTATGCTAGACAAGCTTTAGAAAGGCAGGATGACTGCACATATTGAATGGGTGGGGAAGAATGGGGAAATAAGACAGCAGACCTGTTTGGGTCCAGAGAATGGATCAATGGCAGAAGCAGGAACAAGCCCCCAGTCCTTCAATGTCTTTAATGTTGCCACCTTGATACACCCTCTGTCTGACCTACCACCAGCTTTAGCAGCTACTTCACATATGGTCCCTTATCATGCTGCAAATCTCTGAAAAACAACGAAGTGCAAAGGACTTACAGTTCGTTGTCCTGCTCCTTCATCTCTGATTCTCCATGCTGACACAGAAAGAGCCAAGTGAGCAAGGCACCACAGTCCCTTTATTCCTTTCTTTCCTATGTCACACATCTTAGAAATAATCAGCAGCAGGAAAACTGGACAAACTGGTGTGACCTTATCACACACCCATTGTTGCCATGCGGTGATTTATCACTGTGTGATATACTACTTCTATACTGAATCTGGTTACTGTACCACGAAAAAGTGATGGCTGCTTTGAAAGCTTCACAGAGGTCAGGGCAGACTCAGTGTCAGAGCAGTGTAAAAATAATCAGTTCATGCTAAGAAGATCTGGAGTTGTGCTTTTGTCACCCAGTAAAATTTCAGCATCAGCTCAGATCTCTTATTCTCCTTGTGCTGATCTTTGCTCCAAGGAGAAGAAAATGACTGAACAAGAGACTTAATGATCCATGTATCAATGTCTCAAACCCTTTCTCTCTCCCTTTCCCTGTGAACCCTGGAAGCACATGTTCATCTCCCAACAGGCCTGAGTCAGGCCCTTCTCTCCAGGAAAGACACAAAGCTGCAGCTTTCTGTACGTTGGCCAAAGGAGAAATAGGAAACAAAGGAGACAGAGGGCAAAGACAAGGATTTATAAGGGAATGAGAGGTTTTTGATGAGAAAGTAATGAAACAGGAAGATCACGTCAGAGGGAGTAGCTACAGACAAAGAGCCACAAAGAGCAAAGCTAAGGAGAGGTGGGAGGAAAATGCTGATGAGAGGCTAAGGGGAAGAGAGAGCAAAATGAAACAGAAAGGAGCCTCAGCAAATTTCCATAATGTAATACTGATGAAACGTTTTATGATTGTAGACAGGGATTCTCAGAAATGTTCCCTCGCAGGAAGTTTGCATACTCATATTTTAATATCTCTGAACACTTTCCCAGCCTCAGTAGAAGTGAAAACCTTTTTGCTAGTGCTGCATGCTCTAAATCTGGGCTACCCCTGTGCATCACTGAGCTCCATGGAGCAATCTCTCCGAGGGACTCCAGGTCCATGCTGCCTCCAGAAAGTGTGATAGCCCTGCTCTGCAAGTGGTCTTCAGGAGAAGCAGGGTAAGAAATAGGCTATGTCCTGCCAAAGCAATGGAGACATGGCTTGCATGGTACCTTGTGGGACCTGGACAGAAGTTGGTTCTTATCCAAAACTAGACAGAAGCCTGAGCTGATTCAACCTGTGGGCTGGATGTAAAATACCATGGAAAGTAATGAGATTCTGGGCTACCTGAAGCAAAGCTAAATCTGCAAGCCTGTATGGCCTTAAACACTTCCAGAAATCTCAGCCTGCACCTACTTTAAGTCCAGACTCAAGCACCAACCCAGTGTGCAAACAAACAGTATGGATTATTGCTATTTATGTGCCACCAGTTGTTTACCTGACTCTATCCTCTCAGACTAGCTATTGTTCATTTTCTCAGATTGAATGTTTGGCTGCACCATTTCCTGAGATAGATCTACACAACCATAAATACCAAAAGGTTATAGTTGTCCCTGAATCAATTTTTGAAGGGTATGAACTGCCATTCAATACTAGTGTCAAAAAGAAAGACTGCCAGAGAAATCACTTTACAGCAGAGAGGAAGCTTTTGAGCTCCAAAGGGTGATTTTTACCAGACTTTTCCATCTGAAACACATTTTCCTTGTGCAGTTGATTTGTACAGAATAAATCCATCTCAGACACTTCTGGAGGACTGACACCAGTTGTCTAGTCTCTCTGAGTCCCACGAAATGACAAGAAATAGTCTCTGATCTCTTCAGGGCCTCTGCTGCAGACTTCAGGGGGAGGACTTTCCAGGGGATTCCCCTCAAAGTTGCATGAACAGTAATTGTATCCCCAGTCCAGGTTCACCAGCTCCCCAAAGCTTGCTGGAAGGGACCGTAGATGGTTGTTTCCCAACCAAAGCGTGCGCAGATTCCTTAAAAGACAGACATCCTCGGGCAGACTCTCCAGTGAGTTGAAGAGCAATAGCAACGTTTCCAGTTTCTCCAGATGCCGAATGCTAGAGGGGATTGTGCCTATTTTGTTGTCACTCACATCCAGAAAGGTGAGGCTCCGCAGCTGGCAGAGGGGTGCAGGCAGTTCGGTGAGGCTGTTGTTGGCCAGGTGGAGGCTGTGCAGCCTTTGAAGTGCCCCCATTTCTGGAGGCAGCGAGCTCAGGCTGTTGTTGCTCAGAGTGAGCCTCTCTAAGCGACTCAAAGTGCCAATTTCGGCAGGGATTTTCTTCAAGTTGTTGGAGTCCACATAGAGGCAGGTTAGGTTCCTGAGGTGGCTGATCTCTTGGGGGAGCAGCTCCATCCGGTACCTCAGGCAGCTCTCTCGTTCTGGGCTCATCTCCAGGACCTGCAGCTGGTCCAAGCCAAAGATCTGCACAGGAACCGACACCAGCTCTCTGCCTGAGATCTTGAGTTTCTTCTTCCCTTCATACTTCGGATCGTGCTCTGTAAGGTACCTCCAGAGCAGATCGGGGCCTGCAGAGGCACATGCGAAGGAGGCGGCTGTGTCCATTGACCCACCAGAACCGTGGCTGGTTGAACTGAGACAGTCGCTGATGATTTGTTGCACACTCCACGGACAACCTTTGAGGTTCTTGGTGGATTGAGGCCCTCCGTCAGCTTTCCTCTCTGCCAGGCACGTTACCAACACACAAGCAGAGTGTTTGGGTTGCTCAGATACCTCCCACTGAGTAAACACGTGGCATTCTCACTTGATCAGGTGTTTCCCTTCCAGCTCTGCAGCGTGTACAAAACCCAGCTCCTGGTCTATGAAGTTGCCTCTCACGGTTGCAGCTAGTGAGCTGGTGGCAAATATCTGTCAGTGCTTAGAAAGTGAAACAGCACTGCTGTGCCTGTGCTATTCAGCAGATTGCTTCAAATCCTTGTTTGTGTGTAGCTCTCTCCTTCTGGGAGCACCTAGGGTGTCGTTGTCTGAGGAATTCACATTGGTCAGTCCCAAGGGATTGCCATGGAAGCAGCCAGGCTAGGTAGATAAAACGCATGGTAAATGGGACAAGATAAAGCACATGGTAAATGGGACAAGAAGAAGGCAGACTCATAGCTGGTGGCTTGGGAGCTGGGAACCATGAACAGATCCTGTCCTCAGGTCAGTTTGTGCCTTTAACATTCAGCAAACACAATAAAGAATAAATTTTGAAATCTGGAAGTCCTTCTCCCTCCTGCTGAGTGTATGAACCCTTGCACCACAGAGATATTGTTTTTCTTGTGCTGCACTTGCTCTGGCATATTTAAAAGCAAATTTTTATTCCTCGCTGGCATAGCTTTTGTAGGAGACATATAAAATGCCAGGTTTATCCCAAGCTACTCAGCACAGCATGCGATGTAGAGAGCAGGGCATTTTCCTGGAAGGAGAAAATTGTGTGTTTGAAACCTCAGGCTGAGAGAGCCCACTTGTTTTATTTCATTCTCTAATCCTTAAGGCTTTCAGCTAAAAAATGCTTAGCACAACCATTTCAAATGCTTTTCAAGGAGAAAGGGTCTCCACAGCCTCCCACAGGCTACTGAAGGTAGAAGACGATGTGTTAGAGTTATGGTGTAAACAGGTCTACCAGGTCAGGTCTTGTGAAGGCAGGGCACATCAGCTTTGCTTTCCCACCCTGCTCGGTTCTGATCTCCTCAGCCCAGGATGGTGCTGAGTTTCCAGCGAGCCTGTGTCCCAGCACAAGGGGGGTGCGTGGCTGCACAGATGAGTGGTGAGTGCTGGGACTGCTCTATCCAGAAGGTGCTGACAAGAGGATGTCGGGACCATTGTTTAACCCTCTGAACTTATACTTTAGGCTCTGCTGTTTTTTAACTGGGATTCACCCTGAAATACAGATTTTCAGGGATGTTGCATACTGGCTACTACTCCTAACTTGGATTCAGAGTGCAAATACCGTAACCCTATTGAAATCAAGCCCTGAATTTCCTCCAGATTCATTTTCAGCATCTGCAAGAGAAAACTATATCACTTGCCTGGTATTGAGCAGTGTTGTGAGGCTGCTTTGGCATTAGAAGCTCCTGGGATGCTGGTGGCTGGAGAGAGGCCTGCTGGGCTTCCCGATAGGGACTGTGCAAGCTCTTGAGCTGGGGCTATCACAGCTGAGTGCACAGTGGCATGAGCAAATCCTGGCAACGCTGAAAGCGGTTACTTCTGTTCTTTAGAGTCACCATTAATGTCAATAGGGTCTGAATGCTGTGCTAGCTTCATCAAGAAAGGGTGGACATTTTACACGAAAAAGATTCAGCAGAACTTGAGAAAGTCTAATCATTGTTCATAAGTAAGAACGGGTACAATGACTTGGAAAGATATGTACATCGGAGATTAATACAGCAGCCAAGGAAAAGTGAGATTTTTCACTTGCAAGGGAAAGTTGCTTACCAGAAATGACAGACCTTACAATTAACCATAAAAATAAGACTCAAAGTTAAACTCAACTCTTATCAAGAAAGTGCTGAAGAAGTTATTGCAATGAGAGTCATTTCAGACTTGGACAAAAGCCATCTCCCACATTACTAAGGGGAAAAATGTATTTCTAAGAACACATTGTCAAATACATCTGTCTTGTGAAATAAACCGAACTGCTGTGTGTGCTGCCTTCTGCTTAAACATGCTTATCTCTTCAAACCAAACCCCGAGCTTTTCCGACAGCATGTCATGCAGAGCCAAAGCTGTGGTCAGAGAGAGGTTTATGTAATGTTGGGCACTGTTCTCCTGTTGCACTTTTTCACAACTGGTGTTTGACCCTGGCTTTTCCTTTACCAAGGTGGCAGGTTCTTTTCTGCTCCATCCTGTAGGACATCCTTCTTCCTGATGCTGATCACTGGCTCATCGGGAATGTCAGAGTATGATTAATGTCCCTCTGTCAAATTGTTCCCTTGTGCTTTCTACATAAGGTTCGAGATCCAAGAAAGAGCCCATATTTTCAACACATGATCCCCCTAGAGACTCAGCAGGATATTCTCATTCTTATTTCAGACAAACTCCAATGAGAATATTGCCAGCATGAATATTCTTGAGTCAAGCTATGCAAGGTATTCAGAAGTTAGCCCTTACAGTGAAAATCTGCTTTGTAAAGCAACTCTAAAAACCAGTCTCCTGTTCATCGTGTCTTCATGTTTTTCTAATCAGTTGTTCCAATTTCACAATTCAGAAGACAAAAATCTATGTTTGTGATTTTCAGGTTTTACCCAGATTGCTGAAGCAGGCTTTCTTTTCTTAATTCAACTTCACCATTTACAAAGGTGTTGAAAGGAAAGTCCAGACTCTGATGGACCCTTTTTACCCTAAAGACCTCAGACAGGTGCTGAAATTGGGACATAGGAGGCAATTGGGTGGCTGATGCAGAGACTATTCCCCCAGCAGCGCTGGCTCTGCAGAGACGTCAGCAAGGAGGACTCCTCGTGGTCTCTGATGGATGCTCACCCCCATGCAGGGCTGCAGATCAGGGCCAGAGCCTGCCTTCACCCCCAGGCTGGCTCTGTCCTTGTGCTGCTCTTCATCCCCATGCCATGGAGCAGCAACCTTAACAGTCAGCAGCACTGGACTCCAGCTCACGAAGGCTGAAAGAGGTGGTAGTGGATTTTTTTCAGTCTGTGTCGTTACTGTTGAGTTAGTGTGGTCACTTTAAGAAAATTTTCCTGTTATTCCCTGGCACAAGGACAATACAGGTTTGTACCATAACCTTGTCCCTCTCCCTCTGAGTTACCTGTCACAACTGTTGCTAGTCACATAGCACCCAACATCTCATCATCTGTAACACATATATCCCCACACCAACAGTGGGAACCTGAGTCAGTAATGGTGGAAGATAAAGACAGCGACCAGATCTTTTTTCCATGAAGATCTAGTCAATGTAGGCAACGCAGCCCAAAGTACTTCAGCTGACTACTTTAAGATGAGCTGAATCGCTCTCCAGGCTCCACAGCTCACATTGGAGCTACCACAGTGCAGGTGCTGTGGCCTGACTCTGAATCCCACTGTGAGAGACTGAGCATGGGGTTCAGGTACCTAGACATAAGCATCTTACGTCATTTGACATGATACATAATCTCCCCTAGAGTCACCCACCGCCAGTCTGGAAAGACTCCCCTAGGTTCTGTGTCGTACCTGCCAGTCCCGTGTCAGTGTCTCTGGCACCCAAGACGTTGTTGGATGGTGATACCCAGCTATGCCTAGGCATCAAGTCCTGCTCCAGAAGCTGCCAAAATGCAATCTACATCAGGGCAGAGCTTGGCCAGTTTCCACATTAAAGGACTGAGCCATCAGTAAACTCTATTTTCTTTTTTTTTTAAATAATTTTAATTATCTTTTTTTTTAAATTGCCCAGAATGTGAAAGCTGTGCTCATCTCCCAGCCAGTTTTGTGGTCAGAGCACAGAGCTTGGGCTTAGCTGCTACAGCATTTTTATTGTTTCTCTGGAAAAAACCACAAACATTTGGTTTAGTCCTGAAGAGAGTAGTCTTGCTCTGATTACACATCTCCAAATAAACATGTAGAACAGAGTTCAGCCTTACACAGTTTAATTATCCCATATTAACAACAAGAGGTGGGAAAAGGACAGGTCAGGAAAACAGCATCACAAAGCTGTACTCAGAAGAGCCACTCACAAGTGGCAAAGAAGGGAAATAATTCATTCCCTGCTACAGCTTCCAAGAAGCAGCTAATTCAAAACTGTTTAGCAAACAAGTGCAAATTGTTAAATAATCTAACACACAAAGATATTTTCCCCAAATGGCCCTGTTTTGTTTTGTTTTGGTTTTTAATTTATTTATTTGACAGGCAAAAATTTTAATGGAATAATGGTCTGTTTGCTATAATTGCAAAAATTTACACACTTGATTTAAAAACAAAACAAAAGGCAACCCACAGTGATGCCATAAAACCCATGTGCCATTAACACCTTTTTAATATGTAAATAATGCATTGTCTGTCTCTATAATGAATTTTAACAGTATATCCTCTCTTACCGCAGGACCAGCCAAAACAAAAATCCAACAAAAATATCAGCGTATTCCTGGATTTAAACCTCAGACTCAGGGAACAGACAGGTGAGGTACCAACCGCTTTCTTACAGAGACAGGAACATTGAGATGCAAAAGCCACAGCCCTCCCTTACGCAAGAGCGGTTAGAGGAGAGGCCATCGGCACTGTCCCTGCCCCATCTGCCACCTCCTGCCTACATGGTCACCTTGCAAGATGCTGGACAGACAATACACGTCTGCTTGTCACCTTCCAGCACACACAGTCACCTGCTCAGGCACAGTGGCATCTGCATTTCCTGGAGGGCAGCTTCTGACCATGCCCAGGGCTGTACTTGTAGGTTTACTGTCTGCCCAGATGGCAGATCTAATTTGGAAAGTAATCTCAGGCCACCTTTCCAAAGACTGCAAATACCTATCAACAGACTGAGGCAAAAACTGTTGCAGCTTTCGGTGTTGGAGCTTGAAGGGCAGAAATCCTCCAAATACACCCTCCTTTCTTACCTTTATTGCAGGTGACTTTTCAGGCACATTCATATAAGGCTTGCTTCTGTAAGAGGTGGCCTCCCTTTGATAACTATACCCATAGAAACCGGGTGGCTATAAACACAGGTGTTGATCTGGGTCTGCAGCATGTGTCTCACACTCCTCTCACTAGCGACAGTTTATGCTTGGTAAATGCCATTTAACTGGCTGGAGAGAAAAAAGATTTAAGAAAAAGCAGGAAAATGGCACCCACTGAATTTAGGGCACAGAGACAGTCTGGGGTGTCTCCAGGAACAGACTGAACAGACAACCATATGCTAGGGAATATGCTGGAGCAAAGGGAATTAGGCTGTGTCCCCTTTTCTGGGTGGAGAAGATGCAGAGCCATAGTCTGTGCCTAACCCATGCAGATCTTTTAATTGCTATTAAAGATACAGGTGTGTCCCTCATCTTCCTAACACAGACTCTTGGCAGTGACTCCAACAGACATTCAAATGAAAAGGGTTATCCAAAAAGACCCCTGGATCTCCTTAAACTAGATACCACTGCACCACCTCACCCATTGGGGGTTGGACTAGATGAGCTTTAAAAGTCCCTTCCAACCCAAACTATTCTATGATTCTATGATCTCACTGGGGTGAAAGACCCTGAAATTTGTTTAACAGAACATCGTTATGTATCTACCCTTTGCATGGTGCACTGGAGTGTATTAAATTCTATGCCATGCATGGCACACGCAGACACACATGATGAGAGACAATCTACAAAGGCTGAGGAGTCACTGTCATGACAGGAATTAAACGTCACATTAACATGGCCCAGTTAACATGTTTGACCTCCATAAAACCTGCTCATTGCCGTCACATTTATTCAAAACGACGTCTCATGCCACGTTGGGAGGTATCTCTTGCGTAGAAAACTTGTTCTGCCTCACCACCGGAGGGATGAAATTTCATTCAGCCTGGACTAGCAAAAATGGTGCTGTTAAATACAATGCGATCAACATGCTTGCTTAATACCGAAATACAGCAAGCTGACCTAAGACACAGTACAGTAACAGTAACAGATATACCATTGAGAGTTACTTAAAAGTGGTAAGCTTTTCACTTCATGATATTTTCACTTTTATTGGTCTTTCCATAGCAAGAAACACAGTAAAATCAAATCAAAGAGTTTATTTGCATAGGAAATAGCAAAAATAGCACCACTGAGAGCTAGACAGTAAAGATTTTGTTTAACCGTGGCATGTGAACATGTTGTTTAATTTCATTTTTCAGTAAAGCAAAAGCAAATTTTATCTGCTACAGGGTGAGAAAAAGACTCCAAGGCTGGCAAATGGTTTTCTCTGAGCTTTAGCAGGGGGGTCTGATTCTGGGGTTGTTACAGACAGCTGTGGTTTATGCTCAGCTTAGCCAGCTTGGAAGCACCATGCCATACGATGAACGTGCCAGCAGGGCAGGGTGCCTCTTTTCCATCTCCAAAAGACCTGACAAGATTTCCAAACACATTCAGCACTTAGCGCCTGTGTCAGGTTCATTACTCCGATCTCTCAATACAAACTGCTTTGTGCAGAAGAGTTTTGAAAATGCAGCTGCTTTGCTGGCTGGCACATATGTCCGAGGCCTGATCACCTCTCAGATCCGCACCTTTGTGGGTGGGATTGTCTTGGTCAGAGGGTTAAACTCACAAATGGCCTACTGTGAAGGTGTTTTTCAGACTCCATCCTCTCTTTACTCCATCCCCTCTTTACTTTCGCTTTGCATTCTCAAGTTGATTTTGGCAATTAGCTGATAGGGGAAAAGGGACAGTGTCTGACTTTTTGCTTTCACCCTCAAACAAAATTTTCTCTGGGTTTCTGAAGACCTCTTTGTTCTGACCCTTTCATCAGAGATCAACCTTCTCCTAGACCAGCCTGCAACTTCTGACCTACCTTCTAAAACTCAACGCTGCCAAGTTCTAATCATAGCGGATCATCCAAAACAGAGAAGTTGGGTCACACTTGGCTTCCTGAGATTTTTAATGCCAGGTGATTTTCTGTGCTGCTCTGGCTGATTTTGGGGTGAAGCAGTGGTAGGGAGCTGTGTGTGCGCTGACAATGAAAAGTGAATTTGGCATCCCTGAGATGATGGAGGACAGCATCACGGCTTTTTGCAGAGGCATCTCCATGACAGAAGGAAGCTAAGCTCCATCTGGTAGGACCAAACCGTCCAAGTACCAAAGTTCTTGCACAGGGAGCAGTGAGGAGGTTTAGATTATCTCTGTGGTCTCTTCAGGCCTTACTGTGAGATCCCACATGGTCCCATAAAAAGTAGCTCCTACAGGATACATATTCACTTATGGGCAGAAGAACATTAAATTTAATAGGGAATTTCTGGGAAACACACATTGGCTGTTCATAACTGTCTGTCCATTGTGAGCCGAATGTACTGGAGACCTCTTCCCCCAGCTTTGGCATGGCTTTGCCTTCCTCCCCTCCATGTGGATGGCAGATAGCACCAACAATCCTGCGATCAGCCTGTGTCTCACAGTTAATGCCACGGGGCTGCACAGTGCAGGATTTTATTTCAGTTTCAAGGGTGAGGGGTAAAGCTTTGGAAAGAATTAACCAGATAACAGACAAAAATTTTGGCATCGGAATGGTTTTGCATAAATAGCTACACAATGCATCAATACTGTATGCTCTTCAAAACAGGAAGAAAACACTTATTTTTAATGTTGTAATATGCCCTGATGTTAGAGAAAACAAAACCAAATTCACATATCACATCAAAGATAATAATAATAATAATAATAATTCATAAAAATAATTCGACCGACCGGCAGCATTTGTTGGCTTTAGAAGGCCTCCCATGAAAGAAACACAGTTGAAGACATCTGAGAGCTCTTGGCAGGCGTGATGAATTCAAGTTTTAAAAACAAGTCTGGGGATACTCCCTGCATGCTAGGGCCCTTTGACATTGGCGGGTCTGGCAGCCAGGCTTGCATAGTAAGCACACTGAGTGGGGTCACACTGTCCATTGGCTCCCGGAGGTCCCTGTGGACCCGCGAGACCAGGCACACCAGCTTCACCTTGAGGGCCGGGTGGTCCTGGCATCCCATCTTTGGCATAGCCAGGCTCCCCTGGGAGGCCTAAAATAAAAACAAAATGCCCTTGGTGAGTGCCCAGAGTGCAGTACTCAGCAGTGTAACATCACAGGAGATGGCTTTGCTGCCAAATGGGAATGAACACATCAGTTTCCACAGATTTGGGTCTGGCTAGCATGTATCTACAAGGATGTGGCAAGTGTGTCTCCTCTGAAAGAAAGATTTCCACCCCATATGGCTTCCTTGGGCTGCACAACTCTGCTGTGGCTGTTCTTCCTCTATCACCACATTGAAGTTGTGCAGCTACACAAGCCAACTAATGACATATAGCCCTCATAGAGAGGAGGTGAGGATAGGAAAGCTCGAGGCAAGAGCCTACTTTGGGAGATAACTCATTTGTATGAAGCATAGTGGGTCCATTGTTATTTTAAGGCAATGCAGGGCCAGTATGCCAAATGCAGATCATGGAGTTATGAAGGCTCCCCATAGTTTCCTCCCCCAACAAAGCAGGGTGAAGGCAAAACTGATCAATGCCTCCTAATTTCATATTAGAAACAAAATATATTTGTTGCTGCTTTGTCAGCGAAGGTAAAGCACAAGCTGTATGCCTGAGGCATAGGTGTTGGATATGACCTTTTATAACATCGAAGCTGCCTGGATCTCTGGGTTCAGCTTGGTCACAACAAGATTCTGGCAAGGGCAGATAGGACACTTCACGGTTTATCTAGTAATTAAAGCTTCACTTTGGATTTGTCCCAAAGGTCAGCTAACCTAGCTGTTACTGAGACGGATCATTATACCTGTCAATCAGGCCGAGGAAACAAAGGTGGCCAGATATGATGCTAGTGATATGTTTCTTCCCTTTGGGCCACTTTCTACAGTAATTGTGTATGTCGTATTTATGTTATCCTGATCATCTATCTAATATGTGTCCTTGTAGCGGTTCTGAGTGATGTGTTTTGTGGGGTGTTCTGAATAAACACACCTGGAATTCCTGGAGGACCTATTTCCCCTCGTTGGCCAACGCCAGTGTCTCCTTTCTCACCCTTTGCTCCTCTTTCTCCTGTAGAGAGGGAAAGAAAAATAATGAACTGATGAGCATGATCTACTGAACTAAAGAATACTACCATAGGTCTTCCAGCTACACTGAAGCCAATATTTTTGCTAAAAATAGTTCCTAATTGTGGCCAATCCTTTGAGATGGGACATTAAGTGGGAATGAAGACTCTCCCCACTCCAACTCTGGCCAGAGGTGGAACACACCAGCAATTGCTGGTCACATTCACCACGTCTGGTTCAACAGACTACAGCTGCTTCTAACACATGCATGTTGAGGACCACTTAGCTGTTACTAAGAGGAGAGGTGGATGCCAAAGTTTGGTGAACACATGCCTTTATTGGACTGCCCAAACACACCAAGTTTCACTCACCTTTGGGACCAGTTGGTCCAGGTGGCCCTTCAGACCCAGTCTGTCCAGGACGACCAGGCTCTCCTGGAGGACCAGTTCTTCCTGGGAGTCCTTCCTTCCCGGGGGGACCAGGAGGTCCTGGTCTGCCATGGGACGCTTTTACATGTGCAGGCTGTATCTGAGCCAGGAGATAGGCTAACTTTGCTGTGAAGAGACAGAAATGGGTTTGTTAGACTAGAAGGTCAGTGCTCCAAGAGGTGGAGTGCCAGAACCAGTAGCCCAGTAAAGTCCAAGTATTGTCACAGATCAATTTTTCATGGCCACCCATTTGTTGTCCCCACAAAATCCTTCCCCATAAGCCATGATGGTGCCTCCCTGACCCTCTCTAAATTATTTAAACCTAATTTCTCAGTAGCTTTAAACTTCTCCTAAATTTCATACTTAATCCTAAATACTTCTCTCATCCTCTTCTTGTCCACCAAGGACCTGAAATGTCTTTTCCTTTAGCTGTGCAGCTAGTGGATTTCTGTCAAACTCAAATCATTGCTGCTCTGAAAAGAAGATCCCATTTCCACTGCTTCTGCTACACAGAGCAACATGCTACATGGCTGCTCTGTAGGGAGAAAGCTTACTTTTCTTGTTCTGGGCTGTTACACATGTGAAGTTAGAGCTAATGTACCCATCTCTGGCTGTGAAGTCAGAAACTGTAACTAAGGCAGCTCCCTGCATCAGCATATTCTCCAATTTTCAAGCAGGCACATTGCTTGTCACTTTCATATGAAGACCCTGAAGAGCCTAGAGAGCTCTTAAGACATACTCAGCGTCACAAAAATATCCTACAGAATAGAGGGAGAAGGGTTTTTTATCTTCTCTTCATTGATCCAAAATCTTGAATGCTTTTAGATTGGCATGGAATTTGAAGTCTGGAAGTGTGTAAATAAAATCCTTCAGAAAAATCACTCCATTGAACCATGATCTGTAGCATGGAGGAAAACGCCTGCAGCTATGTGTCAGCTGCTCCAAGAGCTGCGTGAGAAGCAGCCCTACAGCTCTGCATTTCACTGTAGATGGGGTCAGTAGTGGTCTGTAATTCATGCACTTTGAGAGCAGAAGCAGCCCACATCCATTCCATCTTCTCATACTGAAGAGTATCAAATGTCACAGCCAGAAATCAAGAACCTATCTCCTCCAGCTGGGACCTCAAAAGAAAGTTTACGTCCTACTCTGACTACTTTCTCTTCCAGGGCCCCAAGTTAATCTGTCTGAATTTGTATCTTCTCTTGTCCTACCACGTCAGCCCAGGTATCTGCAGGAACAAGTCCGCAGCAAAGCTGTTTTGGTAGCAAAAAGCCATGAGGTGCTTAGCACAGGCAATGGCCCTGTGTTGAAGAAGAGAGAAAGCCCCTGTGCTATTGCTGGGAAAATCAAGCTTGGGGAACGCTAAAGCTTGCTAAGCACATTTCATTTTACACATTCCTCCTTCCAGACAGGCTTGTTGCAACATGGCCTTCCATAAGCAGGAGAGGTTCAGGTGCCACCACAGCTATGGAAAGTGTCTTTCATACTCTCAGATATATCTTCTAGCTTTCCAGAGCTGATTACTTACCATCTAGCTGCTTGGCTAACTCATCTTGGATGAGCCTTCTCAAAGTCTCTAAAGATGGGGGTTCCCCCTAGAAAGTAATAATCACAGCAATAAGAAGATATAATAATCACAGCCAGGGGATGTGCAAATTAAACCCTCCACAAAGGTTTAGTGGGTTGCATTTCATCACCCACAGCATACACAGGGCTGCAGGGACTGCCTGAAAGAAGAATGTAAAGGACTCAAAACATCCACAATTCCCAACCTGCTGGCAAGCCATGGGCTCAATGGTGTAAGCAGGGAGCCTGGTCAAAGGGCATAGTTGGGGCACGGTCCCCATCTCCCTGCTAGAGAAAGTCTCCCTCATATACACTCATAGGAGAAGCAGTAGAAATCAAATCAGGAGACACCCTCTGCCCTACTAGATCATACTGGAAAGCCTACCTCCTTTTTCAGCACTGCACGTTTCCTTGCAGAGGGAAGCATGGGTGCCCCTGGGGCAGTTAAGGTGGGTATCTAGACTTGCTATAAACACTCATACAGGATGCATCGCCTGCCAACAGGCCTTATCTGGGGGAACATAAGCCAGTTTACGGATATGATACTCATTCTTCCAAATGAGTACAAGGTTCTGCCTGATTTCAGGCGGTTGAAGGCAGAAAGGGGATGTGGCTGCCTGGCCTTGGTCCCCTACCCAGCCTCCAAGGGACAGTATCTTTCATTCCCTCTCTCAGCTCTTTTGTGTGACGTTGCTGTTGAACAGCTGTAATAGCTGCCAAAAATCAAAGCTATGTGAACAACTCTGGATGATGCAACTGAAAAAAATGATGAAAGCATTTTTGGTAGGTGGAAGGAGAATTTTTTGGGTTGTGGCTTTCCAAGAAAATAAAAAAACTGGTTTTAGGGTAACCAGACTCTTGTCTTTGCACAAACTCAAAAGAAAAAACTGTAGCTATATTTAAAAAATAAACTATTTTGAACCAGCAAGATCAAATTTTTTCCTTTTTAAATCATAAAGTGAGACGTTTCACTTGAAATACACTTTTCATTTTTTGGCTAAAATTATCCTTTGAATTTCTGCCAGTTCTGAAAATACTTCTGGTGAACCTAAGGACTGCATTATTTTGTGTATGAGCTATTTGCATGAAAGTATTGCTTTTTCCTCACACCTACCCTTTTAACATACAAGGATGCAGTCTGTGTCCTCTATGTTTATTATAACCTCGTGAGGTCTTGTGAATCAGAAGTTACTCTTCATTAAGGAATGTAGATTTTATTAAATAGATAAGAGAAATTTCAATTTTAACCAATAACATTGCTGGTAAGTACAGATTTGGTCTATTTGCTGCCTTCTTCCCAACACAAATTTTGCATGAGAAAAAGATGTATTTGTTAGTGACAAAAGAAACAATTTTGTCATTAAGTACTAACCATTTATGATGGCTCTTACTGAATATCCCAGTAAGTAAACATGATTGTGGAACATGCTTTGAAGGCTTACAAATTATCTTTTTGTTTTAACCCTATTAGTTGCATTAAGTCTCCATAATCATCACTGGATTTCATCAAATCTCTATGTTGTTGAGACACACAAAGAAATGCTTTGTCTAAAATTTACCAAGCTTTTGCATCAGAGATTATTTCACTGTTTATTCCCCTCTGAGGTAATCTCAAATTCATCCTCAGGATGGGCATAGCGGCTTCACTAGTGTTGGTAGTTTTTCTCATTTTTCTACATATGTTACCCTCAGGCACTCTCAGTAGCGAGACTGTTTCCCATTAGAAAAAAAAAAAAAGAGAATATTAAACAAAAATAGGATTTCATGAATTCTGATGAGCTGACTCCAGGATTTCCAGGAACAGAGCAGTGGCCTTTCCACAGCTCAGCATTTTGTCTCTCACAACAACAAGCAGCAGAGGAAGGCGTAAGACCTCTGTATGAAATGCTATGCATTAACACCCTTATAGAAAGAAGCTTTTTCATACTCCAGACCCATGGCCATAGTCACATGCCCTGATTTAGGCTTTTAGGGGTACAAGGTGTCAGGGACTGGCTGCCCTGGCTATAGGTCTGGATTGCTCAGCTCTCCTGAAGTTCAATCCAACACCCCCACAACACATCCCTGAGATATGTTATAGCTCTCCCTTTTATATATCAAGAGATAAAAATGCTGCCTCCCACAGAATCACAGAATGGTTGGGGTTGGAAGGGACCTCTGAAGATCATCTTGTCCAACCCCCCTGCTTGAGCAGGTTCACCTAGAGCAGGGTACACAGGACCGTGTCCAGGTGCTTTTGAATATTTCCAGAGAAGGAGATTCCACAACCTCTCTGGGCAGCCTGTTCCAGTGCTCAGTCAACCCTCCCCATTATAACACACACTTGCTGTGGTTTCTATCAGCCTTACTGTTATTTTAAGTACTTTTCTGATCACACACTGTGGCAGTAAAATTACTGTACAAAGCCCTTCACTGGTAGTCTTACCCTTGGTCCTGGAAATCCTGGTTGTCCTGGAGGACCAGGAGGTCCAACTTGACCTGTGTCTCCTGGGGGTCCATGGGGACCCATCAGTCCTGGGTGGCCTTTATGACCAGGTATCCCAGGATCACCTGGAGGGCCCTTTTCTCCTTGAGGGCCTTTTTCACCTTTGATGCCAGGCTCTCCCTAAGTGAAAAAAAATACATTATCACCACAAAATAAGAGGCAACTTCTGATTTCCAAGCACAGCGAAACACAAACAGCTGAGCTGGCAAAGTTACTGAATACAACATCTGGTGCATTACAAATGATCCACAAATTATTACTGACAGAGAATGATTAAAGAGAGGGCTGGGAGGGTGGAGAGCATGGCAGATCTCTACAGGCCATGTTTCACTCTTGAATGACCCCTTCCTCAGCCCCTAACTCAAAATAGCTCTCTTTATTTCAATGTAATGAAATAACTAATAATATTCTCTAACCTACCCTCTCTCCTTTGGAGCCAATTTCACCTGGTTTCCCTGGTGCACCCTGCAACAAAATAATGGTGAGCATGAAAGAGCTATCCATAATAACAGTAAGTAATAAAGCGCATGCCTTTGTAATGATTCTTATGACCTGGGGAAAATTTCTTTCCCTGTCAGTCCCACAGATTCCTGAGAGCTCCCTGTTTGCTTTCAAATATCAACAATGCAAGCAAAAAATCAGTTTATTGCAACCCAGGTAGCATCCTTGATATTTTGTTCCCAAGACACCAGTCCTACTTTGAAACAACTGGGAATTTAACTTACCTCTTTTCCGGGAGGACCTTTCTCTCCTGGTTCTCCCTGAGAGATACAGAGAGTGAATTTAGCACCATACTGCAAGGAGTTGGAAGAAAGACCCTAACTAATAACCCACAAGTCTTGCTTTCTGTTTAGAGCTCAAGTTTTCTGCTACACAGCAGCAGGTTTGGATGATTTATCCTTATCCTACTGCTATAGGTCATTCCTGGAAAGAGCCATCCTACTATTTAGAAAGCATTTTTTAGTAAAGCTGCATACCGTGTAAATGTTTGTAAATAAAAGGAAGTCATTTCTACCAAACCAGCTGAAATCAGGACAGATGTTTCATTGAAAGTGTGTTCCTGCTTTCAATACATTTTATTCCTTTTTCTTACAAATGTTTTACAAAGCTTTGTACACTTTACTTGGGCTGGTTTAGCTTAAACAGTGTCAATGTTATAGCCATAACAGTCTAAAGATGTAAAGGAAGTAAATTTTCTAAGAAGAGGTACCATTTTGTATTACACCAGCTGAGAAAATGGATACAGAGCCAGTGATAAAGCAAGTTTGAGCCTGAAAGCTTGCCTGTGTTTCAGAACTATATCATAGAATCATAGAATGGTTTGGGCTGGAAGGAACCTTTAAAAGTCATCCAGTCCAAACCCCAATATCAAATAACCTCAATTTAAAAAAGCACCTATTAGGATTTTTTTTTACTCTACTCTGCATTTATAATGTGATAATTAGGCAACACAATGTTTGCATTTTAGCATTTCAGTGAAAAAAAGTCACTGCAGTCCTGAAGTGCACTGATAAAGCAAAGCAAACATTACACTAGTTATTGGTAAAATTCTGCCCCCTTTCCTATATCATGAATTGAAAGACTCATCTTTATAGTCCATTTACAATCCACACACATGATCATATCTACAATGTGTGCATGCAGGTGGTATTTTTCCCATAACCTGGAAACACATATAACGACTTTGACAGTGCTAGCGTACATCCATGTGTGCATGAGCAATGTAGCTAACCACAGATGTGTAATCACATCAGCTCCAAGTTTAGCAGCATCAGACTCACTCGAGTATTCCTTAGGGCCACTTCAGTTTTAAATGGCCACCACGCTTGTTGCTTTAAATTAATTTTCCAGAGAAATATTTCTTTCTCCTCTTTTCATCACGAAACTCCCTTTCCAATCATAAAAAAAAAAAAAAAATGAAAACCTTTTAAATCTCATTTTAAGTCACAACAGAGCTAGAAACATAGATATTTACCTAACGTTCACCTTTTCCATCTTTCCATGGATGGAAAGGAATGTTATGGAATGTAAGATATTTTACTCATCTTGGAAGGGCTAAAAATATTGGATTTCAAGGCTGTGATATTTTCATGTGTATAGGTATTATTTTAGATCACTTTGGGAGACATGAATGTTTCAATTGCAATGTACCTCTGTTGCTGGTAAAATACCTATATTATCATCAGCACTTAAAATGTCCCTATTTAGCCCTTCTGGCACCCACGCAGAGATATAGTCTGAGTAACTTAAATACCCCATACCCATACTAAGAAGACTAGCCTGATTAATGCACACATTATCAGGGTTGACTGGCAGGTACCAGTTCAGTAAATGAGATTATGGACGTTCGTCCATAAGAAAAATGCTATTTTTGCAGTCCAGTTTCCTTTAGAAGTAAAGAGTTTGGTTTCTGGATCTGTCAGATCTCCTGCCTATGTTTTTTACCCAATTAAAGATGACTATGTTCGATCTTCATCAGTCCAACATTTAAAAGCAGGCAATTAGTGGGTCTAATCCATCCCCAGACATACTTACAGGTGGTCCTCGGGGTCCTATGAAACCAGGGAGTCCTGGGCTGCCGTTTTCTCCTTTATTTCCTTTAGGACCCTTAGGACAGAAATGAGACAAACACTAGAAGCCCTTTCTCCAACATCTCTTTTCCAGAGCATGCATTTACAAATACGTTGGAACTGGGAAATTTCACTGTAGCAGCAAGGACAAGGAAAGGAAGAGCAAAGTCATTTAGAAAAGCAGATTGCAAACACCATGTTTGCACTATTAATAAGCTATGTGGGGTCCCTGTGAAAAGACGAAAAGGAAGTGACAATTATGGAAGTGACAGGAGGTATGTTCAGTGGCTATTCTGGCACTGCATGGTTTATAAGGTGGTGTTGCAGAGTGGAAACTCTGTGATGTGCAACAACAGGGAAACAGCGCAGATGGTCATACTGCTCAAATCTGAGAATACAAACAACAGACAGCTACTGAGTTGCTCTTTTGCCTTTATTTCCAGGTTCAATTTAAAAAATGTCTGCCTTTTACTTATCTCTTGTGATATTCTGCCAAACTATCCCTTTTTCTTACAGATCAGGACAGCTTGAATGGCAGTTCATGACACAGAGCCATTTCATGTACACAGATTTTTTTTTTTACTCTTATTTTAACCTTTTCTTTCACAACTTTGTCCCTTACCCTCTAATTCAGAACATATCCCTTTTTCTTTTGAGAGTAAATTTGTCTTCATTTTAAGCCCATCTTGTGTAAAGTCAGCACCAACAGACCTGACAGGCGCAAAGCACATGGCTTTCGGGTATGCAATCAGCCCTGGAGATGTCAGGGGCTGGGCTGCATTGCTGTGTGCAGGCATAAGCACGAGCACTGTGAAGTGGGATGGGCACTGTCAAACAGCAGATGCAAAAGGAGAAGGCTCCTGGCAGGTTTTACCTTGTGATTACAAGTCAGCAATGGTGAAGGTGGAAAAGAAACCCTTATTGCTATGATAACCTTTCTCGCTTTTCCTTTTTTTCAAAATAGAAATATAATATATTGGCTTGTCACACCACATTGTGAAGGAAATTAGTGCATTTCCAGACAAGGCTAGAAATAAATGGACTCGTGTATAGCACAAGGAAATACTTCCCATAACAACCTTTATGAAAGGGAGACGATTCATTTTAATGACAGAGAAGGGTACTGATGAGATGACTGTCTGTTCTGCTGACCAACAGTGTCTCATTGTTTACCCTTTCTCAACCATCTGACTTTATCCTTTTTCAATCTCTTATGTTATTTTTGGACTGTAAATCCTCTGGAGCAGAGACTGCTGTAGTTCTGTGTTTGTGCAGGAAGCTGCCTGGTGAGTCCCTGGGTCACTAGCTGACTGTCTAGGTAAGGTGATAACACGATGATGATTAAAAAATAACCCCCATTTGGCACTCACAGGGCATCCCAAAGCCACAGTGGCCTGGTGAAGACCCAGAAAGCCAAAAAGAAGTAACAGGTATTGGGAATAGCGGTGGGCGTGATGAGAAGAAGAAATGAAGGTTAAAAAGGCAACAGTGGGGATCCACGGGGTAAGAAGCAATGGCAGTGGTCCCAGGAAGGTACGAAGAAGTTACGTCAAGGAGAAAAAAGCAGCAGCAGTAATTCTTGGCTGCAGAAAGGCTGTGAGACTGCACTACTCCTACCCCACCTGCAGTCTGTGAGTTATCACCTCCCCATGCAGAAAGGCATTGCTTGCTTCACTGAGACCGCTTAGGAGGAGACATACCTATAGCAAAGCAATATGTGCTCAGGGCACAAGTCTGTGGTGAGGCTGAGGTCTCTTTATGGCATTGCAAGGGCCACAGAGTATGCAGTCCTGCTGCAATTTTTCAGATTCTCTTACTATGCCTTTGTATCTATTTGAACCTAACAGCCCAGCAAGCTGTAATGTCTAGGTGGACAAAGAGAGGGAAGAGCCCTGCATTGTAATAGATGCTACTGGACGCAAAGGTACGTTTGCTGAATCCTGAACAATTTTCAGCAGCAGAACAGAGAAAAAAAAAAAAACAACTCCTTACTGTCCTCCTTACAGCCCTTCATTACCATGCTGTTCTTCCACACAGGATGGCCCCAGGGAGGTTTCATTCTGCTTCATGATCTTGGTTTACTGCCCACTGTCTGCTCTTTCCCCAAGTGCCTGGGGAGGATTTTTCTGCCACTACTATTCCTCAGTGGCAGTCTGCCAACTCCCCAAGGCTCTCTCCTTCCTTGTGACAACTCTCTGCCGGCTGCACAGTCTCTGCTTGGCAAAATTAAATCTACTGGTGAAGATGAGGCATGCCAATCTATTTTCCATACCAGGTAATTAATCATTTCCTTTTTCTGTGAACACTTAACTTTTGCTGGGAAAAATGTTGACCCAGCTAGCAGCTCAATTCCAGGAATGTAGCCAAACCCCCTTCAATGTCGTGGCTAGCCAGTGATTTTCAGATCACCAATCTTCAGACATGGCAACTTCAGGGGATGGTGGGCAGCTACACATAATCCACTCCATTTGTACTTCATCAGTCACCTCTCCTTGACATAACTGCTTGCTGCATGAGTTTCCCCCTGTGGTACTTACTGGGTTACCTGCTGGGCCAGGTTCTCCTGCAGATCCAGGTGATCCATTCTTGCCCTATGTCAAAAGGAAAAAGGTTAGTGAAGTAATATATACCACAATCAAAAATATCCACCTATTGCTACACGAGCAGGGATTTCTTTAGCATTGTCCAACCTCCTCTCTTGGCAGACTGCAGAGTAAGGATCTCTTATTTCCTATTGACCCCACAACTTCTACATCCCTGATTGCATGGCTGACCCCATCTCAGGACGAAAATTGAGAGATGAGGACTCAAATCCCCTAGTATGAAGAGGACGAAACCAGAACTCCTCCTCCTCCTTTTCTTCACCCTTATCCCTATCATATGCAGCATCCTCCTGGACGGATGGAGCCGCCTACTATGGCTGCTCCAAGTCACCAGTGTTCAGACAAGCCTCTTTAGTCCATGTTTGAACCATTTCTTGGCAACTCACTGATCAACGTTAAAGTGCTCTGCACCAGCTGATAGATATCTCCAGATCCCCCCACACCTTCCTGTGTTAGAAAACTTCCTCTCTCCAGTGACTGAGGTAGGTCCTGCAGATTACTGCCTACCATCCTTTTCTCAGCGCTATCATCTGAATCAGGGTCCAGAGGCCAGGCATCTATTTTTTGACCATCTCAGGATTTCCCTTTTTTGGGGAATGGAGAGAAACACTTGTCCTAAAGTCTTGAGGGATTTGATACTTGCCTGACAGCAGACAACTCCGAATGAGCCAAATCATCCTTTAAAAGGACCTGTTTCTCACCATTACTAGTGATAGGACGAGAGGGAATGGCCTCAAGTTGCGTCAGGGGAGGTTTAGACTGGACATCAGGAAGAATTTCTTTACCGAAAGAGTGGTTAGGCATTGGAACAGGCTGCCCAGAGAGGTGGTGGAGTCGTCAACCCTGGAGGCGTTCGAAAAAGGTGTAGACGTGGCACTCCAGGGCCTAGTTTAGGAGTCATGGTGGTGTTAGTTGATGGTTGGACTTGATGATCTTAGAGGTCTTTTCCAACCTTAATGATTCTATGATTCTATGATTCCTTATCAAAGTAGCTGAGCTGACCATCTACACTGACTAAAGTTTGGTGAGATGAAATTCTACACCCTGCTCCTCTCTCCTCCCAACTCACCATGCAGAGATGTTTTTCCCTGCATTGGAATTGACCATAAAGACCAGCTCTTTTACTGGCAATATTCAAAATCGTTCCTCACGTTCCTTATTAGAGAAGAAACAAAGCAGAGGAAGAACAAGAGAAACTGATACTTTGCCCCCCAACATACAAACCCCCAAGTATCTCTTCTTCAAAGAAGAATATAGCCTGGAGTTATGATAATTTCTGTCTCCTCAAATCTTTTTATTCATTGTTAGTGTTGTGCAGGGGCATGACATGTTAGCGAGTGATGCCAGCAGTACAGGAATAATGAGGTAAATTACAAGGTAGACACAGGAGCTCTCCGTATGTTCCTGCAGTCTAATTTAAACCCCTACTCTCCCAGCTCAGAGGGACCTGCCGCTCCAGCTCCTGGCATTGCTGGCTGAATCAGCATTTTGCCCTGATTATGGAACATGTTGTAGAATCTGTTTCACTAGCAGGTATTCCGAGAAGGAAAAGAAATCACTCATTGCAACATATTAAAGATGTGCCTAGGTTCAGCAACAGAGACCTGCATTCAAATTTGGAAGAGGTTGATTTTTAAGAGAGAATTGAAAAACCCATTAAATTAATAAAAGTAATTTCTGATCCATCCCAAACGACGCTTTCTGAAACGTCAACTAAATTGCCATTTCTCCACTGAAGTTGTAATAAAACTCTACAGGTGTTCAATTAAACAAACCTTTTCCTAGAATTATGTGCTTTTTTGCAGAAAAAATTATGGACAGCATGACAAAAATTAATAGTATCACAACTGGACCCCACACATCTCAAACTGGGCACCGGTACTTCGTGTCTACTAAGTCCACAAAGTCAGCAACCATCACTCCATTGCACTATTATAAGTCTTCATCAGTTTCCAGCAATATCATTCCGATTTGTCGTTCTCAAAGTAGGCAAAGTGTTTTACTCAAACATCACCTCAATCTTGCGTAAGACTCTTCTTCCAAAACAGAGTTCTAGACTGCAGGACATTCCCACTATACACAATGTACCTCTAGAAATGGCTTGTTAGAAGAGAAAACTCACCGGCTGCCCTCTAAGTCCTCGAGGGCCCTGTGGTCCTATGGGACCAGTATCACCCTGAAATGAAGAAAAGTATTCTGGTGAGTGAGAAAGATCTGACATGGAGGCAAGTAATTTAAAAATGTTCCTACCAAATCACTCTGTTGATATATTAGGGGGAACACCATTAAAGAAGTCTCACTACCCCCTTTCAGTTATGTATAAGGAAGACCAGCCTTTTGAATTTTAAACATCTACCACTAAATGCAGTCTAATTACAGGCAGAAGTCATTATTATCATGTTATCTTAAGGCTGGATTTCTCACAGAGAGAGATTCTCTAGTATTTCTGAAGAACTGACTACTTTGTTCTCTCTTGAGGGAGGCTTAAGACCTGCTTCTATCTTCTCGGAGGGGTTCCCTTAGGTCTATCTTCCATTTTACTTTGTAGGGTACCATTTACAGTACAACAGTTTTCCAGTGATACAAGTGGGTGCAGATGAGAATCCATGTCTCCAAGTCCCATGGCAATGGCACATCAGCTGCTTGGTACATTGCTCAGCAGCTGCTGCAGGATCCCATGTCAGCTGCACTCTCCCAGGACTTTGTTACGTGACTGCATTTGACACTAATAAGTCAGAGGATCTGTTTGTACCATCTCTCTTTCCTCTGAGCAGCAGCATCTTATTCCATAGGTATTTCATAGATTTCAGTGGAGCTACACGCAAAGTAAGGTACAGCTTTTGCAGAGGAAGGGTGACAGAACCTGGCCCAGCGGGGCCTGCAGAATGAAGCACTGCTCAGAGAGGGGTGGCAGAAAGCAGGTCCATGGCTACGCAGCCCAGCCTGGGATTCAAACAATGCAGCTTTCTCTGCTTTTCCAAAGATATAGCTGACATTTAAGTGTCAGCAGCCGAGCAATGACAAAAGCCCTCAAATTCTTTGTCACCCTAATGATCTTTGCACAAATCATTTCCTGTGCACTGCTGCAGTAATTCACCTTTTATTGCAGTTTCTGCAGCTGTTTTAGGTCAGGGTCACTGTGAATGAAAATCTTCATTTGTCAGGGAACAGGGGATTAGTTTCTGCTTAAAATCGTACACTTACATCCTTCCCTGGTGGCCCCTCACGCCCAGCAGGACCTGTCGCACCTGGCTCCCCCTGCAATTCAGCAAAAAGGAAAGGGAAATCAGCTCAAGGTCAAAGACAGACCAGTAACACCACTATAAGTTGTATGGCGTTTCTGCAATATTGGACTGAGCTCAGTTAAAATGTTTTAAAGCCAACAAGAGCCTCATACATCATACATGACATGCAGCTTATAAAAATAACTCAGAAGCATCTTCTGTAGGTGATGCACAAGGCAGTGCGCTGCTTTCCAGCAGAATATTTGCTACTGCTAGTGCAGTCACTGAAAACCACCAACCTATTCATGATACAGAAACTACCATAATGGGGAAGAGATGAGGAACTCCAGCACTGGATTTTTCAGCTAAGCTCCTGCAATCAGAGAATTTTATTTCCCTGTAAAAAGCCAGAATTAGGCAGAAGGACATTCAGTTTTGTCTTCCACTTTCTACACCCAGGAGCTTTTTGTACTTGTCCTGGTTTCAGCTGGGATAGAGTTGATTTTCTTTCTAGTAGCTGGTGTAGTGCTGTGTTTTGGATTTAGGATGAGAATAATGTTGATAACACACTGAAGTTTTAGTTGTTGCTAAGCAGTGCTTGCACTAGTCAAGGACTTTTCTAGCCTCCCATGCTCTGCCAGGTGCACAAGAAGCTGGGAGGGGAGGGGACACAGCTAAAACAGTTGATCCAAACTGGCCAAAGGGCTATTCTATACCATATGATGTCATGCTCAGTATATTAACGGTGGGGAGCTGGCCAGGGGGGCGACTGCTCCTCGGGGACTGGCTGGGCATCGGTCGGCGGGTGGTGAGTGGGTGCATCACCTGGGGTTTTTTTGGGTTTTTTTCCCTCTCTCTCTCTCATTGTTTTCCTTTTCATTACAATATTATTATTATTATCATCAATATTCTTATCATTATTTTATTTTAGTTATTAAACTGTTCTTATCTCAACCCACAAGTTTTCTTACTTTCGCCCTTCCGATTCTCTCCCCCATCCCACTAAGGGGTGAGGGGGTGAGTGAGTGGCTGTGTGGTGTTTAGCTGCCTGCCGGGTTAAACCACAACAGTACTGCATTGCTCAGAACTGAGAGGAGACCAACTTTTCATACAGGATTTGAGTTTTGTGTTTTATCATCCAGAGGCAACTAAGTCAAAGGGCTAGAGACATTTCTGTTCTCATTTCTGTAAGTTTTGTCCCTCAACTTTGCATTTCTTAGGCATTTTTGGAGGAGAGCTGATACATATCCAACAAGTGCAGTAGGGTTCCTCACCTTGTACGTCAGCATTTGTACCAGAGGGATGTGGTATGGAGGCATCCTTAAAATTTTCTCACGAAGGGCTATCTCAAAGGGAGCATCAGAGGACACAGCTCTACCTGCTGCCTCACCCTACCTGGAAGCAGAACTTCAGCAGAGGAAATGAAGACAGCTGCTGTGATTTTATGGAATTGTGGTTGAAAACAGGCATGTTGAACACAGACCTGTCATTATCTTTGCCTATTGCCTCAGAAAGGTCAACTTCAATTCACACAAACTTTCTCCACAGGATCATCATGCATGTGGTACGTGTTACTTACCCGGGGACCTGGGGGACCTGTGTCTCCTCTCTGTCCTTTGAAACCCTACAAAAGAGAACAAAAGCAACAATCACCCATTACTCTGATGCATGAAACACTAAGAAAACTCTAGTTTGAATGTGCACTTAATAACCTTTCCAATTTTGCCTAAGATTACTTCCATAGCTCCTTAGGCTGCAAGACCAAGACTGTACTGTGTGTATTCCTGGTGTGACCAGCCCATAGATTATTTAGCCCTAAATTTCATTGTCCTCATCTTTTCAGAGGATGTGTAACAGAGCACAAGGGCTACAGCTGTGACCATGCCTTCTGGTAGAAGGGGTGTCATGAGGTTATGTGGTTTAACTTCTAGGTAAGGGACCTACCCTTCTCCAAGTGTGAAGGATTTGGAAATGTCTGTGTTTGATTTGTGCTGTTTATTTATTTATTCCGTCACAATGCCATGACTATTCTCAGCCAGGCCAGCTCTTTGGTTATATGTTTGCATCAGTAAAGGCTGTCATCTGCCCAACAAAATCTTCCCAGCTACAGCACAGAAGAGTGACTGGATTGAACCCTTCAGAGCAGCACCTACCGGTAAGCCTCTGGCACCCTCCTGGCCTGGGAGCCCTGGTTCTCCAGGCTTTCCCTATGGGAGACAATCATGTTCATGTTAGTGAGAGTCTCAGGTCCATCTCTCTGCTGTTGAAAACCTCCTACCCTTCTCCCTTAGATGTAACAGCACGGAGAACTGTGATTGCCCAGGGTTTCTCCAGCAACGTTGGAGTCTGAGTGTGCAAGGAGGACAGCAGTGACAGACATTCCCATACATACCCTTACCCACACTGTCACAAACACAGCCTTTGAGGTTCAAAGGCAGCTTAAACCTTTGGACCGGTGCACCTTTAGAGTGTTTTAATGTCAAAGAGGTAGTGCACAGAACTGCACCAATACCTAGTAAGCACATACAAAATCAGCATCTGCACGTAGGAACCAGGTGTTTTGATGTAAGCACACAACTGTCTGCAGCCGCTGTGAGAAACACTGCTCCACACACCAGTTGTCCTAATGACTGGGGACTTGGCTCTTCACAGAACCTCTAACCCATTTCACAAGTCACAGAAAGAAGCTGGCAATGCCAGGTACTGGAAGCACATTCCTCATATAACAAACACAGTTGCAAGGAATAACACTCACTGCCCAATTTATTAACATTTCCTTTTGGCTGACAACTTAATGGCTCAGCTTTTTTCCCTCGACAAATGCAAATATAGACTAAGTAGAGAAAATCAAATACAAAACCTCTAATCCTGGACAACAGAACTGTCACAGAGCAATCCAGAAAAGGCTTCTTTAAAGACACCTCCTCTAAACTTTTTAGGTTTAATGTTACAAGACAACTTTCTTTCTCTGCAGTATTTACAGTAACTGTAAAAATGGAATCACTACGTTTTAATGTATTTATGGTAGCTGTAAAAGAACCCAGTTTCTTTTCAAGATTGCTAGTGTGTGACTCTTATAAATTGTTCAAGACAATATAGTCCTCTGGTGTTAAAAAAAGATGTGCAAACAAGTTCCTTGCCCCCCCTAAGGAGTCCATAGATAGGCAGCTCCAAAAGCAATAACTGGATCCAGGCTCTGATTGACTGAACGAAACAGTTTTAAATTACATTACCGGTTCCCCAAGAGATCCTGGCTTGCCATCTTTGCCGTCATTCCCAGCAATGCCCTGTCAATGAAATGCAAAACAGGGTATAAGGAAGAAGTTGATTGGGAAGATTGGTGTGGTTTATGTCAGTGTGAGTTTCACAGTGACAACTCTGCTTCATCATGGCATACTTAAGTTTGCCTAACCCTCAAAAAAATACTCTATTTCTATAGCTCAGCCATAAACCTCTCCTTGCCTCACCACTGTAACAGCATAAACTGTTTCCCTTTCCAATATGGCAAGTCTAAGGGGTTTCCTCCTTTTCAGCAAGGCGAGCATTCCAACGATCTTAAAACAGGATTCTAAAAACAGCTGTTATAAATTATTATAATGCCATTATCTTCATTCAACTAGGCTACTTTACACTAGAAATAGCTCTGGCCCTATCCCCATGACAGATTAAAAAAACCCAAAACGTGGTACTAATACGTTTTCCAGAAGAGAAGAGTCTATGCCCAAGATGCACTTGAGCTTGAGTCAGTGCAAATGAACTATTTCGACTGTGGATTCAGATAAAGACAGTATTCCAGTCTATGAATTTTTGTACCCTTACACTGGAGCTATTGGCTGATTTTTGTGCTGTGCATAAGAGTATGTCTTCCAATGAGGAGGCAGATAAAGAACAGACCTGATTCACGTTGATAATTAACACTTTTCTTTAAAGTGATCAAATACAGCATTCACACTGTCCTGGACCAAGGACATAGCATCAACATGACAGATACCATTCTGGATCATGCATAGATTTCAAAGCACCTCAAAAATGTCACCTCTTTGTTTTACACTTCTATGTGTTTATGAACAGTTTAATGCCTTGAATTAGAAGGAGCTAAATTGCACTCACTGGAAGTCCAGGCAACCCTGGTGGGCCCTGTGGACCTGGAGGGCCGTCTTTACCCTGGAAAGAAAGCAGAAACACTGCAGATCACACAAGCTCCTCAGATGCTTCTATCAGATGAAGATTTATCAAATGTAGAGTTTGACAACTGTGAGAAGCTGGTTTTTAAGCCCATGTCACGCAGTGTACAAGGTTTCCTTGAATTCCTTCTAGTTTAAAGTGGAGAGCTTTTCGCATAAAACATCCAGTGTTAGTTATAAGTTGTTACAGATGGAGAAACCAATGAAATCACTGGTAATTTTTTTCTGAAGTTTAATTGTATTTAGTATTTAGTCCTTAACTTCCTGCATGAGGTGTCCAGTCAGGCAGTAGGAGATTTAGTAGTAGTAGTAGATAGATTTAGTAGTAGTAGTAGAAGATACATTTTATACCTATCAGATGAGTAGTTATGAGAAGTGCCTTGCTGACAGTCCCAAGTTCCCTTACTCTACGGGACTGGACAATAACATCCCAGGTCTTTCACACTGTCTCAACCTGGATCATCCATTTGAAAGGGAATTTCAGCCATCCTGTCCATGTAGTCATAGAATAAAATCATAGAATCATTAAGGTTGGAAAAGACGTCTAAGATCAAGTCCAACCACCAACCCAACACCACCATGCCTCCTAAACCATGTCCCGAAGTGCCACGTCTACACGTTTTTTGAACACCTCCAGGGATGGTGACTCCATCACCTCTCTGGGCAGCCTGTTCCAATGCTTAACCACTCTTTCAGTAAAGAAATTTTTCCTGATATCCAATCTAAACCTCCCCTGACACAACTTGAGGCCATTCCCTCTCGTCCTATCGCTAGTTTCTTGGAAGAAGAGTCCAAGACCTGCTTCACTACAACCTCCCTTCAGGTAGTTGTAGAGAGCGATAAGGTCTCCCCTCAGCCTCCTCTTCTCCAAGCTAAACAGCCCCAGTTCTCTCAGCCACTCCTCAGAAGACTTGTTTTCTAGACCCTTCACCACCTTCGTTGCCCTTCTCTGGACACGCTCCAGCACCTCAATGTCTTTCTTGTAGTGAGGGGCCCAAAACTGAACACAGTACTTGAGGTGCAGCCTCACCAGTGCTGAGTACAGGGGCACAATCACTTGCCTACTCCTGCTGGTCACACTATTCCTGATACAAGCCAGGATGCTGTTGGCCTTCTTGGCCACCTGGGCACACTGCCGGCTCATGTTCAGCCGACTGTCAACCAGCACCCCTAGGTCCTTTTCCACCGGGCAGCTTTCCAGCCACTCTTCCCCATGTAGCGTTGCATGGGGCTGTTGTGACCAAAGTGCAGGACCTGACACTTGGCCTTGTTGAACCTCATACAGTTGGCCTCGGCCCATCGATCCAGCCTATCCAGATCCCTCTGCAGAGCCTTCCTACCCTCGAGCAGATTGACACTTCCAACCAATTTGGTGTCATCTGCAAACTTACTGAGGGCGCACTCAATCTACCTCATCCAAATCATTGATAAAGATGTTAAACAAGGCTGGCCCCAGAACTGAGCCCTGGGGAACACCGCTTGTGACCGGCCGCCAACTGGATTGAACTCCATTCACCACCACTCTCTGGGCTTGGCCATCCAGCTAGTTTTTTACCCAGTGAAGAGTACAGCTGTCTAAGCCATGAGCTGCCAGCTTCTCCAGGAGAATGCTGTGGGACACAGCGTCAAAGGCTTTACTAAAGTCCAGGTAGGTAACATCCACAGTCTTGCCCTCATCCACTAGGCAGTCACCTGTTCATAGAAGGAGATCAGGTTGGTCAGGCAGGACCTGCCTTTCATGAAGCCATGCTGGCTGGGCCTGATTCCCTGGTTGTCCTGCACATGCCTGGCAAGCGCACTCAGGATGAACCACTCCATAATCTTCCCCAGTACGGAGGTCAGGCTGACTGGCCTATACTTCCCCAGATCCTCCTTGCGGCCCTTCTTGTAGATAGGCGTCACATTGGCAAGCCTCCTGTTGTCTGGGACCTCCCCTGTTAACCAAGACTGCTGATAAATGATGGAGAGTGGCTCTGGCCTCTCTGCTGAGAGTGCTCACTGATTTCATAACAGCCATCAGAAGGACCATCACTGTTCACTTCTGATGAAGTTCAGGTTGAAATGGATCTGCAAAAGGCACCTTGCTCATTAGGAAACCCTGCTCTACAAATTAATCACAGAATTGCACAGTCTTAAACTGTTCCAGCTCAACAGCATGCATTGCTCAGGGAAGGTTCATTTTTTCCTTTTCAACCTGAAGTTAGCATCAATCAGATTCCCTGTCTCTCCTGGGGTTTTCTGATGCATTACCATAAAGTAGCATCTGAACACCCTTTAAATGAAAGAACAGTAGCAAAATTTTTCATGGACTTCTCAAAGGTTACATCTGTACTCGTATTTTCAGCGGTGCCGGGGAATGGTCTCAGGCCCTGGCATCTGAGCAGTCTGTGCTGTGGCATCCTTCAACAGCTTGCTGGTTTCATTTTGACAATCCCCACTCACAGTCCAGGTGTTACCCTGCATCATGAAGCATCCTAACAGATTTAGTCATCCTGTTCTAGAGGCTAGGAGATGTTAATAGCAAGGACAGACAGACAAAAGGTACAAAAACCTCTTTAGAGGTCCCGTGCTCTGGCTAATTTGGAGTTTCTTTTGATGAGTACACAAAACTGCAAGAACAGAGTAATCTGTGGTTATTTGTGGAGGTCCTACTTGCAGGTATAGAGTTAATTGAGGCTGAATAGTTTGGGGAGCTTTCAAAGGACGTTACATGGGTTCCAGCTCAGCTTTACTTCACAGAGCTAAATATAGGTGAAGCTGGTGGTGAAACACACAGCTTAGAGCTTACTATGTCTCCTGGGTTTCCTGCTGGTCCTGTTGGTCCCGGTGCTCCATCTGGTCCCTAAACAAAATAAAGCAGAAACAACAAGAGTGATTAACGCATTTTGTACATTTGTCAAAACAGTCCCTACTACAGCTGGCAACACAGAAGTTTTATTCAGTCACCCAGTTCAGCATTCATTCCATCATTTCTTCATTCATCACAGAAAAGCAGTGCCAACCTCTGCATTCAATCAGCCCCCAAAGCCAGAAATAGTGAGATACTTGAGTTTGGCCCTGGCCCTTCCTTCTGAAAATAGGGGACAAATAGGATAAAGTCAATCTTGTGACAAAAATAACTCTGAAGAACAGAAATTATGGGAGCACTTTCAAGCACACTCTGTGGCAGGCAAAATCCTGGTGCCACGAGTCAATGCAGAGGAAAAAGTCAGCAAAAGTTGAACAAAAAAAATATCTAGGGGAACATCACATTTTGTTCTGCTTTGACAGGCTCAATTTTACTTTGCACATTTCCTTTGAATGTGAGTCTATTCAGAGGGTCTCATAGGACAATTTTAAGAGTTTTAATCCTACTGGAATAACCCTATGGCTGTGACAGTATGAGGTTAATTAATACACACACAGTAAATATGTCTGTGTTATTAGCTTCTCCTAAAATAATGCTCATGGGCGCACAAATGACCTACAAAGCAGGTCCACATGTTGTCCCAGTGGCAAATCACTCAGCATCCTTTAGGCACTGCTACCATCTGAAAACAGAATTTTAATCTAATCCTCTTTTCTGGTACCTCCTGTCATTTAGCCAGTGTAATGTAAATTTAGCTTTGAAGAGACTGTGCTAATCCCCAGAATAGACGAAGACTGCACGCCCTTAGCGTGGCAGAGCCAACTGCACCGTAAACAGCAATACAAGGGGTGATGACTGTGGGCAAAGAAAGGCGGTTTGGAAACGAAAACCCTTTGCTCAGGAAAAGTCCCAACTCTTGGAGGGCCTAAGCAGTGATACCACAAGCAGGAGAGCCAAGTTAGTTATTTCAGCCCCGCTTCTGCACTGTCACCCCTTTTTAAATACAAAGAAGTATAATTATATTTGTGGAGAGAGTAGAGCTAGGAATGAGAAGGACTGTGATGGAGAGGGACACATATAAAAGGCCTTTTAATTCAAAAGTAACCCACAGGATATGAAAATTGGAGAAAATCCAGTCTCATACCACCGTGTAAAATTGAGAAATAAAATACTCTTAGATCTGCTGGTTCAAGAACAACAACTTATTCCACATATAAGGAAACACCTACACGCATACTACTAAGTAGTCTCTGCAGAAGAGTTTTCACGATCATTGCCTTGTATAAAGAGAGCAACTGAAGCTTAGCATCAATTTACAGAGTGAGTTGAAGCAATCAGTGAAAAGTGGCCGATGTATTAAATAGCAATTATCATGAGTGGGAAACTCTATGACACTCAGGGGACCACTAGGAACCCGCTAGAAAATGCAAATGCGATGAACAGACAGGTGGGAATGGTCCTTTCTTCCATATGGAGCTTGCAACAACCTTTATTAGTAAGGAAAATACAGGACCACCTTTGCAACAGAGGAACTTACAGGTGGACCAGGGTTTCCAGGAGCCCCTGAGAAGCCAGGTATTCCAGGGTGGCCCTGCAGAATGAAAAGAGAGACTTTCTTTATGCATTATTCACATCTCTAGTTGTATAAAAGTTACCTGGTGATTGAACATTGTGAGGTAATATCAAAATGAGACAATACACAGAGAGCTGGTTACAAGGAAATAAGGAACCATGGCTTTTTAAAGCAAAACCTTGGTTTTCAAAGTATGCACTTCAGAAATAAACATAGTTAGATTTAAGGTGTACTTTTCTTAATGTGTACTTCAGTCTATACTAATGGGAAATGAGAACAGGTATTGTGGAATTGTACAAGGCAGGAGATCAGGCAAGAAACCAAACTTGTTTAAAATATCCTACGAATCTCATTGAAAAGGTGCTGATTTACACCTTAAACTATTGACTCAGCCCTTGGCAAAATTAACTATGAAAGTTTGCTCTAATTTAGACCATTGTCCTCTTTCCTGTGGCATCTCAGTCCCTCCCAAAGGACGTCATCCTTACATTCATCTTCTAGGACAAACACTGGCTTTTTCAACCCAAAGACTCCTGACCTTCTGGATCTCATCTAGGCATTATCTGGGGAAATGACTAAAGGTTGGGTAATGCAGATAATTGAATGCATCCAATCTAGAGGTGAGGAAACAGATCATAAGGGAAGGTTTTTATTGGAGATGGGGATGGAAGCCTGTGGAGGACTGCTACAGTTCCGCTCTTCAGCATAGCCCATTTGAGGTTTATCAGTGATGAAGAGCTCCCATCTTCCTCTTCTGCCTCTGAGAAGGGTATTCCTCTACTGACATCATAGGAATTATTGATGAAGGAACAATGACAGTGATGACACTGTTGGAAACCACACTCTGTTCTTACCTGTTCACCTTTTTCTCCTGCATCCCCAGTCATACCACGGTCTCCTTTAGCACCCTGATAATGAAAAAAAAAGGCATTGAAAGTCACTTAGATTCAGTATTGTATCAGCTTTTTGACCTATTTCATAAAGCACTTGGACATTGGGCATAAAACACATAAATTAGGACTGAGTCCTACTTGCCCTCCTCTTAAATTCTTCCCTAGACTTTCACTACCAGTGTTGGAGCCAGGAATATATGTGAAGAATGGCCTTTGAGCAGACCCAGCATAGCCCTTGTTTTTTATGTTGTGGTCTCAAGGACGTGAAGAGGACTTCCACATCCTTAAAAAGTAGACAGGTTGTTAGGAACTTCACTAAATCAGATCTTGCTAAGGCATCACCTGGCCCAACAAAGGCATCCATAGTATGAGCTAGTAATCTGCTTTCCCTTCAGGGACAGCAGCAATAAAAACAGCATTTCTAAGGTGCGGTCAGAAAATTCATACCCAGAAAGTGCCCCCCCCTCTCTCTCTCCTTCTGTCCTAGTGACAACAGAACAGAGGCAGCTAACTCAAATGTAGATGTCTGTATTATCAGTGCTTAAAGTAAGGCGAGATGAGTCTCACACAGTGAAAAATTCTGAGATGATGGGGAACAAATTATGAACAATGCACAAAACACTAATGACTTGCTGGCCATGGAAATAATCATAGAATCATAGAATCATAGAATCATTAAGGTTGGAAAAGACCTCTAAAATCATCAAGTCCAACCATCAACTAACACCACCATGACTCCTAAACTAGGCCCTGGAGTGCCACATCTACACCTTTTTTGAATGCCTCCAGGGTTGACGACTCCACCACCTCTCTGGGCAGCCTGTTCCAATGCCTAACCACTCTTTCAGTAAAGAAATTCTTCCTGATGTCCAATAATACTCTGGTTTACTACATGAGAGCCAGGAGACAAGTAGGGAAGCGAGCGCTGCTATATATTGATTAAAAGAAGCCTTATTCATATTGCCAGAAGGCATGAAGCTGCTCACGAGCAAAGATCTGCAGTTCTACTGCTCTGTTTCAGAATGGGACCTAGTACTAGTTTGGATGGTGTTGGTAAGGACAATATACTACATCTTCAAAAGTGCAGAGCTTTTTGGGTCTTTCACTGCGAGGACCCTCCTAATGTATTTAGAAAAGAGTCACAAAGACTGTCTTTGTGTTTATACCTTCTTAGGGGTCTTACAATATTTTCTTTTAACATACATAAACTCTGTGAATCTGCCTTTTTACTGAATACAAGTTAGACTATTTATCAATTACTTGATTTTATTTTATGCACATGTACAGTTTAAAATTGGTCCTGTTACTTCACCTAAACATTCAATCTTGTTGCCCAAATCTCTGTTTTCTCACAGCATATAAGAAAGCCGCAACCGTGATATGTCTCAGACTGCTTGGCGTTTCTGCCAGTTATTGTCTTTATGGGTTACTAATTCTTTTGCAAATTTTATCCTGGAACATGCTTTCATTTTGATCAATCCTATATTTACTTTTGAGAATCTACTGCTCTCCCCACCCCACTTTTAATTGCAGATATAAAATTACTTCATGAATCTCTATTAGCTTGTCCTACATTCTAATAAGTGCAAATACAAATACGTTAAAATAGCAGAAGCTGTTTTAGCCAACAGGTCAGTAATGCAGGGAGATCTGAAGAAAACTGTGGTCCATCACAAAATCACCTTATCTCTGCCTCCATTGATTTGTTTTGATTTATTTCATATGAGGCAGTTGTAAAGGTTTTGATTGTGACCAGGCACTGGCATTGTGAGCAGACAGATGACAGACCTCTTCATGGAAAATGCTTGAAATGTGACATTATTGGAATCCTTCAGACACTGGAAGTTTTATATTGGCCTATGTCCCTAGACCATCAGGCAGAAACCGATAGCTGAAACAAGGAGTTCTTCCTATAGCGTGTTTCAGGAAACATCCAGAGTCTGTGGATAAAACCACCATGGCATGTAGTGTATGTGGAGCCCAGCAGCCCATTGCATCACCCTTAATTAAAGTGATTCAAGCGTATAGGATTCAAAGAGGAGAGGAACAGGCAGGGTGGCTACTGCTGAGGCTTTAATTTCTTCCTCACATGATTTGGATTGAAACTCACTCTCAGGTCCTTATCTGTCATCAAAACACCAATGTAATGAAATTCAACATCAAGAATCAGGCCCTTCACTTGTGTGTGTGTGTCTGCATGTCTGTGTGTGAACAAAGGGATGGTAGAAGCCACTATCTAAGTGAAACAGCGTTCATGTGCAGTTCTGCGTGCATGTGGCACTCCAGCGAATTGCCAGTACAGCACCCACCCAACAGGCCAGTCCTACCTCTTTACACAGAGATGGATGCCACCAAGATCCTGCTGCAGCATGTACTAACTAGTCACAAATAAGTTTTCAGGAGACAACTGAAGAAAACCAACCAACCTTTGGGCCATCCAGTCCAGGTGGGCCTGCAGGACCTCTAGGACCAGCATTCCCCTGCAATGCAGAAGAGGTAGAGGTAAACACTAGTTTAGTCCATTGACTCCATAGACATCTAAAAAAGATTCAGTAGGTTGTTGATGACAAAAAATAAAAGTCAACCATCTAAAAATATTTTAAGAAAAACAAGGTTACACCATATGCAAGGCATGGTCACTTCCCCATCTCTCTTACCATTTTCCCATCCTGGCCATCTCTACCTGGTGGTCCTCGGAGACCTTTATCACCTTTGAAACCTGGGATGCCTGGCAGTCCTGGTGGGCCAGGAGGGCATTCACTGCACACGTCCTAGGAGAGAACATGGAGAAATAAATTAGCAACAGACTGAATGCACTTAGCAGACCCTACAGACACCCATTATTAATGCAGCAGTGTGGTGCTAGTACAATACGTAGGCCTTTGCAGTTGACCACACTGGGTAGGATCTGCATTACTTTGCCTACACAGAACTGAAATGAAGGCAGTGTGAAGCAGAGCGAGGGTCAGCGGCTGAGATGACACACGCTCCCATGGGGAGTTTCCTATCAGTTCTAGCTGGACAGGTCCTAAACGATCATCCAGGATCAAGAAACCGAGGAAAAGCTTTTCCTAACAGGGAAGTCAGAGAGCAACAAAGCAAGAGTACCAAGTACAACCTTGTTTTGAAGCTACAAGACTACTTGAAAACTGTGTCTACACCAGTCTGAAAGAGCTGGTTTACTGCTCAGGGGACAGACTGCTAGGGAAAACCCAGGTGCAGCACAATGTCAGAAAGACTGTTCTGCAAGGGAAACTGTATTCGGCAGCTAGCACGGCCAAGGAGAACTCATCTGATGGAGTTCCTGCAGACCAAGTGAATGTCACAGTGTCCTGGCCAAATTCTGTCATGGAGAATTACTACCTCCCTCCTTCTAAAACTCTTTGAAGCATCATCTCAGTAGTCTTTACATTTCTACTATCCTCGGGAAATGAAATACCATGGGTATGACATTTCCATTTCAAAGGCAGACTCCCTTCAGCAAAAGGGAAGCGAATCCTGCCTGTAAGAGACAGCGTAGCACAACAGACTGATCATCAGACCAAGAGCTAGGAGACCTTGCTCCAACACCCAACCCAATGTTCCATTGCAAAATTGTGGGGTAAAATGTCTTTCTAAGTCTCAGTCCCTACATGCATATTTGTCTACTTACAATATAAGTGCTTGAGAAACACCCAGAACAACAGAGCCCTAATTTCATCTGGGATTTCAAGGTGCTGCTTTATATAGATCTGTACCAAGTGTGGAGTGAAAAAATACCAAGCAGAAAGAACATGCAAGGCATATGAGTGTGTTTAACCATAACATAATCAAAGGAAGAAAACAAAGGAACATCAAAATGACATCCTGTACCCAAGAATCAGTCTCTTGCTATTGTCCTGATCAGAAATCCCAAACAATACCGTACAGTGAAATCTCCAGAAAAATACTTAGCTCCATAAGAAAGACAGCTCTCCAATAAAGGCATTTCACAGTAGCAATCTTAAAAGGGTCCTTTTATTAATGGGGTTGGAAAAAAAAGATAATATTTTTAGTTTCTTTTAATCAATAAGAAAGGATTTCTTGCCATGTCCCAAGACTGCTTAAAAATCTCCCAACTCAGCCCATGTAAATCTGTAAAGATTTTGCAGTCAACACCTATCAAATGCTGACTTATTTCCCAGACAACTGTCTACATGGAGAGTAAAAGCAGACAGACAGATCATCACTTGTGAAACATGGGTGCATCTGGGGTTAATTACTTGCATCCTTTTAGATGCACTATGCAAAAAGACTTTGCACCCACAGTTCAAAACTACTCCAGTCACTGTTGAAGTTACATGTGGAAAATCAGACATTTTGTTAAAACGGTTTCCATTTTCTGGTTTAGGTAATACAACTTGACAACGTTTATTTCCCCTTGGGAATGCATGCCTCAGAAAGGGCTGAAAAAGTCTCAGAGCTTTTGTAACACACACCGTGTTACAAAGATCTTCGTAGGTCATTTCACTGCTGGGGAGGGTCAAAAGGCAATTGGATTTTGATCTCTAGCATGTGCGCTAGTGTCCCAACACCACTGCAAGGAGGAGACCTGCAAGTTTCAAGCTTTGACAGAGTGTTTAAAGGCACCTTTTACACTTGTAGCTCAGACACTTTCCCATCACAGAGTGTTAGTCAGGTCTGAATCAAACATACAGATAAACTCCCACCATCATCAAAGGCTGATTACCTTTACTAAGAGATTTATGTCCTCTGGAGAGAGCAGGGGTGAGGAACCCTGTGGAATGAGAAATTCATGATCTCAAGCAATTTTAAAAGGCATCAAGGTATAAGAAATTTTTCTGAACATGCTTATGGATTCTCATTTGTTTCCCTTGCCCTGCCTAGAACTCACAGGGCGAAACACATATTTCCTGCCCTATATTATCAATGCACTTCATCACACCTGAGATGAGTTCTTGCTGAGGGTACTGCACAGTGGTGCTAAGAAAGCGCCTTTAAACTTTTGGCTTTTATTTACATGCAAAATATCCAGTTATTTTTGTTCAAAGCCATCACAAGTATTTTTATCATAACCCCTTAGTGGTTCTTAGTGTTTTCCCCGTCACTCTGCTGGGAAGAGCAGCAGTGGAAATGCACTGAAGTGCACTTCTGAGGTGAGGTGTACAGGTGGAAACTGAGTTAAAAGGAAGATGTAATATAGAAGTGAAGTTACATACTGGTTTTCCAGGAGGTCCTCTTTCCCCTGGATTTCCAGGTAGACCCTGCAGATCAAGAGAAAGAAAAAATTGTGAAATTATCATACAATAACCCCCTGGTTGCTCCCACACTCTGCTGACTGCGCTGGACTAGCACACATTTTACTTTCTGCCACTGAGCGCCACTGGTCCTTGCACGTGACTGACAGTAAACTCCTGCAGGTATCTGCAACTTCAACGTCTTCTGAACCCCTCCTAAATCTCACTTATCTACTGTGTGACCTTGTTAAATTAATTTGAGTCACACAAAGACTGAAATTGCTTTAGCTTGTCTTCTGGCCACAGGAAACACTATGAACTGCAATGGTGCGAAAGATGAAGCTTTAAATCCCTGAAGACACCTGTAACATGCAAAATCAAGACCTTGCTTTGCACAAGCCTTGCAAACAGGTCCCTTGCACCTGAAATAGCAATGAGCCTTTTTGTTTGTTTGTTTGTTTGTTTGTGGGGGTGTATTGGTATCAGTTTTCATGAGATGAAGGCATAGAAATGACCAGCATCCTTAGAATTTAAGGTCCAGGAAGCCATGGTTTGGAAAAGGGACAGCCCCCCGCCCCGCCCCATGGGTATCTCTTGCCTGTCATTAGCAAGTCAGTAGTTGGTTAAAAAAAAACCCAAAACAACAAACAAAACAAAACTAAAGGTTATTTTGGAATCTTTTCATAAAGTAATGCTCACATGGGAAACTGAATCTTTTGAACAGGACAGTTGTCACTGTCCAGATGGTGACAGAAATCTGCATTGCAAGGATCCTTGCAATGGTGTTTTAAGCTGGATTGAGTGAGATTTCCCCAAACCATTCTCTGCTACATTTCTGTATCCAGCTGGCCTGTCACCCTGTGTCATCACTCAAGCATATGCGTGTTCTATCCATATTTAGTGCTTTAAAGAATATACAAAATATCTTCTAACTATCTTAACCACATACAAAAGGCTGTTCTATGTGACCATTTTTGCATCTGCAGCAACAGGTTCTACGGACCATTTAAAAGCATCTTATTTGTGTTCATTTTTGTTGATTCTGCAGTAGGAACCACTTGGAGAGGTCTCTGGGATGGTGCCAGATTCCCCACCCAGGACGTTAATCAACACATTGAACATACAAGTAGTGGCTTTCAACCGGTCTAGGCTCAGCAGGGGCTACCTAGGGGACTCTCTAAGACTATCCAAAATTTCCACCTGGAAAGCACCTTTAAAAATTGGTCAAATGCTTTGCCAGGAAGAGGACTAGGCATTCTGTCAATCACCTTGTCTCAGGTTGGTCCATTGTCTCCAATCAGTTCATTGTATTATTTATGCAGACAACCAGATGGGGAGTTATTTGGCTACCTGGGGATTAGTGACCGAAGTGCACTCTGTGTGCACACAGGCAAAGTCGTGATACCCTGCTACACCATAATTATAGCTATAGAGCAAAGTTCAATTTCATCCTTGTATCTCCGTTACAACTTAAATCCTATACCTCTTGCTAGAGGAGAGAGAAAATGGGAAAAAATGTTGATTGTTCTTTTTCTATGTCCAGATTAAACACTTCTGGGCGAACAACAACCCTTCAGTTACTTTGACTTAGTAAGAGATTAATATTAAACACAGAAGCGGAGGTAAAGTGGAACTGAGGTAGTACTGAAGTCCATGGATGAAAGCTTGTTTCCTGAGGAACTAAACATTCTGCAGGTGAGAACCAAGAGCAGGTAAGGTGTGAAGAAGATTCTTAGCTCATAATTCCCCACAAATGTCCTTTTGGGGAATTGAGTAAATATAAGGAAACGTTATAACCATTTATAGTTTTGCTTCTTCCACAGAGCAGCAATGTGACTGTAGAAGATTGTGGGATGTTCCCAAAGTCCCTTCTTTTTCACAGATGCTAACTGTCAGGTCATGCTTTTGGCATCCTCTCCACTGTGGTTCTCAACCACTTCTGCAGGTGGGAAGAGGATTGTCTAAATAACGATTACACAGATCTTATATTCCCAGACCTACTTTGTTGAGGAGGACTCACACAGCACTTGCTTTAAGGAGTGCGATGCAAAGCAAAGACTTGAGCCATAAGAATCATCCTGGATCAGAAAGCAACACAGAAAAGACAATTCAGAAACGTCTTTCATGTTGACTCTTAACATAGCTATAAATAAACTATATCTACCATAGGGCTCGCTGACAGCCTTTTGCTTAGGGTTCTGAAACATGACATGGTACTAGCAGTGGAATTTGAGCATTTAAAGAAGATTTATTTAAAGAAGAATATAGGAAAAGACTTCTTAGTTATGAGAAAAGACACACAAGAAGGGAGTGACTAAAACTGAAATCCTGGGAAAGATTTAAGCATGGCTGTGATATCCACATGGTATCAGATTGCCTTGAGACAAAAAGGGATGGACCTATTTTCTTGAATGCTGTGTGATGTGGAGCTGGTGATGTCTTTAACAGGGTGCAAATAACCCAGGATAAGAAATTAAGCTATGTGTCATGGCTGACAAATCTGAAAACTACTGCATCCCCAGGAAAAGTCAAACAGTTGACAGGTACAAGACTGCGAAAAGAGAGTGTCCTTTGAAGAACGCTTGTCTGAACGGAAATGAACAAACCAGATGTAGGATGACGGCACTTCAGCATGTTGCACTATCAGAGAACAGGCAACTGGAAGCAGAGTCCAAAATAGAGGAAAGATTGTTGGACTATAGAGGCTTGGAGTTAGAAAAGGCTGACAACAAGGGCCAAGCTGCAAACATTGCTCAGAGAATGAAAATGCTAGGAGGAAGGCACGGAGGGTATAACTGTATCTGACAAGCTGACTAACAGGGGAGGAAACTGGAAAAGAGAAAGCCAGAAAATAAGAAAAAAAAGAACTTACAAGAGTCTGCTCAAAAAACTACATGGCACTGAATAGAAATGCTGCTGATGCGATGTGGAAACATGCACAGACCCAAATAACAACCACTGTCAGAAAGCTCGTAAAGTTTGAACACTTTCAGGAGTTTGAAGCCAACAGTAGCTGGCACGAAGTAGAATATCCAATGAATGGTACAGCACACCAGTGCAGGAAAAAGATGTCAGCAATGAGGAGGTATGGTGCACAGGATCCAGAGTACTCTATCAGTCTGCAAAATCTGACACACAGGAATGGTCTCTAACTGGGAACTGATGGAAGCTGTGCAGATGACACGCTGAAAAATGATGATGTACATCACGTAAATGATGTACGTGAAAATAAAAGAAAGAGAAAGTGTGTAAGGAAACTAGTCACACAGGCTTATGGTGGGCTAGTTCTATTATAAGACTGAAAATTAGATTTGAAATGCAATAGCTTAAATAGGTTATAAGTCCCAGGAATAAAAGCCAATAGGAGGTTTAATATGTGTACTTTGGTTTGGGGTGTATGTATCTTAAAACAAACGCAAAGACTCCTTGGAACTGTTCTTCTAGCTGCATGGGAAAATCAACCCCAGAACAGAAAACTCTGCTTTCCAGATCCAATGGCAGTAATGTATGCATCCACCAAGTTTTTGTAATTATGAAAATAAATGTAGAGGAAGATTAACTTCCCCATAATACTGAAACTTAGTTATCATAAATAATTAACATAATTAAAAAGTGATTAATTCAATGGTTATGTTAATTAAAATTATCATAATCAAAATACAGAAAGAGCCTATTAAATGGGTGCCCTCACTACTAATAGCAGGACAAGAGAATGTCTCATTCAGATTGTTTTCTAATCTAAGGGAACTAAGTAGGTATGTTGAACAGAAACATTTTATCTCCCAGAGGACAGACAGAGGAGAGTGGATGTTTCCCGAAAAATGTGTAGTGTAAGGGTATTTGGCCAGAGAGTGTCTGCCTCTTTAGGGGTATCTTGTCAAGGACCTTTTTCAATGCAACAAGGGAAAGTAAGGAGGAAGCCATAAAAAAGAACATACGGGGACACAAACCTGACTGACAAATAAGGCAGGCAGTGATGGGAACCAAACCTGGACAGTCCCACTAATTGATGAAGGGATGTGGGAGTGTGAGAAGGTTTATTCCAGCAAGGTTATCTGATCCAGGACCTTGTCAATTTGGAAACGAATGGAAAAGGAGGAAATCAGAAACAAAATATACCAAGACACAGACCTAACAAGAAACAAACCTTGCCACTCACACTGACTGATGGGCTAGCAAGAAACCACAGGCTGCATTTCCAGGAAGACCAACCTGGACTTTGCAAGTGATAAGATTGTAAACCAGGGGGACCCTGAACTGGGAGGGATGCAGGAATTGATAGGGCTGTGGAGATGCATGAGGGGACGTGCAGGGGAAGGGGGAGCAGAGAAGAACAAACAGGGGGGTAGACAGAAAAGGGTATAAAAGGGGCCAGCCATGTGTAAAACGCAGCTGGTCAGTGCACTTGTCTGGCTGAGCCTTGCACCTGATCACCGTGGTTTGTCCTATCGTCTTATATCTTCTTATTGAACCTTTCCTTAACTATCTCTCTGCATAATGTGTATGTGTGCCACAAGGACTAAGTGCCAGCTACTGGTGAGACCTGTATGTGGTTGTGAGTGAAAACTGGGGCCAGCTACTGGAGTCAGAGCGGGGGTGTAGGCTCCCCCAGCCTCCATTGTCAGCTTCTGGAGTGAGGGCAGGGGTCTTTAACCTCCAGTCACTGGGGCAGGAATGGTGTGTGTTCCCAAAACCACCTACAGGGGGGACCAGCATGAGCAAGGTGAGTGAGGGGCTCCACGACAGTCGCTGGTGTGGGACCACAGGTCACAGCCCGTGTGCCTGGTGCCAGCTGGGATGGGGCGAGTGTCTGTGTCTTCCTCAGTCCTGGTGTGTGTGTGTAGGCGGGTGTGTATTCATCAGCAAACTTCAACTGGACCAGCTGGCAAGCAGGAAGACTTGCGTCCACGCCGGGGTATCAGGTGGGCAGGGGGTCCATGCTGGTGTGTCCATGGGAAACCACGAGTGTGGACTGCACAAGGGACAAGTGTATGAAAGTTGCATGTCTGCAGCGAGCATCAGGCTGGACCAGCAGGCAAGTAGGGGACCCACGGGGCAGGTAAGGGGGTCTGGGATCTGGGCAGGGGTGCCAGGACAGAGGGGCTGTGCCAATGCTCAAAGGATCTGCAAATATGTGTGGGCTTGTGAACCTAGAGAGTGGTGTGTATGTGCCAGCACTAGTGACCTTCTGTCTCTGCCAGCTGAAAAGAAGGAGGGGACTTGGCTCTCTGTGCTTATGTGAGTCCTGTATATAGGTGCTGTTGAAGGCAACATCTTGTCTGTGGCAATCTATGTCATCAGCCATGTCAGTGCCCTCTGTGTCTGTGTGTCCATGTCTATGTCTCTGGGATTCATGTGCAGATTCGTTACTGGTTGAACATGCAAACAGGAAAGCAGCAGCCACATCACTCCACCTGGGCAGAGGCACTGGGTCCTGGGCAACAGAGGCCAGGCAGGAGGGACCTGGTCTGGAGCAGCTGGAGGAGGCGGCCGTGCACATAACATAACATGTAGAAATATTTTTTGTAACTCTCAGAATATGAGATTGCCCAATTTCTCTGAAAGAAGGTACTTAAGGCTATGCTTTTTTAATACTCGATACAGGAATACTGCCAGCTTAAAATGTGATTTGGATTTTTTTTTCCAAAAGTAAGTGCAAGTAATATTTGAAGTAATTGAGGGCATGAAAGTAGGCACAATAGGTAATAGTCCTGTTATGGAACAAACTAGTCCTACTACAGGGAAAAACAAAGACCACAAAAAAGCCTAGAGAAAGCACTTTTCAGGCTTTAAGAACTGGAGCTTTAGCTAATCAGAAAAAAAATGCAAATTTAAAGACAAGAAAATAATGTATATGGGACAAGACAATATGTCCCAGCTTTGTCCCAGAAGAGAATCTGTAGGGATTTATGGACAGAGTGAACTCTAGAGGACAAATAAACACCAAGTCTTTTGCTAAGAGGAACAGAACAAAGTCAAACCAGCACAACTCTACTGTAAACCTAGACAAGGATTTTCAAAACCTAAATTTTAATAAAACAAGACACTGTCCTGAGAACTCTTGATATTTGATTGAGTTGCCAACAGATGTTTCAAAAGATGACCTTGGGCAGTGCTATTGCAAAAAATATGGCACATGGTTTTAGGGCACTAGAAAGAAGCTAGAATGTAGCCATGTAAAAAACCCAGTCTATTCACCTATGGGAGATAATTCTGGCCAAAGCTATTGCAAAAGAAGTATTGACTCTTCCACTTCCCCAAATACAACTGTAAATCTTATTTGCGGTGTCAGGGAATACAACAGCAGACACTTCCAAGAGCGTCTGATGAGTCTGCAACTGGAAAAAATAATGCAGAGAATAATCTAATGTATGTAAATGTGATTTAAAAGAATTATTCAGTCTCAGAAAAAAAACATGGAATACATTTGCAAAAGCCACAGCAAAAAACAAGACACTGAGGCAAGGCATTAAGGCTATTGCCACTGAATGGCTTGGGAGTTGCATGGAAAATTCGTATTAGCAATTCAAATCGGAGCTTTCCTAACTGATGACATACTGTTTAAACACAACACAGTACAAAAATGGGCATGCTTCAAAGAATACAGGAATACTACATTGATATACTAGAGTGCAAAAGCAGAACAAAAAATCCTTTGTACTAGTCATAAATGAAAGTGGAGATCAAGAAACTGCAAATGGATGATCCTGTGAAAATAGGTATCCCTGCTGTTATACCAAGAAACGTTGGAATGTGCCCTGTAGTTACATTTACACTTCCTGAAACACAGGTAGCATTGCTTAACAGGTGATCAACCAGAATACAGAGAGCTCCTAAAAGACATATTGAGTGCAATTAAAACACCTACTGTAATAGGCGATGTGTTCTGTAAGTACCATAAGGAATGGTTCTGTTTGGGTGATTTTCTGCAGGGGTAATAAAGATGTAAAGACCATAGTACTGCCTCTCCAAGAGCTAACCAGTCAACACTGATCTAAGGAGAGCCAGAAAGAGACTCAGAAAAGCTGGCTCTGACACTCTCCTCACACAATACAGTTGTAATAAACCCATCTATTGTATTTCCTGTTTAAAAACTCTTGATTAAAAATCTCAAACCTCTGAGACAAAGTGAGGAGATCTAGGGGCAGTCAGCAGGACACAATCAGTCCTGAATCTTTGGCTGCTCAGGGACACAGGGTGATGGAGGCTAAGGACCATTTGTACTATCATGGGCTGTGGAGGAATACCCTGGCCATAATAATTTGTCCTGTGACAAAGTAGGTGGGAAGAAAACTAGACCTTCTCCAAACACTGCAGGAGGAAAGGAGATCCATCCCATAGGAAAGTACACCCTTTAGGCCAGCTGATGTACGTCACTAAAGCCACACTAGGGTTGAAAATTGCTTGCCATGGACTTCATGAAAACTGGTACCCATTTCAGACATGACAGCATCATAAAGAGGCACTCAGAAGGACAGTCACAGAAGGCCACTGCCCCCTCTCCACAGCATTCCCTCAACAAGCACAAATCCAAAGATCAAGCCTTTCAAAATCTTCAGAGCCTCCTTGTTGGTTTTCCTCCAGGACTGGTTTCCACATCACAGAGCTGGCTGACCAGCAGAGAAAAAAAACATTCCTCTTTCTGATTCAACACTGCGACAAAGCCAGGCAGCAAGAGGGGTCAGCTTTCCAGCTGGGAGTCTGCCACTTTTCTCTCTATCCCTCAGCTCCATGACTCACCCACTGAGACGGCAGGAGTGAGGACAATGCACCAAGAGGTTACAATGTCATCTCTCATGCACAGTAGCAGCAGCAAAATGAACTCACAAAGAGCTTTTTAACAGCTGTAGCCCCGTTTTCACAGAAATATTACAGGTTACTTATCTCAGAAACTTCTAAGAAGTTCCTAGATAGCTTAACAATCATCCTTTTCCAGTGTGGGATTGTTCCCCAGTGTACGCGGCCAAGTCCCTTCTCCAGTGTCATTTTAAAATGGTTCAGTGGTAAAGTCCACCGCTTTCCTTGAGACAACCCTCCTTAGCCTAACTGTTTTCCCCTGACAACCTAACTTGTAAGAGCTCCACTTCCATGAATCATCTCCCTTGGACCACTCTAGTAACATTCAATGTCTGCGGTTGAGTATGAGCACGATTTTTAGGGAAATTAGATTAGAGCATTGGCAAATTTCTTGAGCACTTACACTTTTATTTTACTTACATCCTGGCCAGGGGGCCCCTGTGGTCCAGGGATACCAGGTACACCGCGGGGACCCTAGTAGGGAGAGAACAGACAAACCCAATAATGTGAACAGTACTTATGGTGGTGTTTCTTAGCTGAAGAGAAGAAATCCTCAACCCAAGAGTTATTGGGAAAAAAATTAACTAGCTGTTAAACAATGAGAGAGTTTAAGAAAAAAAAAAATTAAATCTCACATTGCACTATCACATTATCAATCATTTCTGTGCCTCAAGGGACTTTATGTGCATCACTAAAGTCAAGCCTCACATACCTTGACTGGAAAGGTAGTAATGACTCTTTATAGGAGGCAAGTTTATGAACAGGGAGAAAACATGACTGAGCACATGACTGTAGAGGAGAAAAGAAGATCCAGCTCCTCAGTGCAAAGCTAGTACATTGGCTAGGACTGGCTGTCGTGCTGGAAATTCATGCCAATCTATACTGAGACCACGGTACACAGTTATTTGTTTCACACTAATGGATTGCATCCTTGTAAAACTGCATGTTGAGGAACTACATGTGTTTGGTGAATACTGAAATGCAGGGGTTTCTGTAAGATTTAAGTAAGAAAAATGCTTAAAAATGGCTTATTTTAAACCTTTGAGGCCTTGGCTATAAGGCATAGCAATGTGCCTTGAATTATGTGCCTCAAAATATTTTTTTTGAATGAAGGGTTAAACAAGTGACTCATTCTTTCTTTTGTAGGACTATTGACAGGTAAGGAAAAGTTGTCACCATGCCAAGAGTCTCTTGATCCACTCCTTCTCACAACTCAATATAGCAGACAAGTACCTGCTAATGCACAAGAGAAGTCCCCTTTGGAGGGTCAACCACCCTGTGACCCTACCATCCTTGGGCAAAAAGAAACTAATTAAACATGCCTTCATGAAATCACTGGTAGAAACACAATTAATGTGGTCGTCCCTTCCCCATAAAATCTGGGTGTAGTTAGAAAGACATACTGTACCAATGACCCTTTGTCTCCTGGGGGTCCCACAGGGCCCTGCAAACAGAAAAGACACAGCAATAAAAACACTTAAAATTAACACTCACCCTTGGCTGATCAGGGTGGGTCCTGAAGCACCAAGATAACAAAAATTGGAGAAGGAAGGGTGAGGAAAAGGAGGAAGTCTGATAGGCTGCTCACACAGACATTGTGGGAGTGTGCAATACTGACAGCAGGATGTTTAGGGGAAGGATCAAAGGCAGAGCAAGGAAGAAATTGAGGTGGATCATGGAGGAAAAAGTGTGAGAAAAAGAGAGAAAAAGGGACCAGAGGCGTCAGCTGTATGCTAACATGATGGTTGTCTGACTGAGCCCTGCACTTTATCACCACAGTCATAGAATCATAGAATATCTCAAATTGGAAGGGACCCAAAAGGATCATTGAGTCCAACTCCCTGCTCCTTGCAGGACTACTTAAAATTAAATCATATGACTAAGAGCATCATCCACATGCTCCTTGAACTCTGACAGGCTTGGTGCCGTGACCACTTCCCTGGGAAGCCTGTTCAGTGACTGACCACCCTCTCAATGAAGAACCTTTTCCTAATGTCCAATCCGAACTTCCCCTGACGCAGCTTCATTCCATTTCCTCATGTCCTATCGCTGGTCACCAGAGAGAGGAGATCAGCACCTCCCCCTCTGCTGCCCCCCCTTGAGGAAGCTGTACACTGCAATGAGGCCACCCCTCAGCCTTCACTTCTCCAAGCTGAACAAGCCAAGTGACCTCAGCCGCTCCTCCTCAGTCTTGCCCTCAACAGCCTTCATCATCTTGGTTGCCCTCCTCTGGACACACTCTAATAGTTTGATGTCCTTCTTATATTGAGGCACCCAAAACTGCACACAGTACTCAGGGTGGGGCCACACCAGTGCAGTGTAGAGTGGGACAATCACCTCCGTCAACCGGCTAGCTATGCTGTGCTTGATGCACCCCAGGACACGGTTGGCCCTTTTGGCTGCCAGGGCATGCTGTTGACTCATATTCAACTTGCCATCAACTCAGACACCCAGATCTCTTTCTGCAGGGCTGCTCTCCAGCCTCTCATCCCCCAATTTTTATGCGTAACCAGTCCCAGGTGGAGAATCCTGCACTTGCTCTTGTTGAATTTCATATGGCTGTTGATTGCCCAGCTCTCTAGTCTGTCCAGATCTCTCTGTAAGGCCTCTCTACCCTCGAGGGAGTCCACAGCTCCTCCTAGTTTAGTATCATTGGCAAACTTACTTAATGTACATTTGATTCCTGCATCCAGATCATTTATAAAAACATTGAAGAGCACTGGCCCTAAAACTGAGCCCTGGAGAACCCCACTGGTGACTGGCTGCCAGTCTGATGTAACCCCATTTACTATATTCTCATTAAATCCTATTTGTAACCCTCTTCAGCATGGGCGCGCTCATGAATCTGGGCTCGTGTGGTTGAATCTTAGTGAGCTTCAAGCCAGATAAGCTGGTGAGTAGGAGAGGTCTGGGTGCCAGAAACTGTGTTGCGAGGCTGTGAACCCAGGGGGCTCACAGGTCTGGGTGCCAGCAACTGGAGGACATCGGTGTGCAGAGGCCTCGGTACTGGGCAGAGTAGGTGTCCAAGACCAGCTGCTGGAAAGATCCAGATTTCATGTATATATTCCAACAGTGGCCTTCAAACCTCATCAGCCAGAGAGGAGGAGCGGGATCGAGACATTCTTGCTCATGTTTCTAAGAGTGCTGTTTAGGTTTATGTGAGTGTTGATAAAGGCATTATTCTCTGCATTGGTCTGCGGGGCTGCATGCATGTTTGTGTATGTGTGTGCATTGTATGTGCATATGCCCATTGGCAATACGTGCTCAGCCTCACTACTTGACGGATCTGGGGACACAGAACCACAGCACCCTCGCATCTGTTGGCCTGGGACAGGACAATTCCCCCGGGTCCTGAAGACCACTGTATTCAGCTACCTCTAACACAAGGAAAAGCATCCCACTGGACCTGTGTGGTCTTTAAATGGGGTCAAAGCAGGGAGTCCAGTGGGCTTGCAGATGCTCTTCATTTGGGGATGCAACTTAAAAAGGTGCAGCTGAGTAGAGTGAGCCACTAGAAGGTATCCACTTCTATAGGAACACCACAGAAGTGATGCAGTACCCATATCCAGCACAGATGAGTCAATCTGGCATTCCAAACACACCCGAAACAAGGCTTGACCTCACATCTCTGGGGCTGTGTTTGAATAAATTGGCTCACACTACGACTCCTCTCCCTTTGGTTTCTATTTCAGGCACATTAATTCACTAATCCTCATACAGTCCTCTATGCAAGATGTCTTAATGCTCTGCTCAAGCAAAGGCTAAATACATAATTCTGAACCCATAGTAATATCAACAGGGCAAGGCAGAGCAAGAGCAAAACCCTTCTACTTATGCAGCACACGCGTCCATTAGGCAACTTCAGCATAACCGTGTGAATTCACCCCATTTCTCCAAGCAGTCCCCTCTTCTGCTTATGGTTCAGTTGGGAAGAACACACTCTGCTAATACTCAGTTTATGGCTCAGTGTTATGTAAATAGTAACTCAATACTTTAGCAGACAAAGTAAAAAAACTCCTCAACTATATATAACTTTCATGCAGGGAGCAAAGCCTGAGAGAGGTTAAGGGCACAGGAGGAAACAGGGTGAGGACTCCAATTAAAAAGAGTTGCTGGCTCTCAGCTCTGAAGCTGAAAGTATTATACACACAATTTTGTCACATCACTAAAAAGGGTATAGGCTGACACCTTTAATTCAGTGTGTAATACGCACTGAAGCAGCTCCACTGACTTTATTCTATTTTTTTCTGTGGGACTCAGTGTTTGTGAAAGCCTGAGGGATTCAAGGTTATACAGTGTTTTTCAAATTCCAGAGTCTTTGCGCTGGTTATGATGAATCTACAGTGGAGAAAACCATCATAACAGTTGTTCAAAAGAAGTATTTAGTGAAGCAGATTAAATAAACAAAACCAAATCAATCAGGAATAGTGTGGTATGTAGGCGGTTACTCATCCTGACAGTGGTCAATCAATGATGACACAGAAAAAAATAATCTTCTAGTGTGAGACAAGTGATGTCTACATTTGGAGTCAAGTTCTTAGTCATTTGTGCTCATGGATATGCGGATGCTAAAGCCCCAATGAAGAATAACTTTGTCATCTGATGTACATCAGGCTGCAGAAGTGAACTCATCTACCCCTGTACTGAATCTAAAAATCAGTAATTAAAAACTAGCCACAGCCTAGTGACTTTCAAACAACCAGATACTCATTTGCTAATTTCATTTTAATTTTAATATTAATGACTGAACATTAAGAAATGCAAGAACATCACTGTTCCTTTGATAAATCATTACAAATAACACCCAGCAAATCTTCAGTCATCCTCACCCTGTGAGGACCATGAAGGCCACGACACAGTCACAGTGTGAAACATGACTGACCCAGTCTGCTTTACCTTTTATTGTATTCAGCATGGTAAAAGCAAATATTTGGTGGGGATACACCTCAGAAAGCTAGATTTGTCAACCAATATTACACAGCAATATGACTTATTTCAAGGTAATTTCCTGTACTAATTGGGAAACTTGTATCTAGATAACCAGAGCATGAAAACATTGACTGTGACTGGTACAGTATCATGGCACGTACAAGGGGTTGCAAAAGAATGCAAGGTCTCAGATGTCCTCTAGCAATTACAGCTAGGAATAAAGTTTGCTTCGTCCTAAACATATTTCACTTAGAAATCCAGTGCGTATCTGGAGGACTCTGAGCAGGGCTACAGTCAGAGCACTCCCAAATCCCCCTCATCTGAAGAGGAGCTGTACATGACAAGTACTTGAATGATTGAATCCCAGCAATATGAAAATCCAAACTTTCCAGAGCAGACTCCCAGATACACCTCGTGGCCTACTGATGAGCAGAAGGTGAAGGCAGAGCTGGATGAGGTCCAACTAATTACTTGTGGGAAATTATGGGGACGATGGCTCTCTTGGAACGCAGCAATTTAAGCAATACAATTTTGTATTACTTTATCAGAGTGCTGACTATGTCACTGATGTGGGCATGTGTGTCACACTCATCCCTTCTAATAGGGTGACAGCAAGGTTACGTCTGCCCAGTAGACCAGACCTGCTGGCTCAGCACAGATCTCGACTCACATCCACAGCCAGCGTGTCAAGATGATACAGAAAAGTCAGGACTAACAGCCAGTGCTATCAACCACTCCTATAGCACTTCTCTGCCTTTCTCTTTCAACTCAAACGGAATGCATCAAGAGCCCTCACAACAGATGTGTAGACATCTGAGCCATGAATGGCAGCCTCTGGACTAGTTTGTAGTTTGCATCTTCAGAGGGTAAAATGTCCCACAGGCCTTTGGCACAGCTGAGCCCAGGGAACCCATTCCCCCGATGGTGATGGCTAAGTTTTCACCTTGTCATAGGTTGCAGCAGCATCTGCTACTTACAGGGGGTCCAGCCAGACCAATTCCTGGCACACCTCTGTCTCCTGGCTGTCCAGGGAGGCCAGGAGCTCCCCTCTCACCCTGAAACAAAGGAAGAAGTTAAAGGCTTAGTGCACTGTTGAGAAAATGTGCTGAAATGCAATCAGGTTTTACAACATGACATAACACTGATACATCCTGATCTGATCCTGCCCGTGGAGGAACGGTATCAGGTTGTGGCAGCATGGGCACATGGCACAGTTACTGTCACATCATGCCAAGAAAACTGCCCTCTTCCTTCACATGAACCCCAGCCCACTTCTGTGAGCACTCACACAACGTCAGTGTGTGCCACACCACATAACTGAGCGGGAACACAGCCTCTACAAGTATTTTAATTCATTTTAGTGCACAGCATCCAATTTCCAGCATTTGCAATTGCCTGCAGGGTATTAAGCACTTTCTGTGGCTTGGGGAAACACTAAGCACCATAATGTGTTTTTCTTTCTCTGTGTTCCTATGGTAGATGGCTCACTTGCAAACGTTGCTAAATACAGATTATTTACCCGGGGAAGACAGAATTAGGGATGTTTGGTTACATCTTAATATTCTCCTTTCCTTTACCAACATAGGCCTACTCACAGAAGTGTATGAATAATTTTTTGTACAAAAATAATTCAGCAGTTCTACCACTCTCTCTAGAGGACTATACTACAAAAGGAGAGACCTCCCTTCTAGAAAACAGGATTTTCAATAGCAAAACCTGCAGAGCACAGACAACTACCCGACACTGTTTAATGGGCATTGTAGACAGAGGGTTAAGAAAAAATTCAGCTGCAATACTTAAATTTAACATCAGTTCTCTTGTCTCAAGGAGAAATCAATTCAGATTTTTATGGATTGTATTGCAGTTGTGAGATTTGGTCTCACATTGGCAGTAGACTTATAACAATATATCTTATTTATGTTATTTATTATTACACTATTTCCAGCTATGTAGAAGCATACTAGAAAAATTGTTACCCGTGGATTCTGCCCACCCAAAATTCAGTCTGCAATATATCCTAATTTTTTTCCCTTTCTTTCTTTCTTCTTAAACTAATCCTATATTAGAAAGAAAAAATATTGCGAGGACAGTGAGAGAAAATGTATTCTGATTAGTTCAAACACTTTGGCAGATCCCTTATCTGTTATTTTATTCAATAACATAACTTCAATACAAAAAGTTCAATAGTATTTTCCCATGCACAATTAAGATTCTTACCATCTTGTGCTGATATTGAATAGAATATTTCATGAGATTTCTTTCAGTGTTTTTTTCTGACTTCTATATTAATTCTCAGTCTATTATTGTGTGTGTTCTGAACTGTCAAAGATATATACAACAGACTACAATGCATTTATACAGAATGCAGCAAAACGAAAACATTTCATAGCAGTTTGGTTATTTCAAAAATATGAGACTTAGATGGATCTAGTCTCATACTGCTATATTCCAACTTATATAATTTACAGAATCTGTTTCAACATCCTATTATTCTTCCAATCCAGATCAGGACACGGTCATTTCAAAGAGGAGAATTTCTGATGTGTCTGATTGAAGATTCAAGCACAATCCAGATGCTCCCAGAAGCAAAGGTTTTTACTGTTTTATTCCTTTTCTATTTGCTGTGTGCTTGTAAGGGAATAAACATTATTTTCAGCTGAAATTAGTGTTATTAACTTAACCAACTAGCTACTCTTTGCCTTAACTACAATATAGTAGGGCAAACCAAGATTATCTGGTCCCATTAGAAAATAATTCACATCCTCCTTGAGAGAGGTGAAGGAAATGAGTGCTATGGAGGAGTGCTCTTTGAGGGACTGACAGGCAGTCTCAAGAGTAGGTCATCCTTCAACTATGAAAAGTCTCTGCTGTATGGATTAAAGGTCCCAAGTCACAGTTTCCTTGAAAAAGTGTGCAGCATTTAGTCCTTAGTCCGTGTTGAATTCACATAATGCTGGAAGAAATTTTAAACATGGAAAGTGAGCACAGCCAATTCATACCTTAGTATTTATACCTACAGCCATATTGGAATAATAAAAAACCTCCTAAAAGGCTAGAAGTCCATTTTTGAGTGAAAGTTTCACAAATTCTATATTCCAGTGAAAAACAGACCATGTTTTCACCATAACTTTTTCTCCAGTTCCAGTGATGGAGAGTAGTAGTCCACAATGAACAATAAAGCCCATGCTCACCTTTTGTCCAAAGGGTCCTGGCAAGCCTGGTGGGCCTCTTTGCCCCTAAAGTGACAGAGCCAAAACCAGAAAACAGTCACCATGCAGCCAAACAAGAGCCTGGACTTTGAGACAGTCAAGGCAGCAAGCATACCCACCACCACCCTCCTTGCCTCACACCATCCTGGCAATATTTTATTGATAACACGTAAGCAAATTCAATAATCTGCTAATTTGGCTAGAATGTAATGCTTTTAGAGAACTTCCATCAAGCTAAGCATTTTTGTGCTGGTCACAAGGACAACGGTTACTCCTTGTGGAGGCCTCCATTTTCCATGGCCACCATGGCACACTGAAGGGGGTTTAAAGTTCAGAAATATAGCTTCTGCCTTTTTGGATGCAGCACTGTGATCTGCAGCATTTTGCACAACCAGGCCTTTCAAGTCTTCAGTAGACAGCCTGCGAGCACTTGTGACAATGCAGCCTAACTCTACCAAAAATCCACCGTTCTCCTGCAAAAGTCATGCTCGTCTATCTCACATTGAACTACTCAAGTGCAGAGCTTGCCAGCAGTACTTACCTGTTCTCCATCTTTACCCTTACCAGGCAAACCCGGCTCTCCAGCAGGCCCTGGCTCACCCGCTGGTCCAGGTAGACCCACTTTTCCTTCTTTTCCGGGATCACCCTGTAGAAGACAATCCAGCAAAACTCTTAATAGCATACTAAAGACCATTCCTGTCTCAGGTCTTTCGTTGGGACTGAAAGATATGTGTTTTTCTCTAGCCTTCTCATCTGAATTTCTCTTGGTATCATAGGAAATCCTCTTTTATGGGAAGTCTTTTCCTTCAGTAATCTCAAGACATTTGTAATTTTCCTTAAAGAAAGTAAAAAGAGACTTCAAAATGTTTTGGGAATCAGCTATATGAGAGAGCCCTTGGTCCACACATGACCCTGAGGTAGATCTCAGTAATCTGGAAGATTCTTTGACTGAAGGGGCTGGGATTCATCCCCTTTTAAACCCCGTATTTACGCATACATGGGGCCATGTTTCTGATTAATCATTCCTACTCCAGCACACAAAGATCAGGACTCCAGCATGCTGGGCACTGTGCAAATTTAATTGCAAATTTGCAAATGCAAAAATAAGCAAATTACAAACCCCTGACCTCAGAGAGCTCATTGCCTAGCTATGAGATGGGACATAACAGTTAGCCAAGGCAGGCAAAAAGGAAGCAAAGGTGCACTGGAAAGCTGAACTAATGGCCCAGTTACAACAGCTTATCAGGAAAGCAGAAATCTCAGATTCCTAACCATGAAAGCCAGTTTTTCTTCCAGCTTTGGATTTACAGTGGTGAACAGGAGGTACTTAAAACACCAAATGCCCACTCTCGTCAGGCAGCGAGGACAGAAGATCATCATTGCGTAAATGTGTAGCAGTGACTTCACTGTATCCAGTTGTATCTCAGTGGTTTTATTAGGTGAATTATAAAGCTGCAACAGGGTGAAAACCTTACACCATGTGTAATGGAGGAGGTCAGACAAGATGATCTAATGAGCACATGTGTCTTAACAGTCCACGAACCTATTAAATCATTTCCCAGTTCAGAGTGCTTCTGTCCCAGGTTACTTAAAATGCCCAAGAAGAAAAGAAACAAATCCATGAAAGAACAAACTCACCTTTTCCCCCTTTGTTCCCTCCTTTCCTGGCAGTCCAGGGTCTCCAGGCACACCCTGGAGGGAAAAGAACTTTAAAGCTTAAAACTTTCTTTTTAGGCAGCATTTGATCCTAAAGCAAATGGATAGACCTGTGGGTTCAGTACAATCTATCTCAAGGATTAGTATCAGTTCTACATTTCCCTGTACAGACAACCTGTAATCCAGAGAACACCACAGAAAAGCTGTGTACCAAGTGCTTAAAGGAGGGGGGGTTTTTTTCAATATAAAAAAGACCTGAAGAGCAAAAGCCGAAATTGAGCTAATCCCAGATTTGTGCATTTTCTTTCTACCAGTAACTATTTTTTTCATTCTGTGAAATCCTCAGCAGTTCCCAATCCATTAGCAACAAACACCCAATCATCACCTCTGTATCAGAAAAGCCGAAAGTCTGACAATATTAATTTTTTATGGCTAGCTATGCATTGGAAAACATAGCTATGTTTGTTTTACCCTCTATTTCGGTTTTCAATCCTTTTCACATCTTGGCAGATCTTGAAGCATTCCTTGTCAAAATATAGATGATTTAAAGCTCCAGATTAAATACTGTAGCTTCCTAACTCACCAGAACATGAGTTAGCATTATGGAGTGGTACTCCATTTTAAGATGTGACATGATAGCTTGGCACCACTAAGATTGAATTGACCTCCTTACAGGATGGATGTGACAATTATTTTCCTTTTTGCACTGGTAAAAATTATTTCTGACTATATTAGCTTTTATAGGTAATATATTAGTATTACTGGTATAGAAGTTTGCTTAAAGGAATATGAAATTGGAAAAAGTCTTCATTTTTTGTATCATCTTTCTGTTTAAAATTAAATCACTACGTTAATACAATTAAATCAAATGTATCTTAACAATTAGTAGAAAGGCAATTTAAGATTTCTTTGATTGTCCAGGTAATAAACTCTGCCTTAAAGAGCCTTCTGTGCTAAACCACTGTGCCTTAATACATTATAACATGGGGTCTAACTGCTGTTTTTCCGTTACTCTGGTGTAAAGCCAGAGGAACCCCAGGCACTAGAAAGAAAATCACTGGTGGAGCAGGGAGTAGAGTTAGTCTGAAGATTTTTTTGCAAACATGAAAAGCTGTATCATGCACAACTTAATAATGGTGATGAACATCTACTGAAGTAAGGAGGACACCATATGGATTTCAAGGCTCTGACTGTAGGATCAAACACTTACATGCTTTCATAATAAAAATGGGAGATTATAATGCAATTTTTATACCAAGAAGTCGTGTTTTCAAAAGGAAAGCACAAATGAAAATGAGGCAAAGGAAACAAAACCAGAGAGGCAATAAACATTCCAATTTTTCTCTTGAGGATCCGGCAGGAAAAATTGCTTTTGACAATTTGGTGAGGAATGAAGCAGCTCCATGCGTCCCTCTTGCTACAAATGAATATAAGAATATGTTTCATGGATACACCATTCCCAGGTGCTTCCAGATCTTTCAATTCAACCATAAAAAACGTGTAATGAAACACAGCCTTTTGAACCCAATAGTAAACCCTGTGGAAGGGAAAACTAAACGTATTAAATAAAGAAATCAGGGCACAGATGGGAAAACAAATACACTGGTGCATACATACCACATTTCCTGGCAAGCCTCTTGGACCTGGGGGCCCTGCTGGTCCAGTCACACCCTGTTTTAAGAAATTAAATGTGTGTGCATATATAATTCACAACTTGTACCATCACAGGAACAAGATGTTCCAAGTCAGATTGGAGTTCATGTCAGACAAGGTGTTATACAAGCACAAAGCAAAAAATAGCATTTTTGTGAAACACTTTGTAGTGTAAAGAAGCATGAAACAATACAAAATGGATGAAGACTCTCTTTGGGAGCTTAAAATTACCCTCCATCAAAATAAATCCTAAATCTAGCTGAGATGCAGGAAGAAAAGTCTGGTCCTGAAACATCAAAAGGACAGTATGTTCATTTATCATTAAAATAAAAATCTACGTCAACAAAATATGCTTTGTTGACAATTCTACCTTTCTCTACTCTGGGGAACAAAACCTGAAAACACTCATTTGCACTAAATAGCTGAACAGCTCAAACAATTCAGAGTGTTATATTTTTGAATTGCAGGTCTTTTCTGTCTGTAAGTGAAAACTTTTTAGGGTGGGAAAGCCCATGTGTGTCCCCAAAAATTGCATGGGGGGCATGAGAGGACATATATTTGGGGATTTATGTCCCCATAGAGATGTATGTTTGGGGTTACCAGGTTATATTTAGACATTTTCCTCTATACCTGACCATATCAGGTCGAAGTGGCTACCTCTGTAGTTGCTTGTCACCCTGCACTGGCCATGGTTCACCTGTCATCACAAGTTTGCAAGGAAAAGGATTTCTGTTAGCATACCTCATCTATTTAGGGGTAAACCAGACAGGCTATCTAAAAACATCTGCATCAGCAGACTGAAATAATCTGTCTGACTTGGAGTAGAGTACAGAGAACCCCTTCAACTGGAAGGGTTGGGCAGTAATATCTTGCAGAAGGACAATGGAAACAGTTGGGAGATGATGAAAATCTTCCACAGCACACTGTTCACAAAGTGAATGTCTATCTGTTGCCTTTGGATTACAAAAAGAGAATTAAAGGTTTCCTCATTTCTGTGTTATTTACAGTCACTGGTCTACGAGCCAATAGAAACATTTGTAGCAGTGGCAGTCTGTGAAAGGATGGCAAAAAAAAAAAGGACGCCTGCATATGCCTGCATTTCCATATCATTAACATTCTCCGAGCCACCAGGTTATACAAAGAAATAAACCCAATGGATAAGTTTGGTGGAAGGGGGACGTTTTTTGCCTTTTTTTTTTCTCCTCAAAAAGATTAAGGCGTCCTTCAACCAAGAGTGGAAGAGAGCTGGGGACAGGCAGTTCAGAGTCCAGGGTCAAAGCACTGCTAGACACAATGTCTAAACACAAACCCAAGAAGGAAAACCATGAACACAAAGGTGGAAGAAGAAATTTCAGTGCTCTGGGATGCTTAATTTGGATTCCCTATTCCCTCCTTTTCCCAGACACAAACATTCTCTCTCTCAATCATTATTTCGTTATTTCCAATAGTTCTTCAGTCTCCCTTCTCTGTTTGCAAAGAAAGTATGTGGCCCCTTATTCAGCCGCAAAGGGCTTACACACTCTCACAATAATAAAACGGGACTTAAATCCTCTGCTGTTCTTTAGCACACAGTCAGACAATAGCAGCACTCCCTACAACACATGCCTGAAAAAGTGGTATGTGATGATTCCTCTGGTGATGAACCTCTATTAAAGAAAGCAGAATTGACTAAAAAGCCTAAAACCAACCGTGATCAAAACCTAACGCAGGCTGCTGATGAGGAGTGAGCTCCCTGCACCAGCTGGCTGCCTGGGCTTGGCTGATATTGCAGTGCAGTAACAAGCTCTGCCGGCAACTCACCCAGAAAAGAGGGCATTTTGTTAGAAAGGGAGAGACTTGATCAACAAAAGATGCACAATTTAGAGCTGGGCTGATTGGGGCATTGATCTGTTTGGTGCAGTTGTGCCTGTTTGCCCACAAGCAGTGACTCTTCCAGCTGCAGCGTAGGATGTGCCCTGCGCCCAAGCAGCTTGGGACTGCAAATCTGCAAGGCATTGACTTTAGAGTCCCCTCAGGTGTGTTACTGTTGGGGAAAAATGCTGCAAGGAAAGCAGTTACTCACAGTCTCTCCAGGAGCTCCGGCTTCACCTTGGGCTCCTTTCTGCCCCTTTGTTCCCTGTGCAGAAAGAAGAGAGATACCAGCTGATTACAGATGGGACAGAACTGCCTGCCAGACAAAAAGACTTCAAGACACCTGAACGTGCACTAGGCAATGGTTTTCGTTAATCAATTCACAGAGGAGTTTAACGGCTGAGGAAATGCCTCCCAGTTCTCTGTGCAGTGAGAAAATGAAATATAAAAATAAAAGCCTGAGACATAAGAAGAATTACTAATGACTGATCAGCTCAGAGGCTGTTTCTCAACACAGGATGCTGAAACTTGCAGTCATTCATGTGGGTGAAATTCCTTCCTATCCTCATGTCTACCAGCTACTTCACTTCAAGCTCAACTCCGGTGGTCTCCCTGCACAGAGGAAGTTTTGCCTGCAGTTCTCAAATAGAAATAACAGCCATTTAGAAATGGTCAAAATAGATCACAGTCCAGAGGGTTTGTCCCAGTCCTACACACCACGTAGCCCTTTCTTAAGGATTTTGGCAGGACAGAGTCTACTCAGTCCCCCATTTAGCAGACATTAGTTAAAAGTTGCATGGTATTACTGTTTTGTGGTAATGCTAAGGCTGCTGTTAACCTGTTTAAGCTGTTGATGCCCAAGTAATAGCTGACTATATGCCTTTCGCCCAGCACAGATGATGGCAGAGTGAATACCCTCTCATTTTGACATGAAAACATACCTAGGTGATGACTGGAAATAATATGCGTGAGCCAAGAGATTTTCAGAAGATAATTGAATATAAAACCATTTCACATGAGCCATAGCGCATTCAGGGTCAAATGGGCTGGGGTTGAATCTGAACACCCTGCAATGTTTTGCCAATGTACTGCAGTAACTTATCTGTGAGACCTGTGGTTCAGTGGCATCAATACAAGAAGCCCTCTTGAAGGATCCTGAAGTTGGAAGGAGTCTCTCAGACAATACTGATCACGCTACAGAGATGCCATGTTTCTGCTTTGTTTTTCCTCATGTTGTCCTGATGTCCAGCGTAAGTAAATACCTCTATAGAAGTCCCTGAACTCACAATGATGAGGAAGGAGAAATGGGCTGTTGGCGTATAGGGGAATTATTTACAGTGAAACAGACCTTGAAGGCACCTCTCTCTGGTCATGGGTTTTTTGATCATGGGGAGGTTTACACGGCA